>CM055845.1:14926643-15311643 GCA_029490765.1 Euthynnus affinis
TAACATAAAATTGTAAAAAACATTATACATCCCCTTTAAACCATTCCAACATTCAGAAATTCTGTTTGTTTATCACTGCTCATCATTTTCCCAAAGTATACTCTAAGTTTTTAGATTGATTTCCTACCTTCCAGGCAGCTGTTGTTTCCAGTTAATTTTAGCATACTGTGAAAAAACATGTAACTGTCTGGACACACTTACTAGATATGCGATAATAATTTGTCACAGTGACCATTAAGAGGTCATTTTTACTAGGCTGAAATTTGGGTAAATGTGTGTCAAAAGAAATCCAGAATGTTTCCATCTTATGATACGGAGTCTTGGGTTTGAATATTTATGTCACTTTTTCCATTATATAGCTTCAATATAATGATTTTTCCAACCTCAAAGCTACATAAGCAGAAAAAAGGGGCTAAAACTGGATGCTAATTGCTGAAAGGACTAAAACATGCAAAAAAACACCTGTATGGTGACTTTAAAGTGTTTCGTAATTGTGTAAACTTGAATAAAGTCCCATACACATTCAGGGTTCATAGTTGAGCCACAGTCTTGGCTCCACTAAACTGTCTTTTCCAAATAAGCAGCAATTCCAGCCTCCAGGTTTCCCATCCTCTGGAAAAGCCGTCTGCTGCCTGTCCCGCTGACTTCCGACGGGGGTGGAGAGAAACTTTTAAAGTAATACCTCACCGCCCTCTTAACAAGCCATTCATCTGTCCTGCATCCCAGTGTTCCCGCCTCTGTACTGTACCGCTCCATCCCTCCATGGACACAGAGAGCAAGGCCTCGTCAGGAGAGGAGGAGGATTGTTTGGATTTCAGGATGTCTTCAACATTAAACTACCTTGCTCCTTTTTCTCTTTCAGCAAATTGTCGCAGGTAATTACTCATCGATCAATGTGGTCATCAGTCATTTAGTGGTGGTGGGAAGGAGGGCTGTAAACTCGGTGACTCGGCTTCATTGCAATAACAATAACAACTTTAAGCACACGCACACATGTTCAAGTGTGTGTTTGTGTGTGTAGTAAATACTTACACAGTGATAAAATGAAAATTTATCTTTTCTCTTATCCCTTTAATACATAGAGCAACAATCCACTTTATTTGTGCTCAATTAAACATCTGCGTCCCCAACACTTCATGAAAGGCATCGCTCAAAGGTAAAGAAGTGTTGAAATGACTGCCAGGATTTTGCGTGTAGAGCTCACAATTATTTATAAGGGTGTCAACATTATAATCTGTCTTGAAACACAGACTTTCATGAGTTAAAATCATCTGTTGCTCTGACACTGATGTTGTTGTAACTTTGTGTATTAATTGTAATATTAATAAAACTATATTCATGTCTTTAGAATTTTTGCATTGGTATCATAAAACCCACTGTTGTTTTTTACCTTGAAATTTAAATTTAAAAAATGATTTTTAAATATAGACATTTTTAACAAACTCACTCATATCAAAGCAATATTTAATCTGAGTGAGGTCACAGGACTCCACTCAGACTTTGACTCTGCTACACAAGGTGTGGACTTGAATGCACGACTCACAAGGAAAACCAGGGCAGTAAGAGCAAAGTTTACTAGATTATTTAACAGAAAAAATGTTCAGCAACAGGCCACCAACTCCAGAGGGATACAATGAGGCAAGAGAACAAGACAAAAAGGCCAGATGACTGCAGAATTTTCTTATTCACTTTATTCTTTGCCTGAGTTAGCGCACTTCCGCATTGCGTCTTTTGTAATCTTACTTCCATTTTAGAGTGGAAGTGTGATTACTTTGTTTAGCGCTGTCAGCTTTATCACCTTTTCTTGCCAAAATGACACTTTTTTTGTGCCACAGTGTCGTCACACCACAAAACATTATTAACAAGCAGGTCATGATACACAAAGGGCAAAAGACGACAGAGGAAGCCTAATCGGAATGCCTAATCATAAATAATGGCAGCATGTCAATATTGGTTATCAAACACTGATAATATTTATTACCTGACAACACAGACTTTTTAAAAATATTGCTGAAGCAATATTGGACGTCATGTTTCACTCAGCAGAACTCTGATCTAATGAATCAGCAGTTATAAAAATGTGTAAACTACATCTTTAATGCAGGCCAGCATAATCTGGGAAACATCACCTTTATTCAGTTTACATGGAGCTAAATTTAATACTGAATCATGTTAAATGTTTACTGAATGATGTCTGCAAGTCGTAAGAAATCATAAATGTTCTTTTAGAAGGAGTAGATGTTTTCTGTTAAGCTGAACTCAGTTAACTTAAACATATTAATGGAGGTTCTCCTCTGACAGTGAGAAGCAGTTGAAGACTTTATCTGATTAAAATTAAACTACATTTAAACGCACAATATGTAATTTCAGCCGCTAGGGGTCTCTCAATCAAAACAATAGCAAAAGACGGTGTGTGATGACGGTGTGAAGTAGCAAGGGATCATGGGAGTTGCTGTTTTCGTTGTTAAATAATCAGCTTCACCGGGATACTATTACTCTGAAAGTAATGGTTCAGGGTGTTTTTACCAGGAGCCGAATTATCCACAGAGGTCTCCGCCTCTCCAGAACAAACGGACCCGCTGATTACAGGTAAAAACACTGAATAAAGCAGTTTCATCTAAGAGATCGGTGTTTCTCCGACGATGTACAGCGACCCACGGACGTCAGATACAGGCTGTTAGCTGAGCCGCTGCTAACACTTTAGCGGTTTATATCTCTTATAACTTTTCATTCAGACGTTCGTCCGGTTTCTCCCGGCAGCCGAATTATCCGCAGAAGTGTCCTCTTCTCCAAAAACAAACGTACACGCAGTTTAAAATCATTAGATACTAATTAAAACTGTTTTACCTAACAAATCAGTGTTTCTTCTACAAAGTTTGGTGAAGGCCGGACGTCAGATACAGGCTGTTGACTGAGCTGCTGCTAACACTTTAGCAGTTTATATCTCTTATAACTTTACATTCAGATATTCATCCGGTTTCTCCCGGCAGCCGAATTATCCGCAGAAGTCTCCTCTTCTCCAAAAACAAACGTACACGCAGAATAAAATCGTTCAAATATTAATTAAAACTGGTTTACCTTAAAAACCAGTGTTTATCCAATAATGTTTGGTGACCACCAGATGCTGTTAGCCGAGCTGCTGCTAACACTTGTTCGGCTTTTTCTCATATAACATAACATAAGTTCCAGATGTTTGTCCGGTTTCTGCTGGGAGCCGCATTATCCACAGAAGTCTCCTCTTCTCCAAAATCAAACGTACAGGCAGATTAAAATAGTTAAAAAATACTACTAAAAGCCTTTCACCTAAAAAAAATCAATATTTCTGCAGTTGTTTGTTTCCTGGAGAGGCTGTTAACCGAGCTGTTGCTAACATTTGTTTATCTGAAATGGCCCATTACTTTAATTAAATGATAAATTTCTCTGGGTTTGAAAATTGTTGGAAACATTTGGGATAATGTAAGTACACAACTCAACAACATATATAACATAGGTCAAGTTATTTTTAAACATTTTAATGTGGAATAATTACATATTATACCTTTTTAAGCGATGAAATTGTATGTAGGCCAAACTACATATTAAAAACTGGAATGTTTGTGTTGCTGCCTTGTTGTCAGTAATTTAAAATGTAAATCAACTCATTAAGCAGACTTTTCAAAATTCACTCAGTTCTTCTGATGAATTTGGAGTCATATTTCACAAAGTTGAGTTGACTGGCGTGGTGGTGTTTCGGAACGTCAAACAGTAACATTACACATTTTACTTTAGTTTAGTTAACTTAGTTCACAAAAGAGCTGTTAAAGTTAAATATCAGCTGTGAGTCTGCTGTATTATTATTTATTCATTTACTTTTAGCTAGCTAGCTAAAACCAGAAGAGCCTCTTCTCAGTCCTGTCAAGATGAACGCTGCCTCAAATGGAATAATAATAATATTATTATAATAGTAAGTACATAGAGACAAATTTATGATTTATGATATTGAACTACGCCAATCAAATTGACTTCCTGTAATTTAAGATTTTCAAAGACTAACAGTGAGTAAATTTACAAAAATTATGATTTTTTTTCTTGTTAATTCATGTTTGTTACTTTCAAATAAACATATCAGATATACCTTGTTGTTTTAATTTTTGAGAAATTTACAATCATTGGTGATTTTTGAGCCAAATATTTTGGATGTACTCAGCTGATCATTTCCAAATGCATCTTTCCTTCCTGTTTGCAATAAGTGATTGGCAGCTGACAGATTAAAGTATATTTGTTATGAGGATAAATAAGAGTACATGTGTTGCACAGTTTTCATATAACTTATTTTTTCATTTTTGGGCATGACTACCATTGGTGTCAAAGCTGAAGTCTTTCTTGACGTAAAGTTGAGTCTAAATTCATCAGATTGATGACTCGAGTCTGACTTGAGTCCAAATCATGTGACTTGAGTCCACTTCTCAGTTTGTTAGCACCAAGTACTGATGCTCTGTGAGTTTGAAAAAAAAGTGTGACTGTTGGTAAAAAGCAGCAACTCAAATTCATGTCAGCTAAGATGGATTCCAAAAGTGATGTGAACTTTTACAGTGTTCAAAAACTTTCACAGAAACTCATCTAACCACTCCGGCAGCAAAAGCCGACATATTTTACATCTTCAAGCTGTTAAGTCAATGTGAGACCCAACATGATAAAAAAAAAGTGCTGAAGAGTCTGCTTTAGCCTTAATGAATGAGGTCAGTTTTATTAGGAAAGTTGAAAATGTTGATTACAGCTGGAAACTGAGTAATCAAAAGATGGAATGTAAACCTGTGTAAACGGGAAAATCACTTTATTTTGAACCATGGAAACACTAACGAATGAACCAGATTATTTACAGAACAGCTTTTGAGTGTTGCAGGCATTTAAAAGTTAGTTTTGCAGATCATTTGGAAAACAACAAATACTTCATATCAATGAATGACGCACTGTTATAAAAGTTAAAGCAGTGAAGTGACACTGATAAACATCAACATAAGTGTTGTTTACATAACTTGCAGAAACAATGGAGCTTAATGACTGGCTTGTCTGTAGTCTTCCAAAATCTAATTTTCCTCAGAAGAGCACGTCACGGAGCAGAGTGAGTCATGAGAGAAAAGCTCCACGGCCCCAAAATAAACAAAGATTGATGCTCAAACACTTAAACATGATCGATGCTTCACCAGAAAACAACTCGATTGACAAACATGAAGAGCCGGAGCTGTCATTTCTGCAATGACATTTCATCTACCTTCATTGTGTGTATGTAATGAAGTTACATTGTTTTGCTTAGGAGAAGTAAAATTCACTTCTAGATGCCTTTGACGTGAAACCAAAGTAAGAACCCTTGCAAACGTAATAGAAAAAAAAGTGAATTATTTATAGATCATGCTGTCCACATGAAGTTTAGATTAATCCAATTTGTTGCAGTGAATGCTTTTTCAACATTAACTTGTTGTTTTTACCAACTTAAAATACACGTAACCCAAACAAGCTTCAAACAACACAATAAAGTTCCTCAAAGAGAGGATTGAAAATGACAGTAAAATATAATGGTTTAAATTTTCTTTGCATTTCAGATTCAAATTCAGATTTATTGACTCTCTGTAACACTACACACACAATGACGATAAAACAGTGGCACCGGGCAGAAATGACTGTGAATGCAACATAAATAACTTTGACAAAGGTAAACATTTCTCAAGAAGGCAACTGTTGGCTTATTCAGCAAACAAGCAAGAAGTATCAGCAAAAGTGTTCATTTCTTAAACACCCTGCCTCGAATGCAACTTTAATGGTAGTAGAAGTAGACCAGTCGTTCCTATCCTGGCCATTTAATTGATTCCTGTTTGTTTACATTAAATACAGGCATAATTACAAAAACAAAATTTTCCCATCTAATTTCTATCTAATGTCTCACTCATCTAATAAAAAATGCTCAAATCTGCAAAGATAAAAGTCTGTTTGTATGTTTGCTTAAACTTGAAAACACTTAACTCTGCACAATAAAAACAGAAAAAACTCTTTTAGTTAACTTACCTTATTTAAATTATGTATCATGCTTAATGTGGTGGATTATTGCTACCCAGTCTCCTAGAAACTGTGTTTATATCCTACTAAACTGTTTTGCCATTTACGTTGTGTTGGCAGATATAATCGCTGCCTTTATTATTTTTCACAGGCGAAAAACAACCTCCACAGGCGTTCTTTTTCCAGTGAATGAAGCACTGTGTTTATATATCACACTGATAATGATTTGGATGTGATTAGGTTTAGGCCAGAGAAGCACTTTTGTAAAGGTCATTGGAGGCTTTTTTTCTGTATTAAATCAAGACCACAATGGGCCTCATGCAAGAGTATTTTTGTATTTCTGTCTTCTGAAACTCTTTTACTTTTCTTTGTGAGGTCTGCTCGTACGAGTGTTCCAAGTTGGATTAGACAAACTCTCTTAACTATCTGAACTTGTTGTCAATCTCTCGTTTCAGCCCTGACGAATGACAGCTGTTGATGAGGAGGTGTTTGTTCATGAGATGTGGTCAGTAATATATTTCACAGTCCTAAAATACTGAATACCACAAATTTTCTTAAATCACTCCTATGTGCATCTGAAGGTCAGAATGGCTACTTCACTATCTCCCAATATGCTGATGATACTTCGTATAATCTTAAACAGTGATGAAACTTGTATAAGAGGGATTAATTAAAACAAAACATAAACAAATCAAACAAACACTTCAACCTCCTAAAACATCCTTACACAGTGTAGGAGAATAATTTTCAAGTACTTTCCAGATACTATTGGTTCAGAAATACTTGCAGATTATTGCATATCCACTCAGTGCAAGTACTTGAAAAATATATTTAAATCTTATGAGACGATCCTGGTCGAATAAAGAACAAACAAAAACAAATTGAGAAGATCCTCTGTAAATAAAGGTTCTCTGGACTCAACAACAGAAGTTTTTGAAACCAAACAAAAGCTGGTGACACTGTCTCACTGATGAACACAGTCTGACAGTAAATATTAACATAGACTATACATCTGCAGGGGTTGGTAAGCATTAAATGCATAAGTAAGAGAAACAACATTGCAGTGAAGAAAAGTGTTTAGATTGCTTGATAGATCTTTCCAGTAAATACTTAGAGACTGCTGTTTTTAGACATTGAGTCAGGCTGTAGGGGGGAATGACACTGCAAAAAGAAAAAAAAAAGGGAAGAGGATGATTTGTGAGTGTTGCGTGCTGGGAAGGACAAATGGATGTCAGAGAGAGGAGAGCAGAGAGAGGAGAGGGAGACAAAGCCAAAATTTCATTAGATGTTCACATGAAGGAATCCACTCCACTGAAAAGGCCACACATCCTGCATGAATGTACACAGAAAGAGAGACAGACGGGCATGTATGCAGACACACAGCGACAGACGATACACAAACATACTCGCACAAACAAGGTCTGACATTTTTTCATTCACTGGCGAGGAATTCCAAAGTGAGTTTTTGCAGCGATAAGATTTCATTCCTTTGTCCTGAGGTCACTGTTTCTGGACAGAGAGGTTGCGGAGTATATACAGTATGTGTGTGTGTGCATGTGCGTGTTAGTGTGTGTGTGTGTGTGTGTGTGTGTGTGGGATTGTGTTTGTGTGTTTCTCATGGCATCACCTCATGCTTCCTCTCCTGCCCACTGAATCATTCAAACCCATCCTCTTTTTCCACCATTTCACCAATAAGACTATAGGGAACATGTGTCTAGCAGCTAAAGGGGAAGTTTTGGATGTACCTACTCACAAACTTACAAGTAAAAACAATTTATCAGACGTCTATTGGCTTATGAATGCTCTTAAAATTGAGTGAGCTCCAGAGGTTGTTGTTTAAGAGCAAATTTTCTTTCCTGCTATTTTTCACCAACTTCCTTTTCTTTTTGTTTCCTTTTCTTTAATTATTTCATGCCCTTTACATGTTTATATCCATATATTTTAGTGATTGTTGATAATAATGTATTAATTGCAACAAGATATGGTGTAAAATTACACAAAAATTAAATTTATGTAAATGTGAGGTAAATTTTTAGATCTAATTGGCTATTTCTGCTTCAAGGATACACATAATTAGTCATGTCATCGCTAGAGCTGTTCTCCCAAGTAAAAAAGAGTATACTAAATCACACCTAATGTAAGTATACTTACATCTCATGATTAATGTACTTAAAATATACTGTTTTCAACAAACTAACAATCTCCTTCATGTATCAAGAATACATAATTGAATGTTATCAAATAGAGTTTAGTTAACTTGACTGCTATTTTGAGAACCCAATAATATATTGACTATAAATATACTTATTTAAGTGTATTTGAGTATTACTACAGTAAAATTGTATTAAGTTTTCAAAGTGTGACAAAAGTGAATTTCTTAAGTCAACACATTAAATATACTTCTTAAAAGTAAATGAAAATCTGCTGTAATTGTGGTTATATTTAGACTAGTCAAAGAATGCTTTAAAATAATGTACAAATTGTACACTATTATGTATTGTTTTGTAATATACTGAAGTATTACTGGAGGAATGCTACACTTTAAAGTAGAAAGTAAAGTTTCTAGTGCTTAAATTAGCACCAAAAATATAATGTGCTTCAAATGTACTGAATGATATTTAAATATACTTCAAGTATGTTATAGTATATTCGTCTTTACTTTACAGTAAAATGAGAGTTTGTACCCAAAATTTCTTTCCTTTTCTTTGAATTTATGTGACTAAGCAATCAATACCCAACGTGAGTGTCAACAAAACCTGCTGTAAATGAGAAAAAAGCAAACAAAATCCAGAAGCCATGAGTTTATGAAAGGGAATTCCTCAAAGATTGAAACTGCAATAATCAGACATGGATAATAGCTGATACATTAAAACAAAATGAAAACCAAGTACAAAATAAAATATGCACAAATGCAAATAAAATGATAAATGAAAAAAATATTAAACAGGAAGTCTCATGGTCACACCCACAGCACATCTCAGTGATATCGTGTTTGCAGATGAAGACAAGGTCATTGAAGAGGGAGCGATGGATTTCTTGTGTGTGCATGTGTGTGTGTGTGCGTGTGTGAGACAGAGAATGAGAGACAGAGGGAGAGAGAAAGAGAGCATCCAATAAGCTGGTATGCATTCATTATCTTGCTCAAGGGCATTTAAACAGGGGTGGACTCGTCTTTCATTCAAGCACCCGCCAACACACCAGAAACTACTACTGCTGCTGCACAAATTCATTCAGTAATTCAGTGTTCACACACTATCTCTCTCTCTCTCTCTCTCTGTGTGTGTGTGGTTCTAAAAATAAAACTCAGCTGAAACACACAATATGCTGTGCAGTAAACATAAAGTTATTGGTTTAAGTAAAACTGGTGTGCAGCAGTGGATGTTTAGGATCTCGTAGGTAGAACAGAACTGTGATTAAGGAAAACATTGAATTAAAGTGTAACATTTATAATTTCAGAGCGGCATTCTCATACATGTTCCTGTACAGCAGGAATGCATCGGCTATACCGGTTAGCAGTCTATCATTTGCTAATGGTTGTATTATTTCCAGCTGTCAAAACACAATTTTGGAGGTCACACACCAAAAAGCAAAGTGACCAGAATAGCATAGCTTTTATCCTGTTCTGATTTTTTCAAAATGTAAGTTTTTATTTTTGTAAATTATAAATGCTGTTTACTAATGAAATGACTAAAGAATGAATGCATGAATAAAAACAAATATATTGCTGGAGCTTGACAGATAATAATATATTTTTAAATAGACATTTTGTTACCAGCCTGATCTTTGTTAGGTTATAATGTTTAAAAATGGTTACCACACCCATATACAATACCAATAATAATAATATGGTGAGTTGTGGTTAATCATCCAACCTGCCAATCATAAGAACATATGTCTCAAAGAACAAGAGAACAAAAACTATAATACATCAAATCAAATACATAATAAAAACAGTGAAAACATTTTAACATAAAAAAATGTAAAAATGAATATATTACCAAAAATATTCAAAGTCTCTACCAATATGCATCATATTTTCTTTTAAAAAGGAGTAATTTACGTATTTATGAGTATCACTGAATGAAAAGACTGAATCTCAAACATATGAAGAAACTAAGCAAACAATATTCTTGCTTTGATAGAAATGCATTTTTGAATTCATGAAAAGTTTTTTGTTAACAGTGTAGAAAGAAGAATAGTCAAAAGTGAATAAAATGCCAGACTGAATAAAAACTTGAAAAAAGAGAAAAATGAATGATCCTCCTCAGTGATGAAGTGATGTTGCTGCATACTGTATTGCACATAGAATCATTTACACTGTCACACATACGCACACAAATCCCATCTGTTTTCAACTCTGTCTTGTCCTATAAGTATTTTTGACTTTGTGTGTTGAGCAGCTGTTTAAAGAGCTCTGTACCAGTTGATACACTATTAATAAAGTCAGTGTATATTTTAGAAACCAGGTGGCAGCAAACACAGATGCCAGACATGGCACAAACTCCACTGTGAGGGTCATATACAGTGTAACACATACAGACTAGCAATGTTCACTTTATCCTGAAGCTTCCAGCAAAGTGGATAAAAAAGCCTTTTTCTCTTTGGATGAAGGAAGCAGGAAATTATCAGTTGCTGATTGTCAAAGTTGAATAAAAATATCACAGTGATTGTCCAGAATTATTACGATAGGCCTTTATCACAACAGACATTATGACTTGTCTTAGCAGGAAAAGCACTGGAGTTACTAATAACATTAACAATGGCTGAAACAGCTAAACGGAATTCAGCCATCATTGATTTAATCATTTCCACCCGCGCTTTTCCTACTGTGACATGTCAAAATGTCTTCCATGAAAAACGCCTGTCTTCTGAGTCGCAGTGATGTTGAAGAAGGACTTCAGTGACAATTTAGTATTATTATCAACTGGATGGTGGAATGAATTACATAACTGTCCTGATCATATAAATTGTGTGATTCATGGTCAGTGGATTAGTGGTGTTTGGCCTGTGGTGAAACTGCTGAGACTACTACATTTTATAAAGAATGTAATGCTGCCTGCATTACTTAAAAAAATCATCATGAAGAGGAAACATTTTTAATAAATGTATTGGCCAACTTGCTAAATGTACCTACATGCAAAATGTACTTTGGCAATTTATTTCATTTGCTTTCTGTACAGAATTTGCTTGTTTAAAGAGGACACATCATGCTATTTGTGATTTTCTATGATACTGTTAGGATGTTGGATGTCTGTGTTAAACATAGTCAAACTTGAGGTGAACGTATATAAAAATGCTACCTGAGAGTCAAAATCCAGGGTTTCAACATGCCCTGAATGCGTTGTTTGCAAAGTTAACTCTACTTCCTCCTCGAACTGATGTCGGATTGTTCACACATGCCTACAAACGGCTGTATGTTTTGTAGTCTTTTTTGCTAACATTGTTCCACGGATTGTTCATGTTATCCACCGGCAAATTTCAGTTTGGATTCAACATCAAATGTAAACAAATATATTTGAGAAGTTTATATTTTGAGTAAAGAATGGGTAAAAGAAGCAAAAGTCTCCTGAACTGGCAAAGTCTACTGAGACACAGCGTCCGGAATCCGGCCAATCAGAGTGGGCTCATCAGAAGGGAGGCCTTAAAGACACTAATTAAGAGTTTTTAAACTATATATCACGCATCATGAAGACATTACAGTAGAGGCCCAGAATATAAATATAGACTTGGACATGAGCATGATAAGTTCTCTTTAAGGTCAGGGAAAGATTGTGGTTTTGGTTAAATATTGAAAGAGTGAACGGTGACTAGGGCATGAGTCAGGGTGTGTTTATTTTATTAACATTTAACTGAAACCATGATCTTTCCCTAACCGTAACCAATGACCACAACCACTTGTGGTACAATAACATAACATTTTCTTTAAAAAAATGTTTCCCCTTAAAACATATTTGGGTAAAAACAAAACAAAACAGTAGTATATAAAAGTAATTTGTACAAGACAGGGTTGGCTGAGAAGACACTGTTGTGAATGTGAATTTAACAGGCAAGCAGACATGAGGAGAAAATGTTTGTGGATGTGTTTTGCAATCTGTTTTTTGTTTGCAAATGTGTTCTGTATGCTCTTTGTCAAAGAAAGTACATACAGTGTACATACAGGACATGTGACTGTCTGTGTGTGTTGCATGCCAACACACAATTACAGAACATATATTACAGGTTTGTATATGCATACGTGTGTGTGAGTGTGTGTGGTCAGTAATAACAGGAAGCTGGCCCTCCATGTTGACACAAACCTGCTCCAATGATTGGTTATTTGAAGTAAATAAACAAACATGTGAGTGACCCACACAACCCACAAGCAGCAGAGACTAAAAATAAGAACGCTGAATGCTCTGCGTCTTCAAACCCAAACAGGAACACCTGCAGCTCATGCATCCCTCTGCCTGGCCTGTCGTCATGACAACCAATTGCGCTGCATGCAAACAGTTTATAGTAGGATAAGGAGGGGAGGAGAGATTTTGCAGATGCCAGAGTGCTTGACGGTAAAAATAAAAAGACAGCAAAGTTTGGAATAAAGTCAAGGAAGGCGAGGGATGTGGAGAATTAGAGAGATAAAGAAGAGGAAAAAGGAAATGTGTGGTGACCAAAAATGAGACATTTAAAAAACAGGCAGAGAGACCCAGTCTGGGATGTGGTTTGAGTAGGAGTTAGTACTGATTTCAGAGTCAGCAGGTGGCTATGGAGCACCAAGGCCAGTAGCCATCAAAAGAATGTATGTGTAGGCTATATGAACAACAACCCTCCCTAACATGTAGATAAATAGCTCTGTGGTAAACGATGGCACACCCTCTTGTCTGCTGAGAAATGGAAAATGATAAGAGAGAGAAAGAGTTAAAGGGGACTTAACATACTTTTCTCATTTTCTCACCATCTCCAGTTTGCTCACTGGGAGTGGGCTGTAAAGAGACAAGAGCTAAGACGGCCTGTTTTAGACAGAGGCTGAACTGAGGGGCTGCATAAAGGGTCAATATAAGATGAATAAGGAATTTTTTTGAATTGTAAATCATGTAAAGATATTCTAGTAGAGCCCCAGAATAAAAATATACATGTGGAGATGTCCATGATATGTCCTCTTTAAATGAAAAGGACATGGTTCAAGAAAGCCATCAGAAATGTGAAAAAGTCAAATAGACTCCTGCACTGACTGCCACATGTCAGAAATATAAGATGTAGCTTTTTGTTTAATTTACCAAAGTACCAATTAATACTATTTGATCCAATCTGCACATACTTTAATTCATAAGGTTCCTCATCACTGCCTGTCTAACTGACCGTAAGTCTCTAACATCAGTTGAGCACCTTACATTACATATTATATCATGACATTTCATTGTAATATATTGATCATATTGAATAAGATTACTGTGATTATAGTAATTTAATGGGCTTGGAGAAGCCATCCATATATAAAGGTTAAGCAATAATTTACAGTAGGCAATCTCCCAACCCATCTTAACCACGCAACTGAAATGAAATGAAAGTCAGACTCTTCATTTAACCTGCATGGTCTGATGGGCAAACTAGCACACACAGAATTCGGAGAAGATATTTAGGCACCTCTTTAACTCTCATAAATTGAAAAATATTGTTTACAATTAATTTAATAAGGACCTTAAAAGGCTTGGCAACCACCTGACAGAATGGCACTTATCCACTATGAGCGCAAATCTGAAACCTTCAGAAAGATGTTTTCAGATTTTGTACTCATAGTTATGTAAAGTCAGTCAGTCACAGATTTTTTCTATCTGTCACCATGATTTTTTTAGGTTGATTGTTTAGCAGATGATGCATTCCACATGTATTCCACAACATGGATGGTTTTGTATCTATGGGACGACCCTGAGGGAGGCTAGGAGCTTTAATTTGGGATGTCTTGTCTGGTGCTGTTAGTGGGCTCTTCTGGGAGGTTAACATGCCCCTCAAACAGCTGCAACACCTGCTCATATTTCTCTTTGAGACAGTGTGATAAAACACAAGTCTCCTTTCATACATAAAATAAAAACGCAGGCTCACAACTCATGAGATGGCAGGACGGACCAGCTGCATCTGGTGTGTGTGTGTGATTACATGATTTAACATACATTTAGTCTTTCAAATGCACATATGCACACAATGTTTGTTCTCCAGTGTAGAAGTGCATGCCTGTCTGCCTTTGTGTATTTCCCATGAAGAGCATACTGTACATATGTGCAAGTGTTATTTATGCATCTCCTCGCTGTCTCAGAGTGTGTCAGTTCCAGATGTGTTGGGGTCAGAGCAGGGCTGCCCTCCCTGGTCCAGATGCGTCCAGGTGTGGCCTGCAGTGTCACGCCATGCAGCCCAGACTCTCCTTAGACCCTGAAACAGGTCGTACTGTAGGTTCAGACACATTTCCAAATTTTCTGTCTGTCTGACAAGAAGAACAGAATGTGAAAGACGCTCCTAACCACTAGTTTATATACACATAGGCAGAACATGGTATGAAACTGCATGAATCCCTGTGACTCCAGTCTGACTTGTGGTAGTTTGTGCCTAAATGAATGAACATCCCTGGCTTGAAAAAGTAATCAAGTAATTCATCTCTCTGTTACTATCTTTGGCAGGATGTGGCTGTCTATCCAGTCTGGACAGCTGTGTCCGTTGATATCTTCAGCAAGGAGAACACGAGTAAGCTTAAGGACAGAGATCTGGCAGTTTTACAACAGGAAAAGGGCACTCAAGTCTTAGGTTCTTAGACGCAGAGAACGGAGTGAGAGAAAGAATAAGACAGAAACAGATAAGTGGGTTCTGTGGGTTGATCTAATGAAGTAAAGATTTGAGGTGGATGTGAGAGAATTGGAGGAACAAGGAGAGTTTGGTGTTTATCCACTCTAAGGACTTGGCTTTGGGTGGTATCAAAGTATGTAGATGGGGAGAGAAAAGAAGGAAGATGTGCTGTACTTGTTATCTACACTCACTGTTTACTCAGATTCCTACTCACAGATAACATCAGCAAATAAGCTGCGGCCAAGTCGACGTGCTGTTGACCCTTTGCCTCTGCGAACACACACACACTCACACTCACACAGACACACAGACATATACTGTATATACACACACGATCCTGCTTTCTACATTCTGCCCAGTTATAAACACTGAGCATTAATGAGGCCAAAGAAAAACAAGCGCTTGGTTCTCAGTAGGTTTAGGAAAACATTTTGTTTACATTTTTTTGTATGAAAGATTTTGTCGTCATTAAATGCAAATAGTCATTCTCATATACTGTATAATGTGTGTAGTGACGGTGTTTAAATTAAAGGGTCAGTTAACACAAATTAAAAAATACACATTTTCTCACCAGAGTCTCTCTAGAGGGATCTAGCCATGCAGATAGTTTTGGTTGTATTTTCTCAAGAAAAAAAAAAACTGAAGAAAAAGTCCCTATGAAAACTGATGACAGCTTGTTCTGTGGATTGTAAGGAATAAGCTTTTGATTCCCAAAAGTGATGTTGCTGTGTTAAATTTCTAGGGAGGGAAAGTTTGGTTTGTCTGTCTGTTGGTTGTCCACTTCATTCCATACTGAAAGTCTGACTGAAACATCTCAAAAACTATTGGATGGATTACCATGAAATTTTGCTCAGATATTCATGTTCTCCAGAGATTGAACCTTATGGATGTTGGTGACCCCTGACATTTCCTTTGTTGCCACTAACTGGTTGACATAGAGCTGAGTTAACTTTTCATCTAGTGTCATCATCAGGTCAAAATTTCAGTTTGTCAAATTATAGTTTATAAGTAGGCTTACGTAAGTAGGTTTTAGTTAATGACATTCCCATCAGCCTCAGCTGTAATTTGTGTGTATTGCTAATTAACAAATTTTAGCATGCTAACATACTAAAATAAGATGAACATGATAATTTTATACCCACTGAACATCAGCATTTTAACATTGTCATTGTGAAATGTTAGCATGCTGACAGTAGCATTTAGCTCAAAGCATCACTGTGCCTATAGCCTACAGCCTTACAGAGGAACTAGCATGGCTGTAGGCTAGTAGACTCCAGTAAATCATGAGGTATTACTTTAATACTGGGCGATTTATATCCAATAATGTCCAGTGCTAATGAAGGCTTTTATGTAGTGGAGTGGAAAGTCAGGGTGTAGAGGTCATGGTGGTAGATGGGCATATAGCATCACCGACACACTGTAACAGACTTGCAATTACAGTACAGACGTCCCATGACTGTGTGGGCATGTACTGACATCCCTATCACTCTCCTGTTAGCTTTGCTGCAGCTGTTATGGTGGCACATTTATCACTTCCTATTAAAATACCTCATAGCTTCACCTAACTTCAACCAGAGCAGAGGTCTAATCAGCCAAAAAATGGAAAACACCTATGGGAGTGTGCAGGACCTCACTTTTAGAGCCAATACAAATAGCAAAAATAATGGTGGAGTATGAGACATTTCCTGTCTTCCTGTCCATACAGTGAATGAGCATTTACTGGGCGTCTATATTATATTATTATTATAACACTACAATGGCTGTTTGATGAAGCAGGAAAAAGGCGGTGAGTTTTGATATTACCATGTGAGCATTGTACTGTTCACAAGCTCCCACTTTCTCCCTCTCACATCTCGTCCCTCATTCACATTCCACCTCTCTTTCTATTTCTTTATTTTTCTCTTTGTGCGACAGAGTGATGTGACAGTAGAGAGCAGACAATGTCGGGTTACCCTGGTAATTTGGGAAGGAGGACGGAAGCATCCTGGGCGGGTAGCATCACTCCTCCCTGTGCGGCGCAAGTCCCACTGATGATTCACCAGCCTGCACGATGAAGGTTGGTGACCCCAATTTGAGTAAGACAGGAGGAGGAGGAGTGGGAGAAGAAGGCGGATGAGGAAGGGGGATAATAAAGAGGAGGGGACGACAACGCCTACGTCAGAGGCACTTCCTAATAGGCAGATGTCCTTGTCCCTGACACAAGTAAATCATGTCTCTCAGGGGAAAGAATAAAAGAAAGAGAGGAGAGGAAGGGACAAAACTAGCGAGGCAGAGATGAAAGAGTGAGGTGCTGGGTTTGGACATGAGTGCGTGTCTAAGTGAAATTATAAGCAATTAGTTCAGCCTCTGAGCCTGCTGTAGAAATGCTGTTTTGATGATGTGAAAACAATAAGGAGGGGAGCTGGAGAAGGTGAAATGACTCAGTTTAAGTGTTTTAAGCTGTGTACGAGTGAGTGGGCTGAGTAGTTTTTGAGAAACAGGTGATCTGCAGAGAAGGAGAAAGAGTGGAAAAGTGGAAAGAAAATTAGACAGAAATCTGCTCTCCATCCTTATGAGAGGCAGCTGAAGTTTGTTGCAGTTGCTCTGTCCTACAGACTCAGTTAATGACCACAGGAAGATAAACGTTCACAAGTATGTGATCTTCCTCCTGATTAAATAGCTCTGTAGTGGACAAACCATCTCCTCTGCCAGGGCTGCTTCCCCTCAAAAAAACAAAACAAAAAAAAAACATCATCATATAACCGCATAACTCCCTCACAAACACCATAAGCACATACCTTAAAAAGCAATGTAGTCATTTATGGTCACGGAAACATTTGAAGGAATTTCTGCTTACTGGAGTGCTACCATGTGCTTTCCCACATAAGATTTTGATAATAATAATATGATCCTTTTTGAGAGTGGGCACACACAGGAGAGGTCAGAATTGGGTCTGTGCCTGCAGCCAGTTCCAACGGAAACCACTTCTCAAATACCGCATGACTACTTCCTATTTTTGTCTAATTAAAGGATTGTTGCACTGAAATGGAAACTGCCTCAACGGCAGGCACTGGCTGACCAGTTGTTCTTCAGTTTCTGTGCAATCTGTGATCCTAATCATGTCTGAGAGGTGATTGAGTGATTTGATGTTGAAAACTATGCACTGGCCATTCATAATATGCAGTTCCCTCCTGGACATGAATTCAGATGAAATTGTGATAGTCCACCAGTGGAAACCTGACTGTTGCACTGGCAAACATCAATAGGATACAGAAAAATCAAATAATAATAGATTAACAAATAAAGAATGGCAGATTAGATACATTTAGAGTCCAAACTGTAAAGACAGAAAGAGTATAGGAGGAAACATTTTTAATTATGACCAGTAGAAATTATAGGGACAGTAAATGTAGATTCAGTGCTTTATAAATGTATGCCAGCCAAAAAGATACACATTTAGGCTACATGACCATATATGAAATATATAATAGGTAGAATAACCACAATACAACATCGTACATACATTATAGAGGAATTGGGAGTTTTACTTCTGTTTGCATTGTAGTAACAAGACAAAGGGAGATGTTTACTAAGTCTGTCGCAAATTACTGCCAGGGGTGCAAACTTTTGCATCACTGTAATTTTTTAATTTAGTGGTATTTACTAAAGACTACGGATGGAAATGAGCCCAGCTGCAGATCATTCGACTTGCATAAAGTGCTGCTAAGTAAGAGCTGATGCTGGGCTGTTTTGATGTGCATGTCTGCAAAGGAATGGAGCACAAATGAAAGTGCATATTCATCCCACAAGAGGAAAGCTATATGAAATATAAGTGACGAAATATGAGTTAATTATCCTGATATTGTTAACAGATCAGTGACTGAATGATTGTTATGACAAATTAGTGGAACATTTTTGGTAAAACTTTAAAACTCCATTGGTGAATAAAACATTGGTATAAAGTCAATGGGATACATCATCTGGGGACCATAAATATCTGAACAAGGGCTCACCAAAGTCATGCAGATTCATCCTCTGGGCATAATGAATGTTTGCACAAAATTTCATGGCGATTGGTTAAGTGGTTTAAATATTTCTGTCTGGACAAATGTGGTGGATTGACAGACACTGCCATCCCTACAGGCATGCTGACTTTCAACAAATTATACAATAATTTGGTATTTGCTTGTGCAAAACATAGAATCTGCAGTTTCACACAGTAATTTACAACAAAATGGCACCACTGCCACAGAATTATTAGTCACAGATCCAGTGTCTGTCCAATCAGCACTGACATCAGTGGGTCCTCAGCTTCACAGACACTAATTAGCAGCATCTTCCTGTGTTTACTCCGGTGGGATAGGGAGTGGACCATGATGGAGTGTACAGACATATATAGATAGATGAAGATAGCTTTAATCTCACTCTAATTAGCTCTTCCCTTCTCCTCCCTCCTCCTCATATGTCTTCCTGTCTAGACATGAGTTGCACATATGTGACCTTTGTCTTGATCACAGCTCCCACGTCTTTTCATACTGGACATTTTAAAGAGGCGTTTTGTGACTTCATAGAGTCATAATGTTGTGAATGAATAATTCAGTGTTTGACAGAGAAGAGAAAATCTGTGCTTTGATTTCTCCTAAAAAGGACACAAGTGTAAAACCAGTTGTCAATTTAAAATTAACAAATTGTAGCCTCATGTAATATCAAACTAACTGAATATGCTGTTGAACCTACATTATATTAACCCTGAACACAAATAAAATTTGATGTTTTATGGTCTAATCTTGATGGATTGTTTATGTTTTGGGCGCTCATTGGGGTCCAGCTGGCAGGCACCCCTGGCGGCTTCTTTATCTCCCTGGCCACTTGAGTCAGGGAAGTGAGGCTGCCACACAGCGCCTGGCCCTCACAATCACTGGAGCTCCTCCAACATTCCCCCCGGTGGCAACTCAAACAAACCTGGGGACTGACGGTGACTCAGCCATTCCTCTTGTGTCTGCCCGTCTGGCTGCCTCGAAGAAAACAGCTCCAATGAGCACTTAACAGTAAATATCACCATGTAATTATGTTCCTAAAAATGTTTTGATCAGTGATTGTGCTGTATGTAGTTGGGATTCATTCTCAATGTGGTATTTAATACCTACAAATTAGATTTTAAGATTTAGATTTAAGATAATATAAGATAATCAAAGTTAAAAATAGAAGAACAAGCTTACAGTAAATCAGAAAAAACAAGAAGTTTACAAAAGATATACTATAGGGTCAAAGTGGTGAATAAACATGAAAAGACAAGTTTAAAGGTGCAGTGTGTAAAATTTAGCAGCATCTAGTGGAACAGACTTGGTGGAAATGGAAAATAATATTCATATAATAATATAATCACCTGAAACTAAGATTTTTTTTGTGTTTTTGTTACCTTAGAATGAGCCCTCTATATCTACAGAGGGGGCAGGTCCTCTTCCATGGAGGCAGACATGTTGCACTGCCATGTTTCCACAGTAGCCCAGAATGGACAAACCAGACACTGGCTCTATAGAGGGCCTTTTGCATTTTTGCGGCCACCACATAGGTTCTCCTACGTGCTTGGAAGGGGTGGGGGACAGGAGGTGTATTAATTTGGTTGCAATCTACAACCTCACCATTAAATCCAACACAGATGTTCTTAAAGACACAACAAGTGTAGCAATAGATCAAATAACTATGTGTGAAAGGGCTCACTCATATTGTAGTCACAGAACCACAGAGATTTATCATCCAATTATGCAGTTCTCCTCCACTCTATGGAGCATTTTAGCATCTATGAAGTCACTGTTTTGGTTTTCTGGCCTGCAACTTTACTGTTTTGATTCATCATCAGCATAGTTTTCAGACACAGCAGGCAGCTGTTTTCAGTAAAAAAACACCCACCCACTGTGTGCTACCTGTCCTGCACAAAATGACAGATGACAGAGTTAACAACAAGCTGGTGAACACAGTGGTTCATTCAGCAGCTAAATGGTAAAAAAGAGTGTATATTAGACTTACATTCATATACATCATGTGGACAGTACTCCTGCCTATATTGTGTATATATATATATATATATATATATATATATATATATATATACACATATAAAAACAAATGAATTAATGTAATGTCAGCATGTGTCATGTTTAGCTGGTACTGCTAACAATGCATGCTATAGAGCTGAGGCTGATGCGAATGTCAAGAGTTCTACAGATATTTAGACATAAACCAAAATTTCACTGTGGAATTTTGACCAGATGATGTTGCTAGATGCAAAATATCAGCATCACCAGGATCGATACAATTCATCCTGTGGAGAATATATGTCTCTGTGCTAAATTTCATGGAAATCCATCCAATAGTTACTGAGATATTTCAGTTTGGACCAGTGGTGGACCAACTGACCAACCGCCGAATGTTGACAGCTGCTAGCCTGGCTAAAAATAAGATGCACAGCGGCGACAGAAAATAAAGAAAAGTAATGTTATTTTTTTTTTTAATTACTTTTATCTATTGTATTTTATTACTTGGAGTGTTGCTGTTACGTGTGTGTCACGCGATGAAATTCTATTTTCTTCCATCTGTGATCAGACTGAAATGAACAAAATACATTGATTTTAAGCTGTGAATGAGCAAAGGATATTATTTAAAAGAAATTAAAATGAGAAAAGGTTTCAATAGACAAACATACGGAGGTGTTCTTTCACTGTTTTACTTTTGTTGTGTAATGTGCCTGCAGAGGAACGAGAGACAGTTCATGACTTGTCAGCTGGTTGTGTGAATACCTCATCTGCCGCTTGACTCATGTTCATGAATTCATGCCAGCTGTTTGTGCGCTCTATATGACAATACACAGACGAGTTTGTTAATCAGTATCAACTTTTGTGTCAACAGATGTAGATCTGTCTTATACAATGGAAATTAACTTCATAATGTGAATCATCATCATCATCTCCTCTGAAATGTCCATAATGAAACACACTAAAAATACATTATCATGAGGTCACTGTCCAAATATTTCAGTCTAGCTGGCAGGAGCTTTGGGCAAAGGGTGATTAAGTGGTTTTGTAAGTTATCAGACACTTGCCAGGAAGTGAGAGAGGGCCACAAACAGGAAGAAGCGGAATGTGCTTCCTGTTGGCCGGCGGCATTATACAGGGCAGATTCCTTGTACCATCATGACTGATGCACTGTACACCAACACACACACACACACACACACACACACACACACATGCACACATGCACTCACCCACACAAATACACATCCATACTAAGAGGCAGGCATGTTTTTCCAGTGAAATCAGTGAGAAGCAGACTGTCAGGAAAGACAAACAGTAAGAGTAGATAACATTGAGACAGTGTGTCCCTGTGCACTGCTGCAAATTAGAGAGCATGAAGTCAATCGAGTTCTTCAGAAGAGATCGCTCGTATGATCAATTCACTTTTAGAACTTAAAGATTCTCACCAAACTCTTAATCATCACTAATCATGAGGCAAGTCAGATAAACTGTAGTCTTTGACAATCACTGCATCCCCTGAAGAAATTGTCAGTAGTTTTATATTGTAGTATTATAACTGTGATTGAATTTTACAGAAAAAAACTGATACTTGATATGGTTTTAACTGTGCAAGGAATAGCTCAAATCTGGCAATTACACCACCATATTACACCTAACACTATCTTTATTGGACACATGTGGACAGCAAACAAGCTGTTAACACAACACTGACATATTATCACCTCATAAAGTTGATAAAGTTGACGAACTTGTTAATAAACAGCTGCTTATTTAGATTTATCTAGCAGATGCAGAGCTAGATTAGCATTCATTTTGAGTCATGTTTCTGGCCACTTCTCATTTTAGCTCTGTTTTTGGTCTCCACCAACTCCTGAGGGAAATATGTCTCTTTAGCTGCTGAATGCTCCACTATGTTCATCAGCTAGTTGCTCATTTTGACTTTCTGCTGCAGTTTGGTGCTGAACAGGTAGCATATACTTAATTTATCACAGCTGTTTTTGAAGAGTTGGAGACATTTAGGTTCATCATCATTAGTGGCACCTTTCACATTATACATTTCATCCACTGCATCATAAATATTGATCAGAACAGCTTTAAAAAACAACAAACACAATAGGATGTTATTTGTATTTGAGCCACACTTTTGAATAAAATTTCCAAATCTATATGAATAGTTCAAACTCCAAAAAACAGCACTACACTGTGTACATTTAGAAAATATAACTGGTTGCTCAGTGGTTATTTGACAGTAAAAATGTTTTTTTTATTTGTGTGTAATGAAAAGTTTATGGATTTCTCAGAAAAAATGTTAATAAAATCTCATCTACTTTTGAAGTTAAGGAGTTAGTAGGCACACATTGAAAAAATAAGAATCTGGTGGAAATGATTTCATTTTTAAACATGGTCTTATGGTATGGAAACTTGAATGTTAGAAGCAAAATGAAACTGAGAATGGTAAATATAGCTAGAAAAATTATAGGGAAGCAACAGAAACAACAAAGCGAGAAATTTGAACTATAAGGCACAAAACTTTCCTGACTGGAAGTGATTGTCCTGCCTTTTGACCTTCTGCTTTCAGGCAGGTGTAACAGACAAGTTTAGAGACACCAAAAATATGTAAAATGTGTCATTCCTGCATATTTGGTGCTAGATAAAAAAGTTATTATTATTCCTGACAGATTCTATAAAAACTTTGAATGCATAGCTTCTTCTTGCATCCAGCTGCTCTCAACTGTCGTCTTTATAACTGTATTCATGTATTTTGTTTGTTGACACTGAGTCTTTATGTGTGTCTTCATTATTTTTTTGTGTGTGTGTTATTTTTAATGCTTATGTGGTGAAGCCAATTTTCTACAATGGGAAAAATAAATTCCCAATTTAAAGTTTTACTACAGAAGTATTATCAACAAAAGTGCACATTATTACACATTATTATTACTACACATTTTATAGTCGAACGAACTGAACTTATTATTTTTTTTATATACATTTAACTACTTATACACAATATATACTGTTCAGCAGCATGATGTTAAAAATACAAATAAAATAAAAAATACATCATACTTCTTCAGTTGATCATAAATTTTGATGATTAAAATCTTAGTCTGCAAAAAAAATTAACCACAGCTGTCAGATAAACGTAAAAAATGGCATAAAATTGAATTACTCAAGTAGCACTACCTCAAATTGTACTCAAGTACAGTAATTAAATATGTTTATGTACTCTATGTGTTTCATGAAGTGGACACTTAGCACAGAGGTGAGAACTGAGATAGTTGTAGGCTGCTGGTCACACAGCCATTCATTCCTTTGTATATGAAATTAACATTGGTTGTCCTTGAGGGACTTCCTGATTGAATCACACTGGCTTGATGACGTCATGTGAGGTTTAAGTCATATTTCGGATTAGGGAGGGCAGGAGAAAAGAGAGAGGGAGAGAGAGGGAGAGAGAGGGAGGGAGGATGAGTCACTGCCTCATTGATGACTGTCTCCACTGAGTGGTCAGATAATTCAGGTACAAAAAGAGACACAGGCACAGCACGGCTGCCTAATGGCACTCAAATAAAATGACTTATTGGGAACTTGCAAAATACACCTTTTAGGAAGATTAAATAGTATTGATGCCCCCTCCTCCCCCTCCCCACCAGGCTGGTGCTAAACAATGATGGATCCTGCTCCTCTGTATTATATTTAAAGTCAAGCATTTGAATATATGTGCTGCAATCAGATGTGGGTTTCAATCTTTGTTACATTACAGAAGAAATGATCTGATGTGCACACGTTCCATCTCAGACCTCAACATATCTAAGAGCCTATTACTTTGATTCAGGTTAATATTTCACTCTATAAATGTTCTGGATATGTGACTGAAACCAACACATTCATTTGTAGTTTGTTCTGGTGTTTTCAGGTGTTCACCGATTCAGATCTAGTGGTCTGATTTCTGTGATGAAATGAAACAATGTTCCCATACATTTCTCCTTTGGCCAGATTATTGCTCAGATTATTAGTCCTAATAAATACTTATCTCTATTGGCTGAGTCGGATATTCACATATGAAACATTTCAGTTCTGCCAGTTATTCTTCTCTTTATCAGGAAAAATCTTTCAATTCAGTATACAATTTAGTTGAAAGATTGTGAAAAAAGGCGATATTATGTAATATTATTGATTAAATATCTTGCTGTATTTTTAGTTGACATATAATGGTACAGTATCTGGTAATCCCATGCAGTCAATGTAGAACTGACATACAGTAAAGTTGGACCTTCTAAGGTCTTCTGAAATAACAGAAATTTGATTGATTGATTAATTTTGCCACCATAGTTATTCAGGATCTCGGATTGAGCTTCTTTTTTTATATATAGGTTTAAATAGAGTGTGTGGAAATCAGGAGATCCACTGATATTCAGAATGTATAAAAGTAAAGTCACCTCCAAAAAAAGAAAGAACAGGGGCTTATTTGCAGTTTTAGGTTTTCACTTTTTTTGTTCAAAGCAGGTAGAGGTGTTTCGAATATCTTGCCAACTGATTGGTTAGCTGCATTAATTAGGGTGATGACATCAGACCTAAAATAATTGTGAAATAGAACATCTCTACCTGCTAATGATGATGGTCTCTGTGTGGCCCAAAAACACCAGTACTTGGGGCTACATAATGCTGTGATAGTCAAAACACTCTGTTGCTCTAGTGATTGCATCAGAAAAGAAATATTCTAGTTCTCTTCATGCACATGGGTCAGCTACAGTATGGCAAACCTGGAGCTGGTAGGTATTCAATGACTTGCTCAAGGGCCCCTCAGCAGAGTGGCTATTTGCTGACACAAGTGCATGAACGAGCCTCTCTGCTGAAGGTCAGTGCCCCACCTTTGACAGCTAACATCTTCCAAGTTCTTTTAAGTACCCAATACATTCAGTATAAGTTATGCATGCATGTCATGTAACTTGAATATTATTACTCAGGAAATCCCAATATTGTACAATAGTGCTCCATTTTAATATTTTTTCTAAACCAAATACAAAATGGACAATGAAATACAAAAATAGTTAACTCAAAACAAGTGCAATGTTTCATTTGCTTCAGGTTTACATGAGACAAGATGTAATTTGTCAACACAAGCATGAATAATAACTTGATTTCACATCTTTCACAGAAAGACAACTGTGCTAACGGCCTACAAAAAGCCTCATGGTACAGAGCAGAAATGAGCAACATACTGATGTATTGTGCTGGACAGACACACATCGTGGAAGATTCCGATTTGATGTTGTCGTTTTCTAGTTTTCCATTAAGTGCTATAACTTACTGAACTGTTACAGTTGAGAGAAATGCCTCTAAAAATGATCAGTTCGCTACCCAAAATGTTCTTGTCGGTAGAGATATTCTGAAAGCACCAGTACTCATCAGCAGAGCAACATCACAACATCAGTGTTTTAGTCAATACCTTGTGACAAATCTGCTGATATCTGACTCTATCAATAGCATCACCAACACCCTGGTGCAAATCTGAACAAGCTCTTGCATTAGGGTCTGACATGTCTCTTGAAACACAGGTATCTAACTCCCTCTTGTGCTGGTAAAGGGGAACTGCTTGTCAGTGCTGGGTTTGAATGCAGTCACTGAAAAAAATACTGAAAACACCACATACAGCCACACCATTTAACAAAAATATAACCAAATTTATAGACCACCTCAATTCCAGGACAATGGTGGGTGACTGCCAAACAGGAAACCAAATCCACAAGTGTTCATACATCAAATGTGTATGAAATCACGTCCTGACACCTGATCAGTGCCTCTTTCTGCACCCCAATGGGAGTTTGCAGATCCGACACCTGAAAGTTCAGCACGTCAATGTCGGATGCTCCGAATGTAGCCTCTACCTTCACCTTCTCATACATGTGGAACTGAACCTTCTTGTTGGCCGTGGAGAGGAGACACCTGAGAAAACTCTCTCTCAGCACAGATCTTGCGTACTGCTCTCTCTGCAGCTGCTCAGCGTCCATCTCTGACTCAGCCGAAGTGGAAATGGAGGTACGACAGAGAGCGGTGAAGCGTGGCGATTTTGGGTCAAATCCGCGGCTGTTGGGGTCGGGTCCTTTGGGCAGCCGTAGCACAGACACTGGTGTGGCCATGTTGATTCTTTCTGCTAACACCTACGAAAGGAGCAAGCAAAAATGTGTGATATGTTTCTTTTCATTACTGTAAATTGAATATATTTGGGTTTGTGATTATTGGTCAGATAAAACAAGAAATTAGAAAATACCACATTAGATCCAGGCAGTGGTGGAAAGTAACCAAGTACATTTACTCATGTACAATACAATATGAGATCCTTGTACTTCACTTGAATATTTCCATTTTATGCTACTTAATACTTCTAATCCACTACATTTCAAAGGGAAATATTGTACTTTATACTCCACTACATTTATTTGACAGCTTTAGTTAATAGATGAAGATTATACACCAGTGGATAATATAACAAGTTTTTAAAATATGAGTTCATGGGTTCAGCTCTACCAAATAGTGACTTTTCCCTCTAAACTTCTAACATGGTTTCATTTCAATAAATATTCAAATGATCCCATATTTCATCAAAAATCAAAGATGAGAGAAAAAGTCAAAAAACTGAAAACAGATTTGTGTATCTTAACTTTGTTTTTTCTTCTTTCCTCTCCCTTTAATCATCTGAAATCAGTCAAAGACAAAACACGTACTTTTACTTTAATACTACTTATGTAGGACTTTTACTTGTAATGGGAGTATTTTTACATGGCTGTATTGGTACTTTTACATAAATATAAAGGATCAACATACTGGATGCAGGGTACTTGTGATGAATATTTTTCACAATTTGACTTAACAATTTATCTATCAATCACAAATACGTGACAATAATGAAAATAAATGTTTACCTACGAAATATAGGTATTTTTACGAGCTTTACTGAGGTAAACACACGTGTAACGGCACATAAACACATTAATGACTTACTTGATTTTTTACTACACTATATTGATCGACCTGTTATTCTATCTTTGTGTTTTGACGTTTGCCAACTTCACCCTTTTTTAGTGCGTGTTGTGCCTACAAAGTAAAAATAATGTAGGTTATAAGTTAAAATGAACTCCACAGAGGCCTGTATTGTTAATTAAATATTGTGCTATCCGCTAACTAAAGCACCTTCTAACATTGTTAAGAAAATAGCTATATAAATAAAGTTTATTGTTATTATTATTATTATTAACGGACATCGAACTTTGTTCAAAGATAGCATCTTGTTGTGAGCGTGTTGCTAACTTACAGCTCAGATAACGACAATTTCTCGACGATATCATCGCAAAACACGCTTTTCATCCACATGTTCACCAAATATGCACTAATATTTTACTAAACATCCTCCAGTTTAATGAAACTCATACCAACACTGTCTTCTTATTAGCAGCATCAACAGTAGCATGCGACGGTGTACTTCTTCTTCTTTGGTTTACTTCTTCTTCTGCTTCTTCTTCTTCTGCTGCTGCTGCAGCATCAGTTTCTTCTTCTTCTTTGGATTTATTGGTGGATAGCAAGCTAGCTGCGCATTACCGCCGCCTGCTGGGATATAAGGTGAAATCAGTAGATTTGCAGAAAAAAACTTTCATTTTCTGAATGCTGGTATTGCTTTGGTATCTATGTGTCTACGGTATCCATGTATTGGTTCTTGTGACATCCTTTATATCCACTTTGTAATGTGGTTATCAAGTTGTTTAGGAGAATGATTCCAAAACCTGGATCCAAAGACCACAAGTCCTTAAGAGGGCTGCAGGGATTCCTGACTACTAACAGCAAGATGGACAGTGGAAAAAAGAGTAAGGGTGACTCATATCAAACCAGACACTCGGGAATGTTTGGCCTCACACGTGACCTAATGGAAATAACGATAAATGATGTAAAATATGATGGTGGTTTGAGACACCATCTTTCACCTATTTACAATGCTGCACTTTCCACCATTCCCAGGAAACTTAAGAACAAAAGCTGCCCGAAACCAACAACAAGTGACTCTAACGAACAGAACGACTGTCGTTCACAGGGATGACTCACTGACCAAAACAATGGTGCCTAGAGATAAAATATAAAGGTGTTTAACTGTTATTATGGGTCAAATTAAAGTCAGGAAGAGTCTGTCTGTCAGCCAGAAACAGTTTAATGGAGGAAATAACATCATGAAAAGAAAAATCTCTCCAATAAATGAAGTTTTTTCTGGTTCTTTTGTTGATCAGACCGACAATTAACAGATTTTTAACTATGAGATGAATTAGAAAACAAATAATACATGAAACTTGGGAGTGAAACACTTAAATTTAATCTGTAATATGTCTCCACTTCGGTATGAAACTGCAGTGATATATCAGATCAGTTTGATCAACATCAACTGGAGCGTCCAATCACAATAACTGATATCCAATAAGGGGGCGTGTCAGCCGGTAAAAGACTTCCGTGGAGGCTGCTCTCATGTTTCCTCGCTCATCGCTCCTCCGAGATTCATCCTCTCTCCTCGCTCCTCGGAGCAGAATAAAAGACTTGGGACGCCTGTCAAAATGGCGTATCAAGAACAACTTCCAGTTCAGGCGAGGAGCGAGGAGACATGAAATAAGAGACTTGAGATGTACCCCCGCCGCACACACATAATGCCCAGCTCTTCCCTTCCCCTTTTCCAGAGTCCAGCAGGCGTTCAGCCACACCCAATGTTCAATCACACCTGATATTCATCAGTTCATCACTTATCTTTCCAATGGAGGTATCTTCACCCATTCACATCACAATACTTTGAGCTCATGTTTTAAAACTATTGAGACAACACAACATCTTCTGTCTGTCTATTCAGGCTACTGTAATTTGTTGAAACCTAAAGGTCTATGTTAATGCTTTTGTTGGTTAAAGGCCTATTTTAAACTTTGATGGGTAATTGTTAGTATATATCAGTACACTGAGTAGGATATCTTACTCTTGCTCTGTTCATTGAATAGGTGGATACGTTGTGATGTGCTGTGCTAGTGCTTTTTTCCTTTTGGAGATGGAGAGAGTAGCATCGGTGCCACAGTAGTACAGAAGCCCACTACTTCAGAGCAACCTGCAGGTACAAGACATGTTAGAAAAATCATATGTATAAAGTTTAGTAAAACATTGATGATGTTGATAACCAGCTACACTGATTGTGATTTTGCATTTACACAGAGATTTGTAAAATGTCAATCAAAGGCGCATTTCTTAAGGTAACATTGATTAACTACTTTATGTGATTAATTTTGTCATTCTTTAATTTACATAGGGTTCAACATTTTATATTGCAGTTAATATTATTTTTATTTTATCCTAAAGTTGGTTTAGATATGAGTGCTGCAAAATATGATTAAGGGAGACCAGGGACAGTTGTAACACTTTTTGCAATTTTCCTGATGAATCAAAAACCATTTACACTGGAATAGTCCATTTTCTATATTATTAACTTCAATGTGTCAATTACTGAAATAATGTATTTAAGTGTTTTTATGAAATATCTACAGGTTGCAAAATTGAATACAGTCACTCCACTGTTACAACTGTGCACAACCGTCCCAGTGCACAGGGACAGTTGTAATACATGCCAGGGAGGGTTGTAACATGTTAAAAATACATATAATTAATCAAATACTAAAAATGAAAAAGATTATTTATCATATTAGGGTTTTATCTATCTATCTATCTATCTATCTATCTATCTATCTATCTATCTATCTGTCTATCTGTCTGTCTGTCTGTCTATCTATGTATCTATGTATCTATCTATCTTTCTCTTTCTGTCTCTCTCTCTCTCTCTCTCTCGTTAAACATATAATTTAATTTGCAAAACAGTGATTCTGATATGATACAAAACCAGCTGACTCAGTACATGTCGTCATCCGTTTATAACTCATTGTGAGCAGGCCTGGACTGGCAATCAGTCAATCAATTGCACAAAAGGCCTGTGTGGTGGAAAACTGTCCTTTTGTGATTAGGCCGGCAATTTTGAAAAATGGAAATTTACTTCTATAGCAGCTAGTTCCCAAGGGAATACAGGCCATGTGTTTTGTGAGAAATGGGAAATGCCCTTGTTGTCTGTAGCTGAGTCATGTCTGGATTATTATCAAAGTGTTAAGATCAAGTGAGGAGGGGTCTAACAATTAAGCTCCACATAAGGAGGCTTTATGAGGGGTATAAACTATAATGTTTTATGATTGTTCTTTTGGTTCTTTATGGGATCAAAGCCTTGGTTTGCCTTGTATTGCTCTTTATGCAGAGTAAATCTATTCACATTGGACTCTACCAGTTTTAAGTTTTGAGTTTAATACTAAGTTGTGGGTGACCTCAAGATTTATTGGCCCATCTCAAGACACCCGTCACAGGCTGCAGTTTTTTTTTCTTTTTTTGACCCTGAACGCAAAACTGCCCTGCGTTTGCGTTAACTGCCGGCAGTTACATGTTTCGTTGATAGCAAGTGCATTTAGTGTTAAATGACTTAGCAGCAAGATGGACGGTGGAGAAAAGGAAAAAAAAAGAAAGGTAAGTAAATGTACTAGCTAGCTAACATTTGTTACCCAGCTAACATAACCATTGTTACCGATGAGTCATCATTGTCCCCTGTCAATGTTATATCAGCCAAGAAACTGGAATTCTATGATAAAATTGGTAGTTCCCTTTCTAATTTCCTCAAAAACATTGATGGCATAACTGACATATCTAGTCCAGACAATGTGGTCAATATTATTTGAAAATTTAGCCGTTTTATTGAAAATTTCAGTCAGCGAGTTCATACTTTGAGCTCATAATTTAAAATTGAGACAACTCAACATCTTCTGTCACTATTCAGGCTACTATAATTTGTTGAAACTTAAAGATCTATGTTATTTAATGTTTGTGTCTGTTAAAGGGCTATTTTAACCTTTGATGGGTGACTGTTAGTGTATATCAGTAAACTGAGTAGGGTATTGTGCTCTTGCTCTGTTCTTTGAATAGATGGAGAGAGTAACATTAGTGCCATTGTAGTACAGAAGCCCACTACCTCAGAACAAGACATGTTAGAAAAATCAAATGTATACAGTTTAGGATAATTTTATGGAAAAAATAGTTTTAAACAGGTGTACTCAAAGTTCTGATGGGTGTTATCAGTAAACTGAGTAGGGTATTGTGCTTTTTGATCTTTGAATAGGTGGAGAGTGTGTGTGAGGAAGCCTGACCAGAGTGGCTGGTTACTTGGTAGGAGGTAGACACAAGAAACCTTGTCCAGGTATCACAAGGTGGTTTATTTACAAGCAAAAGTGGCACCATGCTACACATGTAACAACAACAACAACAACAAAAAGTTCAAAAACAGAAAAACTCTAAATAATTAACTTGGCCTAACTGATCAAAACTCATCTCATAATAACTCAACTTATATTAACTTATCATTAACATATCCTTTTGTCTGTGGAGCACATGGTGGGTGTGATGAGTAGCACAGAAAAAATGATTGAATTCTGAAACACAGAACTAAGTCAATAAACAATAACTAAACTTAGCAATACTTGTCAGTGTTTTACTTTAACCAAAAATGTTGCTGGAATGTGAACTGTAACCAATTATAATGCAAACTACAAATAAACCTGGGGTAGTATGTGTCTGCAAATTACAGATTACTACTGAACATATGGTTAAACAAACAATTAACAAGCATGGTTAAATCTGTAAGCTATGGAGCATTGATGGTGAAAGTAGGGATAAATGGTGTATTCTCACCCAATCTGTCACAGAGTTGTAACTGTATTACAATGGCACATTAAAAATATGGTGTGCTCTTGCTTTTCTTTTTGAAGATGGAGAGAGGAACATTGGTGCCAAAGTATCAGTAGTGTCATCTCTCTCCTTAATATGTACCTTTGGCTTTATTTGAGGTTCATAACAGTACATTGTGCTAAGCAGTTGTTGGCTCATTAGTTTGTTATTCACATGCACTAAAATTCACCAATGTAGGAAATTAATATATTTCCAGCCTTAATAATTCCTCCAGTCTGGCCCTGACCGTGGGAGTGGCTTTCCCAGTTCCACAGAGGATCTGATGAGAAGAATGTGTCTAAATATGTGTGCGTACACATAGTTTTAATCTGACTAAACTATCAGACCACAGTTATATACAACCACTTCAAGACTAATTCCGGTGTTCCTGTCAGACGAATGTGTTCTATTGCAGTAGTAGTGAATTATATTACTGCACATGTACTTTGTATATTTCTCAGAAGGTTTGCAGAGGCTAGTTACAGTTAAAAATTTGGAGGTTTTGTTTTATTTAAAATTAAACTGACTTTGTTTGAAAAAGTTAAGTAACAAAATAAAAATAAGACTGCCTTCAGATAATGGTACTGTTTGTGGATATTTTGAGCAATGGTCAGCAGTGGAGAATGGTGCACACGACACTTGATGTGTTAATGCTTAAAATGTTTATTGAAAGTGATAGAAAAATTTATACCTTATATTGAGTAATGTGTATGATTATATGTATGTATATGTTAGACAGTAGGGCCTCTGTAAAGCTTTGTCTAGGTCTGGTGGAAATATGTAACAACTGCAGGTGCCTCACAAGGTCATCAGGATAAATACCAGTGAACTCCTTTCATTCTCCAGAATTCTCCACGGAGACTCTTTGCACTCTCCGTGTCTGTAACATATGTTCTGTTTGAATTAAAGAGACGCTTGACTTCTACCAAACTCAGTCTATTTTGATAATTTATCTATCAAAATCTGGTTCTTCGAGCCAGATCCCTGGATGTGCTTCTCAGCCCTCTCTCAAAGCCTGAGTGGAGTAAAGTGCACGACAGAGGTAACAAAATCTTTTTCCTGCAACGTTCAGAGATAAAGGCGCTTGCGGGCTGGAGAGGGTCGGGAGCCCCACGGATTCCTTTATGAGGTGAGAAGTTTGTCTCTTTTATCAACACTGAGTTGTGTGAAAGGCCTGAATTTGTAAGCCCAGCATCTAGCTATGTGGGAGAGAGTTTAGTGGTGATTTTGAACGGCTGTATAAGACTGGCAACCCTTGGGAGAGAAGTAAGGGAGATTTAGTTATCTACATAGGTTAAAAAGAGAAATAATAACCTAAAAAGACAAATGGGAGAGAAGTAAGGGAGATTTAGGTGTGTCTACCTGAGGTTAATAGAGTGAGAACCTAAAAAGACAAATAAATAAATGAATGAATAATAATGATAATAATAATAATCAAAATAATTTAACAGCAAGGGTAACCTTACGGTGTCAACAAATTGTCTGGGGACTGGAAACCTAACGGTGACAACAAAAGTCTACACATTTCACTGATTGGACCAGTTGCTCGGGGGAACTCCATACAAACTGGTTGGTTGTTAAGGGGTAATTAGGAGATAAAATAGTTTTACAACAAATAAGTAAAACTGAGTCATGGGTAAAAATCAAAGTAAAATCACGAAAAATGGGTTAACGGGAGATGCAAAATTTATGTACATGATGAATGAAGAAAGCGTACAGTATCTTGATAAATGGAAAAAGAAATATAAGTTCAAGGGGGGACTATATATGGAGGATTGTAAGCAGTAGTGTGAAAGTATTTTAAAGTCATGTAAAGGGGATGAAAAACGAGAGAATAAAAGAAGGTTTGCCACAAGCATACTTGTGGCTGGAGCAGGCGAAAAGCAGAGTGAATGCAAGACGCAAAAGAAGCTTTTGACCATGTCTCAAGTCAAACAACAAAATGATGATGGAACTAATACTGTGGCAAGCTCTGTTGTCTTGCGCTCAGATTAACATATTCCAGTTTCAAGACAGTCCTACCATATTTTCACAACAAATTAAAAAATGTATTGACGTTTTTAAGCCTTCAGAAAATGACTCTCAGGTCTCGACTTATGTTGATGACATACTTGTGGCTTCTAGTTTGCAACAAAAATGTAAGCAGCTGACTTTGTCTTTGTTGAAGTATTTGGCCGAGGCTGGTGTTAAAGTCTCAAGGTCTAAACTACAACTATGGACACAGAATGTGAAATATTTGGGATACAATCTAACTCCTGAAGGTCGTGTTCTGGATGAACAGAGAAAAACAACTATACTACAGTTACCACAACCCACAACAAAACGTGAGATGATGTCTTTCCTTGGTACATGCAACTTTTGTAGATTATGGATTGCTAATTATGCTGAAATAGCACAACCACTACAAAATATGATTTATGGACAGGCAATGGCTGCCTCAGATAATGTGGTGTGGAGCGAGGAGGGCAGGCAGGCTTTTACAAAACTAAAGAAGTTGATTGCTTCTTCATTTGTACTTTGTAGAATAATGTCCCTGCATGTTTCGAAGGCAGACAGTACAAGCTTCAAACAACAAAACCAGACCATCTTTAACAACCTCCTACAAACAAAAAGATCAGATAAGGAACCCCCATCCAAACCAGACCACTGACCCAAACCATCTTTGATCTTTCAAGTTACAAGAGCCAGAAAGATAGGAAGACCAATTCACACCCCATTGTGAATTGAAAGCACCGTCTGGACAAATGACCCCCACCAGAGACGAACTGGCACCAAACTTCAACCCCACTGTGGACTTTAAATTTCAGATCTTGGGTGGCCAGGAGGCACTTTTTGGGCGGGCAGACTGAAACCTTAAAACAGGGTCTCATCTGAGACTCTGGGCTGGTTTTTTGCACGCTGCTTTTGTGTGGGGCTTTTTGCCACTTTTTGCCCTTGTATTTGGATCCAGCTGTTTTCAGGCGGCTCCTTTGGGCTGCTTGATGCTGCTTGCTCGTTCTTTTCACTTTCCGCCATGCTGGTGGAAAGCTTGCAGTTTGCTGGTCTGAAGATGTGACTCAGAGCATCTCTTGAATTTGGAGTCATGAGTTGAGCGTCAAGCATAGGAGAGCATGAGAGCAGAAACTAGGAGCTCCCTCCCAATGGGAACTTTTCAAGCATGGACTGGCCAACTCACTCATCACCACCAGATCCAGACTCCAGCTCCTCACCCCAGCAACGGACTCCATTCTCAACAAGAAGCCACCACAGGGAACAAGCAAGTATTTGTACAAAACCTACGTCAACTTGCTTAAACCCTGGTGCTTTCATGACTGGTAATTGCAACTAGCAATTTGGAACTAAGCTGTGGTACTGTTGATTTCACTTGCTGCTTCTCAGGTAACAGTCTCATCTGTTTATCAGGTTCCCCATTCCAACTACACAATAGATAACTCAGCGTCATGCATTCTGAACTTTCACCAGCCATAGCCTCATGTATCACTTTCCCTTTTACTTTTGTGTCTTGTTTGTAGAATGTTGTAGTGTTTAGTACTTGTAGCTGTAGTATTAGTAATAAATGTGTGTTTAACTAAGGTGAACTTGTTTGTGTTGTATTGTGCTTGCATCTCAGTCACTTAACCTTAAAAGACCTATATCCTTGCAAAATCATAATTGCGATTAATAACAATCATAATTCTAATAGACCTCTCCTGTGTGCCCAGCAAGGAGGGCTATTTCCCTATCATTACACATACTCTAATATGTGTTATGTCACTGGACAAATAATTTCATGTTGGAGTTGTGCACAATAGTAATTCATAATTCCCCATAATACCATAAAGATATTTGAGTGCACCAATTCCTACAACTTGCTCTGCCAAACATGAAAAAGAACTTTATACAGACAGTGGACTGTAAAAATGGATTTATGACATCTGTTTTGTTACAAGAATATGGGGATAAATTAAGACCTGTTGCTTTCTATTCATCCAGACTTGACCCAGTGAGCAGAGCTCTGCCCAGATGTCTGCAGGCGGTGGTGGCTGCAGCTACGGCAGTGCAGACCTCAGCAGCATTAGTACTGTTTTGGCCTCTGACCCTTAGAATGCCCCATGCAGTCTCTTTGCTTTTGTTGGAGCACAAACATTTACACATGTCACCAGCAAGGCATTTATCTTGCATGGCCACGTTGTTGGGCCAGCCAAACTTAACAATTGTAGATGTACTGCATTAAATCCTGCCACGCTCTTGCCAACGCCTGCAGAAGGGCTTCCTCACGATTGTGTGGCAATAACAGACGAATTGACCCTGCCTCGAGTTGATTTGACTGACACACCTTTACCAGATGCAGACATTGTGATGTTTGTGGATGGCTCGGCAAGTAAACATGAGGATGGTAGTAATAAGGATTGATTGATTATGTCGTAGTAACATTGAATAAAGTGTTAGAAGCAAAAGCGTTGCCCTCACATTTTTCTGCTCAGGCTGCCGAGCTCATTGCGTCATCTGCAGCATGTAGGCTGGGGAGGGATAAGAGAGTAACAATCTGGACAGGCAGTCAGTATGCCTTCGCCACTCTGTTTACAATTGCACAGCAGTGGAAAAACCGGGGAATGATAACATCCACAGGCAAACCTGTAACACATAAAGATCTTTTGTTGCAGTTACTAGACGATATACAGCTTCCTACCAAAGTTGCTGTCTGTAAGTGTGTGACTCATACAAACAATAGGGACAGTGTTTCTCGTGGGAACAGGCTAGCAGATGAAACAGCGAAAAAGGCGGCCCGTAGTTCCACTACTCACTCTTTCTCTGTGCAGACTGACACAACTCGAGTGACCACTGACCTGTTAATCGACATGCAAAGTAGTGCTCCTAAACAGGAAAATCAGTTTTGGAAGACAAAAGGGGCTAATCAGGATTCAAAAGGCCTCTATGTCTGACCTGCAGATAAACCAATATTACCAAAATCTCTCTATCGCTATGCAGCTATGATGAGCCATGGGAGTACTCATGTCTCGTCAGGGGGGGTGGTGAGATTAGTGGAACAGACGTATACAACATATGGATTGGGAAACTATTTTAAAATATACTGTTCACAATGCTTGATTTGTGCAAAGAATAATCCACAGGGGAATTACAAGGTTAAATCAGGCTCTTTTCCAGAACCTGTATATCCTTTTCAGTACATTGAAATGGACTTTATCGAGTTGACTAAATGTGTTTTTAATTGTGGTGAGAGGAATGCTGGCAGAAAATTGCTGATCATGTATATTTGTAAGTTAATATATTTATTTTACTACTCGTTGCTCACCCAATGCCTCCTCTATTCAGAGCTCTTAATCTTTAACCTTGATGTGGCAGATTTAAATATTATACTCAAGATGTGCATTTAGGTCTGACTCTGTCCCATAATGAAGGATAAGTGGAAATCATTGATTGAATATAATCTGTGATAAATACCAATAGACTGAGCAATTTTTTTTGTTCAAAGTATTTTTGATGTATGTTTTCTGAATTTGAAATACAGTTTGATATATTTTAACAAAATCCAATCCCTCAAATAACCCTAACCCACCAACGATGCAAATTTACAATATGACATTTCAAAAAAATGGTGAGCATGATAAAAGACAAATACATTTTCTAATCTGTGCAGTAAATCAAGTGGTTAGTGAAAGGGTGCCGCTTTTTATGGCCAATTTAAGCCAAAACTCAGATTATCTTGCAGCCCACTTAGTTCTGTAGCACAATGTTTGTTTTTTGTTTACATTTGGCCCGCTGGCATTAAAGCTCTCCTATTGTGTTTTTCTAGTGTTTGTATTTAAGTCCTGGTTTCCAGTTCAGTCTCATGGGGTCCTTTGTTCAGTCTGCTTTGTTAGCATCTCGTTGTTTAGTTTTGCTCTGTTTAGCTCAGCTTGCACTCACATTTAAATATAGATTCTTCAGTTTCTGTGCATGGTGTCTCCTCCTTGGGTGGGTTGATATCTTCACAGAACAGAGTTGCAGCACCCTTGTAGTTTTCTGGGAGTTTGTTCCAGGTATGTGGAGCATAAAAACTGAACGTTGCTTCTCCATGATTAGTTTTGACTCTGGAGACAGAAAAGCAGACCTGTCCCAGAAGACCTGAGAGGTCCGGATGGAACATAGTGGAAGTTCAGAAAAGTATTTTGGCCCTTTGACCATTCAGAGCTTTATGAACAAACAGTAGTATGTTGGTATATTAGCAGTAGTAGTAGTACCAACAGTAGTTAGTTCCCCTGCTGTCTTAAAAATGTAAATTAACTGAACTTAAGTTGAATAATTTGCTCAAAGTTATCTCATTGGTTGCAAAAATGTAAAGCTAACTGAGATAAGTTGATGAAAGCGATAACTAGTTATTAAGTTATATCAACAACTATTCAATCACACTGACACACGTCGCATTACAATTGATATTTTCTCAATTCGAAGATTCAGTTTTTAATTTGCCATGAAGGACCTGCAGCTCTAGCTGCTGCTGCTGCCAGAGCCACTCTGTATCAGAGTCAGCACAAAGTCGGCTACAGTCAAGGGTTTTGTTAACATATGAGTGTACATGGGTAAGGACTGAATTTGATACCTCCATCATTTTTTCACATTTTAAAGACACATAGCAAGGTTCCATTATGTGCGTTTGCCTCAAACTACTAAAAAGAAGGGTCCTCAACAATGCATGCTGGGAAGTACATTCATTCAGCTCATTTCAAGACAAAAGACTTCAAGTCAGCTGAACTCGTGTTCGTAAGTTCAGAAATGAAAATTAACTTGACGATAATAAAACATATATGATGACAAAAGATGACATGACTCCACTAATGTTTTACAGTGTGTAAGGTATGATCACATTAGTCATCCTGCTTTCAAGGTACAGCAACATTACATCTCAGTACTGCAATTTTTGCTCCATCAGCAAGGATATGAGGTCACAAGTTTGATGTAAGTAAAATAACATAATATTGAAGCAGAGCAATCACAAACTGCTAACAGTCTGTGATACTGCAATACCGCAGTTTGTATTCTGGTAGAGTAATATTGTACTAACCAGGGTGATGACACATTGCAGGAATGAAATGTAATGTGACTGTACCTTAAAGTTACTGATGGAATTCCACTGTTTACCTGAAGATTCACTTCACTTCACTTCACTTCACTTCACTTCACTTCACTTCACTTCACTTCACTTCACTTCACTTCACTTCACTCAATTCAATTCAATTCAATTCAATTCAATAAGTGCCAAATCACAACAAAAAGTCATCTCAAGGCACTTTTACATGGACCATAGACCATGCTCTTTAATTTACAGAGAGAGAAAGAGACCCAACAGTTCCCTCCATGAGCAAGCGCTTGGTGACAGCGGTAAGGAAAAATTCCTCTTTAACAGGAAGAAACCTAAGGCAGAATCCAGCTCTAGGTGGGCAGCAATCTGCAACAACAACAGATACAAGACTAGCAGCAATAACCGGCAACAACAGCAATCAAGGAACAGCTTGCGAAGGACAGAAGGAGAAGCCAACACATCAGAATTTTTCCTCACAATGGAGGATAGATTGTCACTTCAATAAGAGTTTCCAGTAAAATAGTGCTGCATATTAATATAAATCACTGTGCAGTGTTTTGACACCTGATACAGGTCTGTCATTGATCTGTTGTCTCAAACTGGACTTTGTCTTTATATTTCACAACTGGTACTGGTTTTGTAACTGTTTATTTTTTAATATGGTTGCTATGGGGGTTAACCTCAGTCTTGATGACTGTTATCTTTGTCAGTTATGTTTATCAAATGATGGTTGGTTGGTGGTTCTGAGGTTGACAGATGTGTGATGCACAACTGCTTCTAAATGAGGTGGAAAGTCATGAGTTGCTTATGTTTTCATTTTCTTGCAGTTCGTCACTCAGGTCATAGGATAGTGTTAACTGTCTTTGATGGATGGTATTTCATGTTTCACCACAACTAAGTGACATTTAATCACAAACAAGATGAAGAGCTGCAGACATCCTAAACTTTATTTCCTGCATCCCACAGTGAGATTTTGCACATGTTGTACTATGACACACATTTCACGGCAATATCACCATGAGTACTGACCACAACACTTGACCTTTGATGCAAGTTTTTCAATGATGGTTAAATTATGGCATATTTTGTTGAGTGGATTGTTGAGGAATAGTTCATTGATGATTTTTCTTCTTTTTTTTCCCCTTTTTTCTTTCACCTTCAGATGTCCATTTTCTTTGACAGTATATTTCACACAAGACAGATAGGGCAGAGCCAATTAGTCATTTTAGAGACCTGTATACAAGAATAAATGTACACAGTTTGTTTAAGCATGGAAGTGGAAGTGCAAATACTATCATTCATTCCTCTGTGAGGAAGAAAGTATTTGAAACCAGTTTTTCCAAGTTCAGTTTCAACATGTGACTGCTGACATTAAAATGTTCCATGACTGTGACCTGATGTCGCATGTGATGTATGTGATTGACCTTTCGCTCATTCTGACCACATAGCAACAGCCAATCACAAAAGTGGACATGCCCTGTTTGTAGACTTAGATTAAAGATCTGAAACATTAAACATGATATAAAAATAAAACTGAGACATAAATAAACTTTGAAGGGTAAAAAATCTAAATACTAAAAAGTGCTGGAATGAAATGAAATGGTATGCAATATACTCTTTTGTGAGTTTTAACATTTTTGCTATTGGATTATTTCACATTTTTATGGATATATTTTATATTTAGTCTGTAAGTATTCATATGATAAACCTATTTGTTTCATAATATTTCTCATGAACACTTTTGGTTTTTGTGAAATCTTGGATACATTCAGTGACATCTGGATGACATTATTGTAAGATTCAGACAATCTAACACGTTTCTGACCTGCCTGATTCACATTAGTAGCTGTAGTCTATTTTGATGGACATTTCAGTAGATCATATTATAGATATGAAATACTAGAGAAGAAAAAGAAACATGAAAGTTGGATTGTGATTTTGGACAGCTGTTTATGGCCATCACCTCTGCTGTTTAAAGACATGGAATTCAAGGCTTTTGTTCTCTCTGCAGTGTGCTGAAATGTGGAGACTCACAGGAAACCGCTCCACTCAATCAAACAGAAGCAAAATGAAGGCAAATTGCATTCAGGTGTAGAAAGGTATCCCTCTGGTGCTTTTCAGTTTGGGAATCCTACTAGTTTAGAGTTATTGAAAAGATCTGAGGTACTCAAGAGGGTGATAAATTTAAAAGGCCTTTAATATTTCATTGCTACCTAGTCATAGTTAAAAACATACGTACATGTTTCAGCAATTAAGGCCTGTATCAGGCCAAGTACAAAATGGTCACCTTTAAGCCATATTCAGACCAAATCAGACCCACTGCTGCAGGGTTGAGTGGAGGTATGTGGATGTGTTTATTTGTGCTGTAGAACATAACCACTGTGAAACAATCAGAAAATAACATTTATTAATCTGATTCACTGGCTTTCTCACTACCAGCACTCCCTCTCTTCATTCTCTCTCTCTCTTTCTCTCTCGGGTGCCTCAGATCTTTTCAGTAAATCTAAACTAGTGTATGAGACTTTTAAGCATGAATGAATCAGCACTCTGAAAGAAAATGGAGGAAATTAAATCACTTTGAAAAAATGAAAAATATTTATTTTTAGCAACATATGCAGTGAACAATTGGCTCTAAACATGAGTGATTCAACAGTGTAATCACAACTGTAAATCTGGCATTCATTGAGCTGTGACAGGTTCTGCTCACAGTGCCAAGCCTAAACAAATTCATTCTTGGCTTGCATCAGATTGCATCATGAGAAACCACCCTCTTCAGACCTTATGGTACTGAGATGAAAACAAGAAACAACAACCCCTCACTGCAGATAATGAGTAATTCAATGAGCAATGAGTTTACATTATGAAGAATATGGTGTTGAGAGAAGCCTGCAATGATTTAATCAACAATTAGGACATCTTGGAAGTATGCAAACATGAAAACAAACCAGAAACAATAATTGTTTGAAGTGCAGCTTATCTTAGACAAGCAAATCTGACAATTAGACATTAGATAGTAGATGCAGTGTCTTTGTCTTATGTATGAAAATACAAAAATACAGACACTTGAAATGAAAACTGCTGATGTCTGACAGGTAACTTAAAGGACAGTTTACAATGTAAGTGATGGGGGACAAAATCCACAGTCCTCCTTCTGTGCAAAAATGTATTTAAAAGTTTATCTGAATGCTAACATGAAGCTTCAGTTGTCCAAATTAGTCAAATCATGTATATATATAATCATGTGGTATGCTTCCACACAGAGTAGTCAAAATAATAGGAAAAGCACAGGTTGAACTAATAACATTAATGATGGCTCTTTTGTATTCAGGTGTCCTAGTAAACCATGAGAGCATGACAATGAGCCAGCATACAGCATACACAATACTTCACCATCAATAATTTAAATATTTACACCTGTGCTTTTCCTACTGTGACATGTCAAAATATAAGGGACAATTAGAATGAGACAGCATAATGAAATTACCTGGGGAGAGGCATTTCAGTGACCCATTAAGTGTGTGTCTAAAAATCTATATGAAATAAAAGTTTGAGAATTATTTAAAGAAACTCTGAGTCTACCCAGCAATTGTCCTCAGCTCTTCTCACCATATCCACCATTCACCTACCTATTTTTCACATTGTCTATTGTGCCACTCAGCCACAATGGATTTTTGTCTGCCTGCTTGCTCCCTTTTTGATGTTGTTTTCCCTCTTCCAATCTTGTTTTTGAACAAAGACCAAGTAAAGCTCCTTTGACTTGACAGGGCCCTTTGACACCCACCTGTCTAGAGTGGTATAATACTGCTTTGTCCAACTGAAGCATTTAACCAAGATTATATCTACCTCTCATTTGGATCACTGACTTTAAAAAGCACCTTTAGTCTTGTCTAAGCAGGTGAAATATTTAAAGTATTCAATTTAACCCAAAAGTTACCATGCTTTTAACGTGCTCTAAGACGATCTCAGGCAGGCACACTCAGTATCATCTTTTAAATCACTTCATAGAACAGAATGTAATGCAAGACGACTGCTCTGGCTTTTTAAATTTTTGTAAGGTGCTGGAACCACCAGTGAGTCTAAATTTGATATAAAAAAAAATAGACACACACTTAGATCTATGCAGCATTTCAGAAACAGCTTACATGTACGCTCTGACGAAGGTCTGAATGGCCAAAAACTCAAAATAAAGTTCAATACTTCATAGATCTTTTTCCAAGTTGGTGCTGTGAATGGCCAAATTGCTGATTTTTTTGGTAATTTGCAAAGCTGGTTAGTTTTATATCCACATGTGCTCAAAAATTCATATCAATTAAAAAAACGTCAAATTAAAATACATAATTTCAATGACCAGTTAGGTTTGAATATCCAATCAAGGCACATCATCAGGTAGAGACAAACGTTTTTTGCCACTGTTAGCTAGATAGCTTTCTCTGTGGATCCTGCTTCAGAGGATATGTCTCTATCCACTGTGTCGGAAAATGAACTGATGGAACTATCAGCAGACAGCAGCCTGAAGCTCAGCTCACACAAGTTGACCTTGCTTCATTTTGTACACTGGCTGCCAGTCAATATCCCTTTCTGTCAAAACGGGCAATCAGATTTCTTCTTTACATCACCACCTACTGATGTCAGTCAGGGTTTTCTATTGTGATTGTCATAAAAACAATTATATTGGAAGTAGTAGCTTCTGCACCATTATCAGGGGTGCGGAGGTGTTGGACATTTATTTCCTTCCTCTCATTCACCAGCTTTCATGCTACCATTGCTTGCTCTTGGGGGGGGGGGGGGGGGGGGGGGGTAACAAAATTGTAACTTAAACTAGTTTCCCACTCATTAAACCTTGAGTTCTTGTAAATCTGAGTTTAATAAAATAATGTCTTACTAAAAATAGGCAAGGAGGGGGAGAGGAGGAAGGTGGAAGAGACTGACAGGTCTGATGGAGATTAGTGATCAAGAAGAAAGCGAGAGATTGTTCAAGCTTTCAGTTAAAATTAACCCTGAATTTTATGACGCCTATTACTCATATAATACATAAACTAGCCTAAATGATTTTATGACATTTTTAGTTTTAGGGGTTCACACCTCAAACATCAGTCTGCGTATGAATAACATACTTAGGGTTAGGGTTACCTGCTGAGAGATGTAACAGCAGAGCAGCAGAGAGAGGCTGAGATAGCGATGTAACTGACTTGTGCACTGGTATTTGACATGGGTTTTTTTTCTTCCTGAATTATTATTTAAAATATCCATATGAAAGAAATATTCATTAAAAACACTATTTGTGTCTGTTTGCAGCTTGTTATTGACCTCAAGTGGCCAAAAAAGATTAGTTGGAACCGATTACATCGAAAACTTTAATTTAAAATTTACTCAATTTTTTAAGTTAAAGAAACATACTTGTTCAAGTTATTGTTACTAGGTAATTTCAAGTGACACATACTTGGTTTGTTACAAACATTCTTAATTATGTTATTTTTACTCAGTATTTTGTTTTCAGAGTACTAATAAAAATCAAGTATAGCTAACTGTAAAATTTTGGTTATTTTAACATAAAACACTTTATGTTAACTAAACTTTTTTAAGGTGAACAAAGCTGTACAAGCCTCCCTATACTTAAATATTTTTATCTTTACTCAAAATTCAGTTCTAAGGAACTTAAAAAATATTTTGAAACTGATTACATAAATTGTATTAAGTAGCTTTGACTAAAAAAGACAAAACATATTTTGAGTAAACATTAAAAACAGGTTAACACAGATGATTTAAACACAAGTTACTCTTTTATTAAGTAACCAAAATCATGTAACACTGTTGAGATTAAGTGAGATAAAAAAAAAACAAACTTCAAAAATGTGATCTTACCAATACCAATCTTATCAATTACCACAAAAAAACTGTTTATGGATAAAATAACCCGACATGAATATCTGTGTTTGGTTGATACAGCAATTGGAGTAATTTACAAAGTCAAGGTACTTCATCACTTGATAAAAAAAATCATAAAAATCCAACATTGCCATCGACAGTTTTGTTAATTGATATACCACATTTCCTATAGTGACATATCACAGAAATGGCTACAGCTGAACAAACAGTATGGCAAAATGTGCATACTAAATGTTCATATAAAAAAGGCTCACCATACAGTGTGTACTGCTGTAGCCATTCCTGGCTTACACATCCATACAGTACTTTTGAATAGTAACACATTCAAATTTTAACAAGAATAATACTTTCAAACACATCTCTAAAGATGTTTCATTTCTCTGTGCAAAAATGACTGTAGAGCAAATGTACATGAAGCAAAGTGTAAAGGATTAGTCCAGAGCCAAAAGGTCAATTTTAAGGCTCAACACCCTGGGCCTCAGCTTCCCATCCTCTGGGCCCAACAACACTTTCTGGGTAAAGTCAAACATATTGGCCAAGTCTTTTGAGTAACTTAGATGTAGCACATAAATCAGTGCAAAAAGCATGACAAATGCGTCATCAGTGTGGGTAAAAACTATGTTACCCTCAAGTACGACCACAATCCTCTCTGGAAAGAAGAATTGGCACTGATCAAGAGGAGTCCAACCAGTATGTTGTCAATGTTTGGTTCGTCAGACTGCGGCACCTGCAGACAAGAACAGAGGAAATGGTTGCCAGCGATAAGTTGTCAGTCTGGCAGTAAATGTACAGTATAGACTACAGTGTGTCAGTTAATAAACGCTGCAGCTCTTCAACACCATGAAAAGTCACGTCTGTTTTCTCCACTGCTGGAAAAGTGAAGGTTAGCTCCAAAGTTAGCAACAATGGGTTAGCCTAGCCTGACGATGCTAAACTGATAAATAACAAAGGAGAAATGTGTAGCTGTCTGCTAACCCCCCTACCTGCCCCCCAGGCCAAACCACTCAACCTATAGGAGAAACACTGAAAAAGACTGTGGTATGGAATTTATTCAATGTTTTCCATTACAGCACAACAACAAGAAAACCTTGTTTATTTTCATGTAGCTACAGATATTTATAGAATACTAAATACAAAGCATTATTAGGTTATCATGAGGAGGTACAGTGAGCTTTTAAAATGAAACAGTTAATTCAGTTGTTAGAGATAAAATGTTATTTCATTAAAAATATGTTACATATTTAATTATGACACAGTAAATGCATACACAAAAGGAAATGCATATACCATTATTGTTTTTGTATTATATTTCTGGCTGGACCACAGGAACCAGTTCTATAAACACTAATGTCAGTGACTGAGTGAGGAGGTTACACCATTGGTCAGCCAATCACTTGCTTTGCTGTGTGTCATCACTTCCTGTATCTATTGTTTCAAATTAAAATCCATCTATTGTCCAGCCATATACCAGGTTTTGACCTAGTTTTGTTTGGTTTGAATTTTTTTTCATTTAGAAGTGGGGCATTTAATTTTTTCCATAATTGGAGGGCTGTTGAGTGACTGTGACTCTCAAAGCCAGCTTCAAATAATAGTCTAAAATAATAGCCATGACATGGCCAGCATGAACAAGTAATGGCAAGTTGCAAATAAATGGCAGGTGAAAACACACTGAGGGGTTTGGGATTACCTGTAGCCAATTTCAACACCTCACACCTCACATAGTAAATTTAATATAATGCCCATTTCCACAGCACTAAGTCACATTACACTCACCACTTTGCTGCTCTCAGTTTCTCCCCCCCCCCCCCCCCCCCTTTTTAAAGCAGATCAACATTGAGAAAGTGTTGATTTTGTATCAAATAGAGAACAAGAGAAATTGAAAATGAAGGCCTGTCTCTTACAAAAGCTTTTCCCAAATGAGGACTTTGGCCATCATTTGAGAATTTATGGTAGCATATTCAACACATGCTTGTTTACTGATTTGTGTCCACACTATACTTCATCATGACTACAGTTTTAATGGTAATATTAAACTCATAATTAATTAACAAAAAATGTAACTCTTTGACCAAAATAAATAATATACTGACTTACATCTTATTGCTTCAGAAATCCAGAGTCACCCTAATGCTGATATGCAGGGAGAGGACAGCAGCAGGTCTGACATGGACATAAACTTGTTCCTTGGGAGCAAGAACATATTCCTGCCTTACTATGGCTGGTAAACAGCATAGCCACACAACACTACAAATAGCCCTACCAAAATTCTCCAAAGGATAAACCAAAATCTATTATAATATCATTATCAAGCACCAAGAAGCTTAACCAACTTACCTTGAGGTCATAAATCCTGAAGATCTGATTGAGGACTTCAGCTACTTTTCCTGTGTGTGCAGCTTTCCCCCCGAAGAAGCTCTGAAGACGAGGGGCATGTCAGTCAGAGTCTGAACCTCCAAGCCTGAAAACCTGAAATTAGATAAATTTCCATAAAAAAACAAATTAAATAAATAGCCAGAATTCTATTTACAATTATACCATATATGTATTAACAGTTATGAGAGAAGTATTATAGACATACCAGATTTAAAAATCTGTATATCAGCCAGTTGCTTCACTTTCAGATAGATTGCAATCTTTTTACAAAACCAGAGTCAAATATAACTGAGTAAGTAATTGAACATATATCAGTAACCTTACCTTACAGAAATTACCTGACATTGTAATAAAGGCTTTAATGGGTGTAATTATTCAAACAATGTAACAGGCTACTTAATGCATTTAAACTTTGGCTGAGGAAAAATCCTTAGTTGTCCATAAAAAAAAAACAAAACAAATCTTCAAAACACCACCAAAAAATAAAATAAATTTAAGCCTATACTAGCTCTTAGGTTTAACGTGTCACGAACCGGCAAGGATGTCAGGACGCAGATGCAGAGTTCAAATAGTCTTTAATAAAAAAACCCAAATCTCCAGGAATGGGAAAAACAAAGGCAATGGAAGTTCTCTCAAAAAATAAAAATCACTCCAAAAGGGAGGAAAAAAGGAGAGAAAAATAAAGAAACCAAACAAACAAAAAACCACTCCACATGGAGGGAACAAAGCAAACTTGACTGTGGCTGAGATACAAGACTGGTAAGGTCCATGAACGTGAACACACTGGCACAAGACAAGAGAAGACGCAGACAATATATACACTGGGTAAAGGGAACAGGTGAAAACACTTAGGACAATCAGACTGGGACACATGAGGAAGGGCAAGTGACCTGAAACGAGAGGAGAGTTAATTTTGAAAATAAAACAGGAACTGACAAGACAACATTGAGACAGGACAAAAAAAACCCAAACTTAACCTCACCACGGTGTGACAGAACCCCCCCTTCTAGGGCCAACTCCTGACGGCCCAGGGCCCTCAGGATGGTCCCTATAGAAGTCCTGGATAAGGGATGGGTCATCCATGTGACTCTGAGGAACCCACTGTCTCTCTTCTGGCCCATATCCCTCCAGGTCCACCAAAAACTGCTTCCCCCGGCCTCTGTTGCGTACAGCCAACAATTTCTTAACCCTATAGAGGAGGCCTCCATCAGCCGCCTCCAGTGGCGGCGGAGGTTTGGTGGCTGGAACCATGGGACTATCCATTGCAGGCTTCACCTGACTGACATGGAATGTGGGGTGAACGTGCAGGGACCTGGGCAGGCGCAGACGAACAGCTGCTGGACCGATGACCTTCGTGATGGGAAAGGGACCAACGAACCGTGGTGCCAACTTCTTGGAGGGGACCTTGAGACGAAGATCTTTAGCTGACAGCCACACTCTCTGCCCAGGCCGATACTCAGGTGCAGGACGGCGTTTATGATTGGCCACCCTTTTGACCCTGTCCTCCTGCTGGGTGAGCACTTGACGGGCCGTGGCCCAGATACGGCGGCAGCGACGAACCAGGGCGTGGGCAGAGGGAACAGACACCTCCGTCTCAGAGTCAGCAAACACTGGAGGTTGGTAGCCATAGACACACTTGAAGGGGGAGAATCCTGTGGCGGAGGTGGGCAGAGAATTGTGGGCGTATTCTACCCAGACCAGGTGAGTGCTCCATGTAGTTGGGTTCTGGGACACCAAACATCGGAGGCCGGTTTCCAGCTGTTAGTTAAGGTGCTCAGTCTGGCCATTGGCCCCTGGGTAATATCCCGACGTCAGACTAGCAGTGGCACCGATGAGCCGACAGAACTCCTTCCAGAACTGAGAGATGAACTTGGGCCCCCGGTCTGAAACTATGTCTTTAGGAAATCCATGGATTCTGAAAATATTCTGCATCATGATTTTGGCAGTTTCTTTGGCTGAGGGCAGCTTGGGCAAAGCAATGAAATGTGCCATCTTAGAAAAATGGTCCACCACAGTCAGAACTGTGGTGTTACCTCTTGAGAGCGGGAGCCCCGTGACAAAGTCCATGGATATGTCTGACCTCTCGGACCTCCACCTCCATGGATGGCCACCAGAACGGTTGAGAGATGGCAAACATAGTTCTCCCGGGTGGCAGGTGAGCAGCGAGGTGTGGGCCCAATGTATCACCTATGGGCGCAGACTAACAGGGACAAACAGACGATTATTTGGGCACCCACTAGGTGGGGGCGTCTCACCATTCGCTTGCTCCACCTCTTGTTCTATCTGCCAAGAGATCGCTCCAACCACACGGTTCAGTGGGAGGATGGGTTCTGGTACCTTGGCACCAGGCTTAGGGTCGTAGATCCGTGACAAGGCGTCTGGTTTGATGTTGCGGGACCCTGGCCTGTAAGACATAGTGAAACAAAAACGGTTAAAGAACAGAGCCCACCTGGCCTGGCGTGAATTGAGTCTCTTGGCTTGTCTGATGTACTCAAGATTCTTATGGTCAGTCCAAACAATGAACAGATGTTGTGCCCCCTCCAGCCAGTGTCTCCATTCCTCCAACGTGACCTTGACAGCCAGATGCTCCCGGTTGCCCACGTCATAATTCCTTTCTGCAGAGCTCAGGCGGCGGGACAGAAAGGCACAGGGGTGCATTTTCCCATCCACTTCGGATCGCTGAGACAGGATTGCCCCGATTCCTTCATTCGATGCATCCACCTCCACCACAAATTGGCGCTGTGGGTCTGGTAGAGTGAGGATGGGTGCAGACGTGAAGCGGCGCTTGAGGGCCTGGAATGCATCCTCTGCCGCCAAAGACCAGTTGAAGCGAACCTGAGGAGAGGTCAGAGCATGGAGGGGAGCAGCTATTGCGCTAAATCCTCTGATAAACCGTCTGTAAAAGTTAGCAAACCCTAGAAACTGCTGAACCTTCTTAGGCTATCAGGCGTTGGCCACTCTGCCACAGCGCTCACTTTAGCCGGGTCCATCTGCACTCTTCCAGGAGCCACAATGAAGCGCTTGCGCTTATAATATATTTTTAGTATTGCTCTTATTTAGGTGTTTCCTGTGACCACGGAAATGTATTTTGAAAAGACAGTGTATGTATGTATGTATGTAAAAATGGGAGCAAACAGCACAGAAGCGGTAATACAAAGCACGGGGAGAGAAACAAGTGATAAATATAAACAGGCAGAATGCGCTATGACATTAGTTTGGCACCTTTCGAGAGTGGCCACAAGCTATTACGTTGGTCATCATCTTCAAGAGGAAAGAATAAATGTCATAATTTTGATTGGGTCACTCCTCCGTTGATATCTGATGAACAGCCATGTGCGTGCAGAACTGACGTTAGAGTGTCAAACGTTGAAATGTAGGGCCACTGACCAAGCGGCAATATTTGACGCGTTGGGAATGAGAACGTGTTGCGTTATCAGTCCAATCTTAAAATCTGGGGAGCAAGACCTGATGTGCAATTGGATCATTGCCATTCCCCCAGGTGTCCCCAAGATACTGGAAAAAATTGTAGCAGAACAAATCATGTAGAAAAAAATCAGTTACTGCATCAACAATGACTTGTATTCAGAGCCAAACTGAGACTGCTAACAGATGGAAGTAGTAGAACAGTGGAAGTAGTCTTCTTAAACTTGAAAAAGGCCTTTGACACTGTTAACCACAACATGTTGATATCCAAATTTCAATTCTCTGATATTGCCTCACAATGGTTTGACTCATATTTCAGGAGATATATGAGCCAGTATAAAAGTAAAGACTGAGGTCATCAGTGAGTAAGACAAAGTCAGTGACTTGGGAAAGATTCACATCTAAAATTTGATAAACAAGTGGATAATATCTCTACAAAGGTTGAAACAAATCTCAACTGCTTCACACTCATCAGAAAGTACAGATGTGGCCGAAAATGTTTGTGTGTAAAAAAAAAAGGGTGTAAAAAAATGAAAATTTGATAAATGAAAATATTAAGTTGAAACTGACAGAAGTATATGGTATCCATTGTTGCACCCTGGTTGCCAGAATAAAACATTGGCATTGTACGTTTCTGTGGTTTGCAGAAACGTACAATACCAATGTTTTATACATCATTATTCAACGGGTAAATGTTAATATACTATGTTTGTAGAAATGTTGATATGATACGTACTTCACGTGTTGAAACGTATATAGTCACTTTTCTATGTTTTGCAGAAACGTTCAATGCCAACGTTTTCTTCTGGCAACTGGGTTGATTGTTCTTTACTTCACATTGGATTTAACTAAAACTTTATGGGCCCTATCTTACGCCCGGTGCGCTATTAAATAAAGATTATTATTGTGCATATTGATATAATTGAAAAAAACACGTCAGTCATAATATTTATCAGAATTAACTAATCGCAGTAATGACGGATTAAATTGTTTAATTATTTGACCAAATTCTGACAATACACGTATTTAAACAGGCGGACAACAGCGGATCAGACACAGATCGACTTTCCTGCTTCATCAGTACATGATGACATGAGGAACACATGAGGAAATAAATGAGGTGAAAACAATTATTAAACTTACGAAGGGAATACATCTGCACAGCTTCTATATTCTTATATATATTCTTTAACATTTTTGAGATTACAGTGATCAAGTTTCCACACGTTCAACAATTAAAACTCCGCTGATTTGACCTGTTACTCCATGACTGAACAAAACGAGTTTTCAAAAACTAGAGGATAAAATTGCAGCAAATGAATGAACAGGATCTTAAACTGGTGGTCTGTGGCTGATCACGGGAGGGTCTGGGGGGAGCAGGGGCCAGTGTGTGCACAATGGATCGTGTGCTTTCACTTTGCGCACGAGCAGAGAAGCGCTCCGTCTTGGCAAATGCGCCGTCATAATAGCAGTCCGCCTAAGAGCAAGCGCACCTGGCTCTTAAAGGGAATGGGAGATGACACTGTGATTGGTTTATTGCATGTTATGCCGAAAACACACCCATGATTAATGAGGAGACTAAGTACAATCCCTTTGAACCATGCGCCTGGCGCATCGACCATTTTTCCGCCGTTAAAATAGCAAAAGTGGGTTTGGACACACCCTAAATGGAATTGCGCTATGCGCTTCAGACCCAGCGCTTTAGATCGTTAAAACAGGACCCTATAACTTAAAAATTTATTTGATAGAATAAAACAAATTAAATTGCGTGGCCAAAAATATTGGTACCCATAAGTTAATATTTTGTAGCACAGCCTCTGGAGACAATAACTGTAGTCAAGAACTTTCTGTAACTCTGAATAAGATTTCTACAGTAGTTAGTAGTTTGGCTAACTCTTATTGAGCAAAATGCTCCAGTTCTCTCAGGTGGGTGCCATCTTCCAATTAATTTTGTGTCATCTGTCCATCTGTTTCATCTTCTCCCAGAAGGACTATGGCTTGTCAACATGCATGTTGGCAAAGTTCAATCCGGCTTTTTTGTGTCTCTCTTATAGAAGTGTTCCTGGATCATCTACCATGAAGCCCATTTTCATTCAGACAGTGACGCATAGTGCAACTTGAAAATATTGTACCTTGAACTTCAGCTTGAAGATCAGCTTGGATCTGTATTGAAATTCTCCTTGGTTCTTTTTTGAGCATTTGAACAATCCTTCTATTCTCAGGACATTTTCCTCTTGCGATCATGTCCAGAGATGTTGGCTACAATTCAATGGGCCTAAAACTTCTTAATAATACTGGCATCATGGATCACAGAAACATCATCAAGCTCTTCAGACCTCTCATTAGTTTTCCCTCTGTTCTCCATGTTCAATGTGATGCACACAGTGGCACAAAACAGCAGAATGAGTAATTTTCTCCTTTTAAACTAGCTGCCTGGGTGATTATAAGAAAACACCTGTGATACTAATTAAAAACACAATATTCTGCCTACAGTATCATTACAAATCAATTATTTTTTACAACTTCTAAAGGGTACCAAAAATATTTGTGTAGGCTATTTTAAAATGTCTGCCATGATATTTGTCATGGTCTATCAGGACTTTTTGGGTTTTTGTTAGTTTGTCTTTTTGTTTTACCTGCCCTGTCTGATGTGTGCTTTGTTTTGGGTTTTGTTTCCCCTGTGTTCCTCTGTTTTCCTGTTTTAGTTTGAAATTCCCTGCTACCTTGTGTCTGCTCACTTTACTTCCTGTGTTTCGTTAGTTCATGTGTCTCACCTGTGTCTTGTTCTCCTCACCTGTGTTTCATTTGTAATCACTGCCTGTGTATTTATAGTCCTGTTTTCAGTTCAGTCCTTGTCGAGTCGTCTGTTGTTTTCCCTGTTGTTATCCCTGGTGTTGTGCTTAGTCCTGTGTTTTGTAACCTATTTGTTAGAATAAACGGTCTGCATCAGATTTTGCCTGTTTTGGCTCTCTGCATTTGGGTCCAACGGTTCCTCCACACCCCTGGCACGTGACAATATTCTCACACCTATCATACTGTATCACTATCTGGTCCCAAACCTCACAATCAACTATAAAACCTATCACTATATAATAGTAAGGTAATAAAAATCATGGATAAAAAACCAATGAGGTGGCACCATTGTCACATCTTGGCGAAACACAATATGTTCATTTTCGAAAACTCCATGAGCTATTGCAACCTAAAGCTTATATGATCATGCTCCTTCTTTGCTTAATTAATTTGTTACAAGATTCCAGCACTCCAGTCGAGTCAGCACATGGGCCTCAACAAATGGTACCTGTTGCATTGCGTTGTGCAAAACCTCAGACAGTCAGTCTTCTTTGTTAAATAAGCAGAACTATGAAACTGTCTACCCACTGAGCTGAAAATACAACACAATTTCAATGTTTTTAACAGAGGTGTTAAATCATGGCTAAAACAGAAACAACATTGTTCTCACACTTAATACCACTGTATAGACACACATGTATTTTTATATGTATGTACTTGTGTATGTATTCTTGTTCTCCATTTTTCCTCTCATCTTTCTTTTTTTCTCTTCTTTACATTTTAACTTTTATATTCTAACCTTTTTTCCCTTAAAAAAGCCTCATGTGGACAGTTGCAATTTAGTGTTTTGCTACAAACACTGGTGCCTCTGCATAATTGTATGTTGCAGTTCCAATGCTATTGCGATATCCATGTCGATAAATAGATAGAAATAAAAGAATAAATAAATAAATAAATAAAATAAGTGAAGGATGTTCTCTTCCCCCTGTGTGTGGTTTTTTTGTCTCCTCTCTCTGTATATGTAAATTGTGTGAGTCTCCCCTGTGTGTATGTGTAGTCTGTGCTCCACATAGATCTCCATGGTGATGGAGATCACATGGCTTGATACCACAATGTTCTGGTTCTCATATTTATTTTTAAGGAGTTTTAACTTATTCGTATCAAGGGTCTTATGAGATGAACAAGAATAAGATAAAGTGGGGTCACTGCATTGAACATTGTTATGACCCCCAAAAGAGGCTCTTTACAACAAAGGTGAATCATAACTCAAAGAGTTAAGACGAAGCAGAAGGAACAATTACTTTTATTTGTAAACGACAAATGTGACCAAAAATTAACACTAACATACAATAATAACATATGAGTGACAGGCTGGCTGAAATTAATAAAAGAGAAACCACACACCCCAACTCCACAATGGGTTGTTGAATCTGGGTGCTTCCCCCAAACCTAAACCAACATTAAAAGTAAGTCTGTACAGAAATAAAGTTATGAAAACAGGACAAATGGACCCATCAAAATACAAACAAACAACAAAAGAAAAGGCATAACTCAAGGCAGTCAGATATGTTGCTGAGGCCAGGAGGAGAGAGAAAGCCAAGGTTCTTGCCCCCCTCTATATTGGTTTTTCCCCCAATCAGGCCGGACTAGACATACCCTGAGGAAAGAGCACAGGACATCATGACATCATATAATAAAGATATACAGATGTATTTGAGTTGACAGAGGCAGCTTCAGACAACTGGCCAATCAGAACACAACGAGAGAAAAAAAAAGTCCATTCAGGATATGACAGGATTGTCCAACATTGTGTAAGGAAGCTGGATTGCTTACATCATGTGAGGAAACTGGATTGCTTACATCATGTAAGGAAGCTGATTGCATGCAAACTTAACATCAAATGGACATCATATTCTTACTTCCTTACTTACAGTAAGAGTTGAATCATAACTTCTCATAGTGGTATTATCAGTTCAGTGTTCTGCACCTGGCGATGCCCCTGAAGAGACAATTAGTGGCAAGTAGCCAGTGGTTCATGTGATTGAAAAAAAAAACATCAATAACTGCTAGTGAAGAAAATGACAGGAAACAGGTGGGTGAGGGAGGGGTATATCGTGCAACAAAGATCCCAGACGAAATCGAAATGTAACCCTTCAGCTACCAAGGCACTCCACATAAGTTACATTTGTTTAAAGTGCAACTCTTGCATGGACTCCCTCTTTGTTATATTTCTTTTTTCTTCTTTTTTATTTCTCCAGTTTGTGACGTGCTACATAAGTGCTGGCCTTGCATGTAAATGCAAGAAGAATGGTATAACTTTCATATATGTATGACTACTAAAGAGATACAGGACTTAGATTTTATTAACCTTTTATACAACAGGTAACAATACTGCCCTTTGATGTGAAAAGTTCATCAATGTTTGATATCCATGTATTTGTATTTTAAGTGTTTGACTCATGATCTATTAACCTCATAGACAACCATATTTTAGTAGTTAAATCAGACAAGTAGTTGTGTTGAAAGAATGACGTTTCTAAAATAATAGAAAGTAAAGACATAACGTTTGAAGGATTTGAGTTTAAAGTTTCCTTTTATCGATAAACAATAGTCACACTGACTGCTTTTATCAGCCTGGGCGCCCGAATAAAACGTTGGCATTGTACGTTTCTGCAAATCATGTGAAATACGTAGCATATTAACATTTCAACTAAACGTATCATATCAACATTTCTACAAAACGTAGCATATTAACATTTTAACAATATGTATCATAATCAATTTCAAGTGTGTGTGTGTGTGTGTGTGTGTGTGTGTGTTTGGGGGGGATCTAAATCAACATCATTCTCACAACTAGTCAGCACTCATACCTGATGTGCAGAGCCGCACACAACAACCAAATAAGTGCAGCTGCGCAGTTAATGCACAGTAACCAACACAGCAAAAAGTGAGTAATAAAACCGACTTACTTGCCGAAGTCCGCGGTGGACTTAAGTTAGGGCAAGATGAAGACGGACACTCCGGGTCTGTTGTTGAGGCCAGGGGCACAGTGAAAGCTGGAGTCGGATATTTAGTTTTTTCTGTTCATTTTTATGTAGCCAGCGGTTTGACAGGTGCCCGCCTTTAGCTCGCAACGCTCATACATGACGTACTGGTAAACAATGCACTTGATAGGCACACTAATTTCCAATGAAAATGCAGCAGTGAGTGGCAGTTTTTTTTTTAAATTATCGGCAGCAGTTGATGAGAGTGGGTAAAGTTGTTGTCTCCTAATAACACAGACACAACTTTTTACAGCAGCTTTTACTCATATAAGAGATTTTGTCAGAGTACAAAAGTCACCCGGGCCATGGCCCCCCTGGCCCCCTCCGGTTCCGCAGTCCATGGCCTATTCTATTTTGAAGTAGACGCCTGAATCAAGAAGAAGAACGCTTGAAACTGATCCTCTACCTGCTCTCTGAGAATAATAGCCTATAGCGACTCAGAAGTGAAGCCGACCCAAAGACTCTTCCAGAGCAGCCTGAAACGGCTTGATTCTTCCGGCATTCAACACCTACAGCTGCCCCGGGATCTTTCACTGCAACATCGCTGGATGCTGCACCAACAACGCCGGACCTGCCAAGATGACGCCTCTACCACGACGCATCACCTCAACAGTAAGGCATAACATGGGGAAATTATCGGTATCGGTACCTTAGGCAGCCAGTTTAAACGGAGAAAAACGCTCATGCTGCTGTTTTGTGAGTAATATTTATTTTTGACCTTATTATTTTGACACTCAAGTGACTTCGGTGTGTAACAGTCCCTTATTTGGACCAGTTAAAATAGATACTTGGTACTCCTTTATGTAGGTGAGAGGTCACCGCTGCGTGGGAGATTTGTATAAAGATAGGCTGTTACATACACATTCAGTTAAGTTTTTGAAAAACAACCACAAATCAAACTTTATCCAAATAAAGTGGATGACAAGCGACTTGATTCATGTTGCAAAACGCCTGTCGTCTGGCATTCATTCTTTTTTGTTTATGCAAAGATAGAAAAGTCATGCACTTAAAATTTCAGTTTGTATAATGTTTATCTCCAACCCATAACCTACTTGAACCTCATTCCACAGGTCTCTTCAACAAGGAATGAGATGACAATAACAAAAACAGGTGATAGTAAAAAAAAATAATAATAAAAAAAAGTCAAACAAAAACATAGACAAGAATCATAATAAATTATGATCATGAAACTAATGAGGCAGAAGAAAGAGAAAAAAGTAAAGCAAAGAAACTTGCGAAAACAAATATATAAATAATACATTTCAAAAGAAATGGAAATCAGTTGTTAATAGTATCAATGCTATTACAGTACTGTTCACAATTCCAAGCCTAGAGTATTAGGTCGGTGTATAAAAGGCCAGGACATTTAAGGGTGCTTATCACTTTAAGACTGTCATTATCAGGCTCTAAGAGATGACGTTTGTTTACTGCGCCAGTTTTGTTATTGCATACATGTGGAAAGAGCGAGTGCAAGGCTTAATGCTAATGCTACCAAGTCAGTTACCTGTGAGAACACCCGTTTGAGCATCATTATCTGCCTGTGTGGTCCAGTGTTATCCTCAGTATTGAGTCAATGACGAAGAAGTAAGTGTCTGTTATTCTTTGTTAGTTTTATACATTGTAGGTTTAACTACATGTTACACGTGTTCAGTGTGATTAGCGATATCACGGAGGTTGTTATGATGCTCGCTGTAATTTACTGGAGAAAGTTTTAAGTTAGTAACTTTCATGTGTCTAAGTTAAAGTAATATTGCCTACACTGTTGTGACGAATTATGTTAATAACACCTCTGTGAAGGAGAAATGCCCGTGGTGCGAGATAGCCATTATGTGGTAGCCGTTATGCTGTACTTTATTTGAGCAATGGGTGTCACTGTTGCACTTTGCATAATTTGTCAATATATATTTACTATACATAGGAAGTTGTTTATTTCGCTGAGGTGTATTTTTTATGTTACTCAGCTATTGTTAAATGAGGGCTGTGAAGTTTATTGACCTACTTATACTAAATTGTGTTTGATGGCACAATATATATTATATATATATATATATATCTATCTTTATTTTATATACATATTTTATTCATGCTTAACAGTGACAATATCCTGCTACAGTAAATATTATAGAGTCTAATTGTGATTTATTTGTTATTCCAGACTGAAGACAATACTAGGTTAAACTGCAAATAAATACAGCTGGACCACAGCCTAGTTCACAAAGAAAGACGTCTCTGCCTCCTCAATACTGTATCCTGACCGATACACCAGCTTGTTTACTGTGTCCACCTAAAAGAGCTAGCCCTACCTCCTGAGCTCATTAACATTGGTCCTTCAAGCCAGATCACAGTATTCAAGATGGAGTCGGAAGGAGAGATGTACCCCGACGTGAGGCCCAAGCGGAAAATACGTCGACCTGCCAAACTTCAAGGCTTTGATGTGGATTACGTGGGATATCATCAAAGAGACCTACCACAGTGGAGCCCACCTCCTCCTGCCAGAGGTGGGAGGGCGTTCCTTCCAGGGGAGGGTTCAGTCCAGATGACCTCCTTCCATACATCTCAGACTCACTCTGGCACCTTCCATGGGAATGCTGCTCACTACGAGACCCCTCAGCTAGCCCCAGGCCGCGTCCAGAGGAGAAATTTGGACAGTGATGCCCTATCTGAATGTACTCCCTTATACCAGCAGAGCCCGTACCTGGATCACCATTTCCATAAGGAAATCAAAGCTATTCAAGAGGAGAATGCTAGGCTGCTCCAATCACAACAGGCCTACCAGTCAAGTGTAAAGGAACTTAATGAAGTCAGAAGCGAAGTTAGAGAGCTCATTGAGGTAGCCCGCTCACTCAGAGCAGATATGAGTCGAACTAACAGCCCGGCCACCCACTATAGCACCCACAAACCTCCACAACCTGGTGCAGTAGCCTCAGGGAGTTACCTCATCGTGGCAGAGCCACCGGGACAGGAGACAGAGGACTGGCCTCCTCCTCCACCATGGCCTGAACCTGACGAAGACCTGCATAGAGGCATGTGGCAACTTAAGTTACAGACATCAGAGCCAAACAGTAGCCAACCCTACCCACCCCCTAAAGACACTGTATATCAGCCCAGTAAGCCTTCACCCCCTGCACAACTCCCTCAGTCATTCTCATGCCCCGCTCCCATCTATGCCACTTCAACACAGTTAACATCTGCACCAGTCTACTACCCATCACCAGCCACAGGCATGGCGCCCGGTGTACTGCAACCTAGCAACCCTATGCAGCCTCCCGCACCTGAACAAGTGTATAGAGGACCCAAACCCACTATCCCCAAGTTCATTTACCCAGACCCGAGTGAGTTTGCGAGGCTCTGCATAGCTCTGGAGAACCTACTCCCATCGTATAGCACAGAGCTATTCAAGTATCAAATACTTGTTGACCACCTAAAGTTAGAGGAAGCTAAGCTTATAGCTGACGCCTACCTAAACTCTCCAAATCCTTATACTGACACTATGGGAGCTCTCCATGGTAAATTTGGCAGACCCCATCAGCTCACCTTGAGGAAGATAGCAAGTGTCCTGGAAGCCCCTGAAATCAAGCGTGGAGATGTAGTGGGGTTCCAGAGGTTCGCCCTCCAGGTACAATCATTAGTTGGTCTGTTGCAGACCCTGGGTCCTGAAGGGGAAATTGAACTGAACTGCGGCTCACACGTCGTTTGACTGTTGAGTAAGCTCCCTGCAGAACAGCGAGCTGACTTCCGCCGGCATCAGTTCAAGCAGCCTGGGGCTAGCCACACCCTACATGACTTGTCACAATGGCTCCGCTATGAGTCGTGGTGTCAGGGCTTTAACAGTCAAGCTACCACACGAGGCCCGAAGGAAAGGCTAAATGTAAAGTCTGATAGTCGTAGTGGAAAACAGACAGTAGCAGTACTTCATGGTGCTAGAGAGTCTTCAGAGACTGCTTTCCTGCCCCACAAGGAGAACTCAACCAAGAAGAAAGCTAGGAGTAATGCCTACTGTGCCTACTGTGAGAGTACAGAGCATTACCTCAGTCAGTGCAGCGATGTTAACAAACTCTCCAAAGACCAGCTTAAAGAGTGGATCCAGGTTAACAAACGGTGCTGGCGCTGTGCACGGCCTCACTAAGCAGCCCAGTGCACACTGAAGAAACCCTGCAACCTCTGCCAGGGAAAACACCTCCTGGCTCTCCATGAAATCAATATCAGACCAGAGAGGAGCAATAAAGGCATAGTAGCTAAGGAAGAGAGCTGCTTAACTAGCTCCACATCTGACTCCCTCTACCTCGACCGACCTGGAGCCGGGAACCGGGTCATGTTAAAGGTCGTCCCAGTACTTATACACTATGGGGAGCAAACCCTAGACACCTTTGCAATCCTTGATGATGGGTCCGAGAGGACTATGCTGTTGCCAGCAGCAGCAAAGTCACTCGGTATGAAAGGCACTCCTGAAGATCTCCCTCTACGCACTGTCCGTCAAGACATCCAGGTACTCCATGGACACACTGTGTCTTTCTGTGTCTCCCCAGCTGCCAACCCTCAGGCTAGCTATAACATTGACGGTGCCTTCACAGCTAGCCGTCTCAGCTTAGCTCAGCATACCTACCCTATTGACCACCTGCAAAGGAAGTTCAAACACCTACGTGGCATTCCCATACCTGCCCTAAGAGAAGTCAAGCCATCCCTCCTCATAGGCTCTGACCAGCCCCATCTCATAACCCCTGTCGAGCCAGTCAGACTTGGCCCACCTGGTGGCCCAGCCGCAGTCCATACCAAGTTGGGGTGGACCCTTCAAGGCCCCATCCCAGTCATGGGGCGGCCAGCCCGCTCTGTACAGTGCCTGTTCACCTCATCCCCACCACTGCCTGATGAGCTATATAAGCACGTTGAAAGACTCTGGCAAGTAGACAGTGTACCCTACCGACCTGAGAGAGAAGTGACACGGTCAAAGCAGGATCAGCAGGCTGTTGCATTGCTTGAAGTAAAAACAGTCCGTACAATGGTAGATGGAATCCTCAGGTATGCCACACCCTTACTGCGCCATGCAAGTATGCCGCCATTACACGCGTCAAAGGAGTCAGTAATGCCTATGCTGCGTAGCATTGAGAGGCGTCTTTTGAAGGACCCCCAGCAAGCGGATGCCTACAAAACAGAAATGCAGAAGCTTATTACAGCAGGTGCAGTGCAGGAGGTCACTCAAGAAACCCCCCTTAAGGAAGGCTGGTACATTCCTCATTACCTTGTCAGCCACAACGGAAAAAAGCGCCTGGTCTTCAACTGCTCTCACCAATACCATGGACAGTCTTTGAACCAGTACCTGCTACCTGGCCCAACCCTCGGGGCCTCTTTGCTCGGAGTTCTGGTGAGATTTCGTGAACATCCCATAGCAGTTAGTGGAGACATCAAAGGGATGTTTCATCAGGTACGTCTCCTCCCTGAGGATCGCCCTCTGCTAAGGTTCCTGTGGCGTGACCTGAAGGCAGATGAGCCTCCCAGAACATTCGAGTGGCAGGTCCTGCCCTTCGGCACAACTTGCAGCCCCTGCTGTGCGGCATATGCTCTGCAGCGCCACATCATCGACCATAGTCAGCCTGACGACAACCTGAGATTCTCTGTTGAGAATTGCTTTTACGTCGATAACTGCCTACAGAGCGTGTCTACACCAGGTGAAGCCAAAGTGTTAGTTGATCGGCTCCGAGACCTTCTGGCCTCCGCAGGCTTCGAGCTGCGGCAGTGGGCTTGCAATGAACTAAGCGTCCTTAGCCATTTGCCTCAAGAAGCCAGATCTGAAAGCCTGGATAAGTGGTTGGCACAAGATAAATCCCACCCTCAGGAATCAACGCTTGGCCTTAGCTGGAACTGGGAAACAGACTTGCTGGGTTACAAGCACAGGCCAGTGACCTATGAGGCACCAACCCTGAGGAACATCTACAGAGTTTTGGCTTCGCAATACGACCCCCTGGGTTACCTGCTACCCTTCACTACCCGAGCGAAGCTCATCATCCGGCAGCTGTGGACTAAGCAACGTGGCTGGGATGACCCTAACTTACCCTCTGAACTCATGCAAGCCTGGTCTAGCTGGGAGGCTGAACTTGAGCACTTACCTCTCCTTACCTTCCCACGTGCATATGCGCCTGCGTATGCCAACCATGAGGGCATCTCTCGTGAAGTTCATATCTTTGCAGATGCATCTGAGCAGGCTTACGGAGCTGTAGCCTACATGAGGACTGAGGACAATGAAGGCCGGATGCATCTGTCCTTCATCCTTGCTCGTTCACGAGTAGCTCCAAGACGTCTGCACTCTATCCCACGATTGGAACTCTGTGCAGCGCTAGTGGCAGTGCAACTGGCTCATGTCCTCCAGAGGGAACTTACCTTGACAGTGTCCAGCACAGTGTTATGGTCAGACTCCACTACTGTGCTAACCTGGCTGCATTCCCAGTCTTGCCGCTACAAGGTATTCGTGGGAGCAAGAGTAGCTGAGATACAGGAGCTTACAGAGAAATGTACCTGGCGTTATGTAGACTCGGCGAATAACCCTGCGGATGATCTGACTCGGGGAAAGACCCTGGAGGCACTCATAGGCCCCAACCGATGGTCGCAAGGACCTCCCTTCCTGCTCCAAAGTGCAGACAGCTGGCCAGAGAGGCCCAGTACAGAACCACTCGAGGATGCAACAGAGCTCCGCAAAGCTGCCTTCTGTGGGGTAACAGTTACCTCACCTACATCTGCCAGCCCAGATGATAAAGTGTATAACACCTGGCAGGAGCTCATAGATGCCACTGCTCAAGAGCTCCATGGACAGAACACCTCCCCTTCTCCACTTAATGCTGGAGATTATCAACAAGCAGAGACAGTCGTTCTGCAGCGAGCCCAACAACAGTCGTTTCCCGAGGACTACAAACTCCTTGCAGCCGGGAAACCTGTCTCATCTGGGAGTCGCTTACTCACTTTAGCCCCTGAAATGGACAAATCTAGGGGGCTCATAAGAGTAGGCGGTCGGCTCCGACGCTTGGAAGGCTTAGATGACTCGACACTGCACCCTGTTGTCTTAGACGCCTTCCACCCGGTGGCACGCCTGCTCATTCAGAAGTATGATAACGACTTGCACCATCCTGGTCCAGTTGCGGAGGTCATTCTGGATAACTCGCGGACGGGAGGCCATTCGTAAACATCAGCGTGCATGTGTAAAATGCCAACGCTGGAGAGCCCAGCCTGCTATTCCCAAGATGGCCGATCTTCCTGCAGCCCGTCTTCGAGTACACAAGCCAGCCTTCCACTCCACAGGCGTGGATTGTTTTGGGCCCATGCTAGTGAAGGTGGGCAGGCGCTGTGAGAAACGCTGGGGGATTATATTTAAGTGTCTAACCACCAGAGCAGTACACTTGGATCTCCTCAGAAGTATGGATACGGATGCTTACTTGATGGCCCTGAGGCGGTTCATCGCTAGAAGAGGAACCCCTGCAGAGTTGTGGTCCGACCATGGGACTAACTTTAAAGGGGGAGAACGTGAACTCAGAGAGGCCTTTGAGAGCATGGCACCAACCTTGCAGAAGCAACTAGCCCGCCAAAGGATCAAGTTTCAGTTTAACCCCCCTGCGGCCCCACACTTTGGCGGGGTGTGGGAGAAAGAAGTCCGATCTGTCAAATCTGCACTTCACACCTGTGTGGGAGCTTAATCTGTTCCTGAGGACGTCCTTCTCACCGTGCTCCTGGAAGTCGAGGCTACCCTCAACTCCAAACCATTAGGATACGTATCAGCGGACATTGCAGATATCGACCCTGTGACACCAAATAGCCTGCTTATGGGGCGGCCTGACGGATCCCTCCCCCAAGTGGTCTATCCTGAGACAGAGATCTTGAGCTGCAGGCGTTGGAGACATTCACAAACCCTTGCTGACCAGTTCTGGTCCAGATTCATCAGGGAGTATCTCCCCAGCTTGCAGACCAGACAGAAATGGCACCTTTCCCCCCCTGAGCTCTTGGATAAGGCAGTTGTCCTGTTGGTGGACCCGCAGCTGCCTCGGGCCATGTGGCCCATTGGACATGTAATCAAGGTTCACCGAAGTGATGATGGATGCATCAGGTCAGCTGATGTGAACATTAAGGGACATGTTTACACCCGACCGGTAGCTCGGTTGGTGATGTTACCAGCCCTACCTTCTGGAGAGGATGATACCTCTCTGGGCGCTGGACCCTCTGAACTGGACTGATGAGCCTTTTATTTGTAGCAAATGTGCTCTGCACATTTGGGGGTGGCTGTATAAAAGGCCAGGACATTTAAGGGTGCTTATCACTTTAAGACTGTCATTATCAGGCTCTAAGAGATGACATTTGTTTACTGTGCCAGTTTTGTTATTGCATACATGTGGAAAGAGCGAGTACAAAGCTAAATGCTAATGCTACCAAGTCAGTTACCTGTGAGAACACCCGTTTGAGCATCATTATCTGCCTGTGTGGTCCAGTGTTATCCTCAGTATTGAGTCAATGACGAAGAAGTAAGTGTCTGTTATTCTTTGTTAGTTTTATACATTGTAGGTTTAACTACATGTTACACGTGTTCAGTGTGATTAGCGATATCACGGAGGTTGTTATGATGCTCGCTGTAATTTACTGGAGAAAGTATTAAGTTAGTAACTTTCATGTGTCTAAGTTAAAGTAATATTGCCTACACTGTTGTGACGAATTATGTTAATAACACCTCTGTGAAGGAGAAATGCCCGTGGTGCGAGATAGCCATTATGTGGTAGCCGTTATGCTGTACTTTATTTGAGCAATGGGTGTCACTGTTGCACTTTGCATAATTTGTCAATATATATTTACTATACATAGGAAGTTGTTTATTTCGCTGAGGTGTATTTTTTATGTTACTCAGCTATTGTTAAATGAGGGCTGTGAAGTTTATTGACCTACTTATACTAAATTGTGTTTGATGGCACAATATATATTTTATATATATATATATATATATATATCTTTATTTTATATACATATTTTATTCATGCTTAACAGTGACAATATCCTGCTACAGTAAATATTATAGAGTCTAATTGTGATTTATTTGTTATTCCAGACTGAAGACAATACTAGGTTAAACTGCAAATAAATACAGCTGGACCACAGCCTAGTTCACAAAGAAAGACGTCTCTGCCTCCTCAATACTGTATCCTGACCGATACACCAGCTTGTTTACTGTGTCCACCTAAAAGAGCTAGCCCTACCTCCTGAGCTCATTAACAGTCGGAATAAGGGTACGCATATCAGGTAACATGCACATAAACCCCATACTTATGCACATATGGGGAGGCTAGGTGGCGAACTGGCAGCAAGCACTCACACATCGAACACAAGCCCAAAGCATGCCGGTGAAATTTCACCGGCAGGCAGTCCGTCAAAATGGCTGATTATTGGTATGTTAGAATGAAATCTGTCAATGGAACCTCTGGGGGAAAATTTGATGATTTCAGAAATTTTGGAGTTGAGAATCTGTCCACCCCGTCACACTGGAAATTGGAAATCTTCCCAGCCACTCTTAAAAGCCTGGCTACACGATGTTGTGTTTCTACTTTAAATGCTATTTAAAAAAAGTTTACACTGAGGGGCTCCTTGGATAGGTTTTATTTTCACTAGAGGCCACTGATTGAATGCATTGATTGCCTTCCTCCTGGTGAGGTGACGACGTAGAGATCGCGCTTAAGCCCGCCTGGGGTGGACGGTTGCCTTGCTGACTGCCCACCACATACCCGGCCAGCTGTTCCCTAACTTCATGAAACCTGAACAGACCAGGAGGGCCCGAGTGTTCACTTCGTCTTGACCTCCTCCGCCATGCCTCCCCAAGGGACAGATGTGGCCAAAAGCTTTGCTGTGGTCACGTGATTGATATGTCCCCAAACTTGGATTGTTTGTTTGATTTAAATGATAAATTAATTGACCCACTGCATTTTGAGGGAAATATCCCAGCTGAGCCACCTTAAAGACTACGACTAGTCTGCCCTTAACCTGGCCTCTCTGCACACAGGCTCTTCACTATCCTAACTCCTGAACACGGCCGGCACAACTAGACCCGACCACACAGGAGGAGGAGAGGCTTTCTTGGACTCCGGACTCTGAAACACCTTGAAGTGCTGCTGGACGGTGATTTTAAAGAGACTCTGTGCTTGAACTTCAATCATTTTTAAAACGTTGTTTTTTAATAAAGTGTTGCTGTTTTTTTCTTTTGCAAAGACTCCAACCTGTGTGCTGTTTAGTAGGACATGAGGAAAAAACAGGGGTTTCACGCCGTTACTGTTTGGCGTAGTTGGCAGGATAGTACTGGGACTACAGCTGTCCTTTCAGGATGTCGGAAGACGAGGCACAAGCCACAAGACAGCCTACGGATGTTTCACTCCACCTCTACAAGTCCTGTAGGCTTATTTCCAGGTGATTTATTCATTGTGTGTTGCATTGATGTATGAGGGTTTGTTTTTTTAACGATTTACTTTTAAAAAATTAGAGAGGCTGCCTTCATTCATTGTAAACGTCTCCATGCGCACAGTAATGTCACCCCATCGCTGGACATTTAAGCAGCAAAGCAGAAAACTGTAGTTATAAACTTGAAAGGACAGAGGGTACTCTCCAGGGGAAACAGAATAAACTTTAAGCTTCTGCAATAATTTTTTAGACGGCTCTGATGGAGCCAAGGATTCATGAAGAGGACGGCTTTTTGATCCCAAAGTAGTTGTATTGTATGAACCTGGATTGTGAGTGTGACCTCTTGGATGTGTAGAAGAACACTGAACATTAATTCACATTAGATCCTGGCCGATCCTGTCGGTGTATCTGGAGATTTAAATAATCAATCGCGGTGCCTCGTGCACGAGAGATTAATGGGGAGACGTAGGGAAGACCGGGGATGGTTGTAACATTTTTGACATTTCTGTCTGTAGCTTGGAGCTCTTTTAAACCACTGTATTCAAAATGTGATGCAAAGTAGTGACACGTGTCTGCTATTAAATGGTGTAGCTTTTATCTCTGCAACACAAACATAAAATGCATGGTTTAGTCTCAAACACAAGGAGTGAAATGTTACAACTGATAACATAGTCGGGGTTAGTTGTAACCAGTGGCGGCTGATGAGTCAAAAAAATTGGGGAGGACAAGAAGAAAACCAACATGGAACCTTACAAAAAAACGCATCAAACTATGTTGTGTTGTCCCTCACCTAATGAAATCAGACCAAATCAAACTTTTTTATATTTTGAAATCCCTCTTGCCTCTCAAAAAATAGAGGATCAACCTCCTTTGCCTATGGACCAGCCTCCACTGGTTGTAACATACCCTGGGGTGAAATGTAACATTATGAGATAAGGATTATTACAAAAACTTAAGGCATTGAAAACTTTTTATTCAACACTTAAATGGTTTTTAATATAATTGGGATGTTTTTGCATGTGTATTTGTGTATCAAACTAACATTTGAACATAATAATAAAACCGAAAACAAATGTGCATATGTGCATCAATTGAACATTAGTGTGTTTCTGTGCGAGCGTGTCTGTGAGTGCCAAGTATGTTAGTCACTGTCTGAGTCAGTGGTGACAAATGCGTGGCACTCCTGGAGTGCAGGCTTTGTGAGCCCAGTCAAACACCAAACCCAATCTTAGCTTTCCCCACTCTTTAACATAATTTGATGCTCTCTTCTAAATCATGATAGGCCCCCCTGTCAGTCTCTCTTTCAGGACCGAGGCAATTCAAGGTAAACATATAAATATAATGACATTTTTTGCTTGGGGTTCGTTTCAACAGTTTTTCACATGTTGTTACAACTAACCCAGACTCTTGTAGCCATGAACTATCCTTACCTTACGGCTAACAACTAAAACATTAACACTTACAACTTGCATAAAAGACGTCTACATAGACACATAATTAACATGATTTAAATTTGATGAGTTTATCTACAAAGCAGGCAACGCTGTCACGAAAATAAATGAGGTAAAAAGAAAATACTTTCTTAAAATTAAAAGATATTTTTTTCTTTCTGAAATGGGCTGTGTCTGCCACAGAGTATTACTTCCTCACATTTGGAACAAGTACTAAATTGAGCATGTACAGAGTGACTCAGGTGATTTGTAACTTCCTGATAGGAGAAATTGCAGGTGTTAAACTAACCCATGTTATAACCGCCCCTCTCCCCTACTTAGCCTATAGTTTCTCCTGCAGTGAGATTATTTCATCAGAATGTAGGTATATTTGCCATAGCACATTACTAAGAGATATCCTCCTCAATACTCTCTAAAAGTAGGGTTAAAGGATTTTGTCAGGCTCAGGGACAAGTCTCGACTTTTGGTTTCCCTTCAGAATGCAGAAAAATGATTGAAACTTTATTTTTTCTTTGGGCCTTATTTTAACTATCTAAAGCGCATGGTTTGAAGCGCACGGCGCAATTGCATTTAGGGTGTGTCCAAATACACTTGCTATTTTAACTGCGGAAAATGGTCGACGCGCCAGGCTCATGGATCAAAGGGGTTGTCCATGGTCTCCTCATTAATCGTGGGTTTGAAAAGGTTTATTATTTAGATTACAGCTTTGGTTTCTTTAAAATCGTTTTGTTCAGTCATGGTGAAACAGGTCAAATCAGCATAGTTTTAATTGCTGAAAGTATGGAAACCTGACCACTATAGTCTCAAAAATGTTAAAGAATATTTGTTAAATATTGTTCAAAAATTAAATAATTTCAATCATGTAAAGAATCATTAACACAGTGATCAGGACTTGATCAGCTCTCCAAGGTGCTGATCCTGCTGCTGGCAGCAGATAGACGTTATGCAGATTTATTTCCTTCGTTTAATAATTGTTTTCACCTCATTTATTTCCTCATGTGTTCATCGTGTCATCATGTATTGATGCTGCAGGAAAGTCGATCTGTGTCTGATCGTTGTTCGCCTGTTTAAATACCTACATGTATCGTCACAATTTGGTCAAATAGTTAAACAATAGTTAATTCTGATAAATATTATGACTAAGCATAATGACATGTATGTAAAAATATGTTAATATAAACGATAATAATCTTTTACATTATGATCCTTTTATTTGTTGCCTTTTTCATGTTTGTGCGCTGCTGTGTGTGAAACAGGCAGAGTGTATGTTGTGCACCCGCCTGTATAGGCGCATAATACTATAATAATAATAATAATAATAATAATAATAATAATAATAATAATAATAATGCTATTTTAACTACGTGGGCGCTGGACGGGAATATGACAACTGCGTCGGTCTTGAAATAGCGATTACAGTTGCGCTGCGCTTGGCGCTAGGCATAAGATTGCAGTGTATCATTGATACACTGCAATGTTTGTCAGAGTCGCTATGCAAGGTGCTGATCCTGAGACCGCTAACGGTAAAACTTGTGAATTTTTCTGAAAATTACTGTTGCTTTTGAAAATAAGCCACATATTTTAAACGACACTTTTGGTGGTATTTGAGACGTTTCTAAATATAGCTCTAATTATATCTCTTCTCTGTGCCACAGCCCTCCATTGTTGTCCAAAGCAAAACACATCAGTCCAAAAGACTCTTTCAGAGTTTAGCCTTATTTTTTCTTTTTTTCTTTCTTTCTTTCTTTTTTTTTTTTTTTTTTTTTTTTAAAAAAAGGAAACTATATATTTGAGACCCTTTTTTAAAAATATATTTCTTCTGTGGGAATGAATTGATTTTGAGTTGAGTGCCACGGACACGCAGGGGAAGCCTGAAACTAATAGATTACCACAAGGTTTTGGTCTTTTGATGCAATTTATTAACATTAAGATTATTTGTTATTTTGCATTGCTAAAAGGTGGGACTTTTTTTGCAGCCCAGGCCCAGACCATTGCTTAAACCTTGCCGCTGGGAGACTGGAGGCAGGGGGTTACATTAAGATAAACTGTGTTTAATGAAAATATGTAGTGATGTTTTTGTGAGTGACCGAAAACAAAGTACATCTGCACGCACACTCATAATGTTTTAATCCTTTAAACAGTCTTCACAAATCTTCCAGGTACATTTTCGTCCTCTGAGGTTTTTAAAGGATGGTCGTGGAGAGACCACACTGAAACACAGATATTTAATTATTTTTAAATTTTTTTCATTTTATGAGGCAAGTGGTCTGAGATTGTGTGCAAGAGGACTTTTTCTGGTAGCGTCAGAAAAACGTCAAACAATTTTGACTTTAGAAAGTCTTATGGAAGATTACAGTTACATGCCTCTATAATATCCAGAAATTAATTACCATATAAAAATATTTACTTTGTCAGTCTCTCTACATTTGAGTTATATTTATTACATTTATTTATTATGAATATACATATCAATTCGTACCTTTGATATCAAGGGCACAGATTTCCACTCAAATTTCAATTTCTTTTATGATTATGACTATTATGATTATTATTATTAGGCCCCGAGCACCGAACGGTGCGAAGCCCTCTTGTATTTGTAGCAATTATTATTCTCTATTATTAGGGTGCGAGGACCAACCGGTGTGAAGGAATTATTTTTTTATTCTCTTTTATTATTATTATTATTATTATTATTATTATTATTAGTATTATTATAACTAATGATAATAATAATAATAAAATATTATTAATAATAAAATAATAATAATAATAATAATAATAATAATTATTATTATTATTATTGTTGTTGTTTTTCTTCCGAAACAAACGCATTTTTGAGGGCCTAAACGTGCACGAAAAGTTGTTCAACTTTGCAGAAACTTCAGAAGTGGTGAATAATTTAGAAAATTAAATAAATCGAGCCCCTCGATACAGATTGTCGTAGAATAATGAAATTTGGTAGGCATATTAATCATGACCAGACGCACGAAAAAGTCTCTTGGAGCCATACCCTAAGTCCAACAGGAAGTCTGCCATTTTGGCTCAAAGTTGGATTTTGACAGGTTTTTTGGCCATTTTTACCCAGCATACTTTAACAAACTCCTCCTAGAGATTTGACCCCAGCAACTTGAAATTTGGTCAGTATCACCTATAGGCCTAGGAGAGGAAATGTTATCAAAACAGTGAGTTTTCGCCATTGCCAAGGAGGTGTGGCCTGGAGGCGAATTTCGATCCTTCACCATGAAAATTGACGCCCTGTGGGTAGCACGGTGATTGGATCCACCTTAAATTTACTCAGAATAGCCTCAAGGCCTTGGACATCGTATATTGTGAAGTTGAAGATTGCCATGGCTACGGCAAGATGTCTCACCATGAAATTTCAAAGCCTTATAACTTGACTACACTTGGCCTGATCTTTTCCAAACTTCATATGCTTGTTAAGAGTGCCATATTTAGCGAAAGTCTACTGGCAACAGGGAGTAACATGCTTCGTACTAATTACTCCAGTGCACCTGAAATTAACTCAGTTAAGAAGCAAGACCTTGATGATGCTACACTTGGCAGGTCATTACCCAAAACCAAACGATGCTACCATGGAGACACATCCTTTGCCATGAAATACGATACTGTTTTTCAGGGAGAAGGGATGGCTCTAGAGTCACGAAATTTGATAAACATATCTGGAGGGACACCAGCTAAAATCCTAGTTAATTTGAATGGACGTGGCAATGTGGCTCAACAGCACCCCCTGGAAAATTTCAAAATTGAAGCCCTGCCTACCAGATTAAAGTAGAAAAATGAAATTGAAAAGGTACATGAAGTCCGCCATCTTGGAAAAGCTGGTCAATTTTTGCGTTTTTGTAACCATTTCGCATACCTTGTATTTTAACGAACTCCTCCTACAGAATTCATCGTAAGGGCTTCAAAATCAGTGTTGGGTCATCTAAACTAGTGTATGATCAAAAATCATCAAAAGATTTATGTTGAAGCGTTTGGCCGTGGCTGAGATTTGATGTTTTGCCATGACAGACGAAATTTATATAACTTTAGTGTACATGGTCGATCCGCTTGTAACGTAACAGTTTTGATAACAGTCCAGGCCTGAGCACGTCCACATTACAATATTCAATCAGTGATGCAAACTGGCTCCATAGCGCCCCCTATGGCATTTCAATGCAGCAGCCCCAGCAGCAGGCAAAATAGTGGACAACGGAAGTGATGTTTATCTCTTTCTTGCACTGTCCGAAAACAGCCCAGTCTGAAGATGCCTACATGCCTGTGATAGAGGCTCTTTGACTGCGCTGCGCCCCCATGTGCGCAAGGTGTGAGGGCTCAATCATCACTGCTTGCAGCTTTAATTATTGTTGTTGTTATTTTTGTTGTTATTATTCAATAAAAAAGACTAATTAAATATGGAATATGGATATATGGAAATATGGATAGGTTTGGCTAGTTATTTGCTCCGATGTCAGCTGTCAAAAAGGCATCTCTGTGCTGCTTTAAAACACTGGAAATGTATACTGCTGTGAGAGGCTGAAGTGCAGAGCCACAAAATAAATGAATTAAATTAAATTTTAATTTAGCGTTTATTTCAAAGACAATTTTAAACTTAACCACTCATTTTAAGAATTGCTGTTTGTTAAGAACTACACTCTAATAAAAGTCCCTGTAAAATTACTGTAGACTACTGGCAGCTGCAGTACTGCAAATGTTACAGTAAACAAATGAAAGTTTTCCTCTTAATTCTATTCATAAAAACAAATAAATTGCAGACATATACTGTATATCATGTATTTTCAGTCTTTCCAGAGCATGACTTCAGCTAGTTCTACATAAGCACTTTCAGTGTGTTTTTCTCTTAGTGACTTTCTTGCTAATCGCACAGCGGTTAGTCATTTGTGAGTATTTGTGACTAGCAAATGTTCACAAATACAGTGGGTATTAAACCACAATAATATAGTAAAACAAGTGACTTGAGAGCAGTAACAACGCTATCAGTGAACAAAGTTGGCAACCGGAAATGACAGAATACGCTTACCGTAGCACGTCAGCACGTCTAGGCCAATCAATTAAGTATCCCTGATAATTAGTAATTTCTTGCCATTAATCAACTGTGCTCGTCACATTTCTAATTATGAATTGTTGCTAATAACCAAATGCACCCCTACCCATTCCCAACAACATGCAGCTGTCTTCTGTTTGAGAAGACAGTATGACCTCTTAAGTCAAGCTAAGTTAAGCTTTGACCTGAGCTCTGTACCTAAAATATGTAACCCTTTAAATATGGAAAATCCCATAACACTCATCATCACTCTTCTGAAAAACTTCACTTTTCTTTCACTCTGTGATCAATTTTCATTCTTGTTTGGTTTTCCCTCAGTGAGCTGTGAGCTTGGAAGCTTGGACGCCAACCTTCTGGCAATTATAACAGGTCATGAACCTTGAGAATTATTTTTCAAACATACTTGAATATTAAGGATGTGCAGAGAGCCCAGTGTTTGTATTTGTATTTGTATCTGTATTTGCTGAAGTGGAAAAATTATTTATATTTGTATTTGAGTGGAAATATATGTAAAAATCCAGTGTTTTTGTCTGCACTAATTGTGGGTGGTAGAAGTCATCTGCCTCTCCATCTTTTGACTTCCACAGAAGTCTCTCTATCAGCTTGATGACATGGAACAGAAAGGTCTGAGCAGACTCCTTGGGTTCCTGTGAGATGTTGACCAGCTTGTGATAGATGTCAGAGGTGTTCTCTTCCTTACATTGCCCCTTCAGCTCTCCTTCAGGAGACCTGGGCTGACTGCTTGTATTACTGCCTGAGCCTCTATCACTTCTTCTGAATGTCCTTTCCGGCGGCCTGCTTCTACCTCTACCACAGCTTGTCTTTTTGTCCTCCTTCCCCTATCTGTCCCATCATCTTAAAATACTTTCCGGAGCATGACTTCAGGCACATGTATTAGATGAGGAATACTGTTTCTTACATCCTCAATTGGATGGTGGCTGAGGGATGAAAAGCGGTCAATCAAGTGATGCTCATATGCTGATGGGGCATCCTGGTGCCTGGGGCTGAAAAGGTGGCTCTGATCAGGTGCAGTGTTACTTGGGCCTCTACTCACTTCTCTCATCTCTTTCATGTATGTGAGTAGGCCTCTCAGGCTCCAACTGTCACATCTGAACACATATCTCATCCAATAAATTATCCATCTTCTTACAAGTGTTGACAGATGTTCAGTGGTTCAATGTTTGTTCCACACGCTCCTCATGCAACCCTCATAACTCATACTGACTGCAGTATACATCTGCTGACCTTGTGAATCATAGTAATAATGAGATTCTCATGTGTTTCAAATACCAATATGCCCACCAATCTATAAACATCCTTAAAGAACAAATGTGAAACACCATTGCGCAAATTCAGCAGTGACCACCAGCCCACAAGAATTTCCAGCAAAAGCAGTTTTTGAGCCACCTCCGGCTAAGCAAACACTTCATCAGAATGCTGAAGCCATAATATTGATCAAAACCAGAGGGAACACATCACAGCTGTTTTAATGTCTCTTCACTGGCTCCCAGTAAAGCAAAAATTGATTTTAAAATACTTCTTATCATTTTTAAAGCTATTCCAGATAGCATATGGTAGTGGGCCATGATACGGTACTGCTGATCTTCTGGCCTGGACAAAATGGATGTGAGCCTGAAGTGGCCTACCTGTAAAATAACAAACATGGCCCAAATATCCCAAAACAAATGTGGGCCATTTTTGGCAAAGGTGCGGTGCTCTCGGCAATGTATAAACTGGGTGTGACCCTAAACAAGCCAACATTTGCTGCATCATATATGGGTCATTTAAGGCTCACATTCAGATAAGCCAGGACTAATTGTGTCACATCTTTACCTAAAGTGGCCTGATAATGTTACAGATACGATAATGCAATATTTGGGCCATATTTACTATTTCAAATGAGTCACATTAGTCTCACATTATGACAGTCATTGCTGACTGTGCCATACTATTGACAAAGTGGGCTAAATTTGTTTAGTATAGTATTTAGCCTATATTTGCTTTATCATATGTTGGCCACTTTAGGTTCACATCAGGTCAAGCCAGTGCTTACTGTGCCATATCTTTGTCAGAACTGGCCTAGATATGTTTTAAAATAACCAGGCCACATTTGCTACACCATATGTGGGCCACTTTTGGTTTACACCCACATTTACTATTGTTGATTGGGCCAGATCCCACATTTGTTTTGGGATATTTGGGCCATATTCGCTATATATCACATGGGTGACTTTAGGGTCACATCCAGTTTACGCATCGCCAAGAGCACTGCACCTTTGCCAAAAATGGCCCATTTGTTTTGGGATATTTGGGCCATATTTGTTATTTTACATGTAGCATTGCATTTACAATCCATAATACATGTTAATCAGTAAGGAAGGGATAATATAAATTTATACATACAAATTAATACTTACTTACTTATACTTACTTTGACTACATTAGAAAGAAAATGTAATATTAGCTGGAAGAGATTTTCATCACTCATAACCACACACATCTCTCGCTGGTAATACAAAAGCCCATGCTATTACGCCTGGGACAGACTGGATGCGTGAACAGAGCGTGTGCGTCTTAGAACCTCTTACTTTTCATTTCGGCGCCATGATAACAGGTTAGAGCAGCCACACAGTTTCGCGTGAGACGAAGCTGCTGTGTCGCGTCATCTAGAGATTCGAGGTCTTGTCTATTTTCTTCGCATGGCGTGCGGTTCTCAGCAGAAATAGAGAGAGAGAGAGAGAGAGAGAGAGAGAGAGAGAGAGAGAGAGAGAGAGAGCTGCCAGTGGCAGAAGCGCAGCAGCAGACACGCTTCTTGTGTGGACGCTGCAAGCGTGCGAAACACAGCAGTTCAGTCACGCAGACAAAGCAGTGTGTAGTCGTGTCACATTTCAGATGTATGAGTTGTTAACAGCTCCACCAAATAGTGACTTTTCCCTCCAAACTTCTCACATAGTTTCATTTCAATAAATGTTAAAATGATCCAATATTTCACCAAAGATCAAAGATGAGAGAAAAAGCTAGACGCCTCATCCTGCGTAAGTGGAAGTCTATTAGGCTACACTCTCTTCGAATAAACAATGGGCTGGGGAGGCAACCTGTCGTGGTTTCCTTTGTTTAAATATGCTTTAATGTAGAGTAAAATCATCTGCCTTTAATTTCTGTTTCTGTAGCCTAATGGAGTTTTGATATGAACTTTATGTATTATATCCAAAACCTTGGAGCAACTTTTTCTTTCCTCTCCCATTTATCATCTCACGACCCCTCAGATTTATATGGTGACCCTGTGGAGTGGCTCCCAAACCCTAGGTTGATTGGAGGTGAAAAAATCAACCCAGTAGCCAGAACAAAACGTTGGCATTGAAAGTTTCTGCAAACCACAGAAAGGTTGAATATATACGTTTCAACACATGTAGGCCTAAAACGTATCGTATATCAACATTTATATATTAACATTTCTACCCGTTGAATAATGATGTTTTATGTTGTGACAATGTTGTGGGTTGGTTAGGGTTAGGAAAAGATCATGGTTTGGGTTAAAATAAGATAAAGTACAGGCTAAAATAAAAACAGTCGATGTCTCGCTAAAATGAAAACGGTAAGTGGACATTTGTTTCGAGGTGGTTTCGAACCTTACTCTCCGCTGACTTCCAACTTGCTCTCAAGGAGCTTACTAACCATCCACCGGCCCCTCCTCCTTTTAATAGGACAGATGTTCTGATACTGGTGTTCTGTTTATGTTCAAAGTTTGTCACAGCTAGCAGCAGCACTACATAGCAACTGAAAGTGTAAGTGTGTCTTCAAGCAGCAGCGGTAACTCCATTAACACCGGATCGGTCAAGACCTGACGGTAATTAATGTTCTTGTACCTAACTGAAGTTGCCCTTAATCATCCACATTCCCCCTATCTCTTCTTCTCTTCCTCTCTTCAAGCTTGTGAGGCTTGAATTATATTGACAGCGAGAAAGATATATATATATATATATATATATATATGGAGAGAGAGAGAGAGAGAGAGAGAGAGAGAGAGAGAGAGAGAGAGAGAGCAGTTAAAACCAACTCTCTGAAGACGCAAATAACATACACCCTAATTGAACTGCTTTTGCAAGGAGACTTATTAGTATAGAAAGGGGCCATTTTGCTCCAAATATATCAATATTACCTAATTTACATACATGGCAATGGCACAGGCGCATCATGACGCTGTTTGCTTGGTAGTTTGTTTGTGGTGCATATCGCCCCCCCCCCCTTTTTTTTTTAATGAATTACAAGCTTTTCTCTTTTTGTCGCAGTCGCACAGGTTTAGCAGCCTCAAAAGTCGGGCAATCATTTTGTGGATTTGGCCCATAGAGTCAATACGCGTAAATCAGCTTGGTTGTTCAGAAAATAAATTCACTATATTATTTCACCTAAAGATGGAGTGCACCCACCCACAAACAAACAAACAAAGAAAAAAAATCAATACAATACGGCTTTATATGTTATGTCACCATCATCATAAGCCCATTTTACGGGGGCATGGTTACCTTTTAGGTCAGAATTTGAAAAAAGGTGGTATTCACACTTTTACGTTAGTTAAGCATCTGCCCACTGTGCCCAGCGCATATAATCTCAAATTAACAGCATAAACATTTTGCTGCAAAAGTAATGCTGGTTGAATTACTTCTCTCAACATAAATCAGACAATTTTGTTAACTTACGTATTTGGCAAGCTGCAAAAATGGGTAAATCTAATGGGTAATCAAATTCGGCCTCTGTGTAACGAACATGATCCAAACAAACATAAATCAGTATGATGTGTGTAGAGCGGACATTGCGGGGTAAAAGTATCCGCCAAAGGAAGGCTGAACATACCCACGCAGCATATGAGTCAGTGGAGAGCCTGGAGAAACAACAGCCACCAGATTAGGAAGATGAGCCAAGAGGAGGGGAATGATTGGTAGCGCGGGGGAATAGCCTACGTCAGGCTCAACAATAAACAGGAGACAGTCGCACTTTCACTGGCGGTCATGATGTATAATTCGATCTGCACGTGTTAAACGTAGGCAACGTGTACAAAAAAAAAAAAAAAAAAAAAAGAGCCACTGAAAAAGAATGCAAGAAACAGACTACATGCCTGATAATATTTAGTCTTAACCAGACACACCCTGTCAGCTACATGGAATTATAACAATGTAACATCCTCTCTTAATAGCAGCCTTTCCACAACGATTAGTTAACAGTGTCAATTTTTTCTTTGTATTATTGTAAATTTGCCTAAGTGGAGCATTACAATCTGTATAACAATATAAATACAACACAATGCATTCTGTGATCTTTAGTTCAGACAAGGAACAACTCCCTGGCAACATCCTTTAAAAGGAAAAAAAATGAAGAAAGCTCAGAAGGAGCAACAGAGGAGGGATCCCTCTGTCAGGACGGCAGACAAACAATAGATTTGAGTATTGATTGATTCATTGATATTACCATATCAATCCCCGAATGGCAATTCAAAAATAGAACAGACCAAGAAAGCAATATGACAGAAATAGCCTACAGCGTGAACAAAAAGGATAACAAAATGAGATGGAATGATAACATACATGAAGAAAACTGTGTGATATTAGAAAAATGTTGTCTTCCAATGTTATCAATTCTACTCGCATACATTTACTTCATCTTGATTTAATTTTATACATATATGACATTTGAACTGAATAAAGCTGATAAAAACATATTTCCGTGAGGTGTTTGTTGATAGATGATGCTGAGGGGGTGGTGTGTTTATTGTGAACGTATGACCTTTGCTCCACAGGGTTACACTGATGTCATATTTTTAGGTGATACCACATTAAGGGGGAGTGGCTAATTGGTACTATTTAGGCGCTCATCTCTTTGCATCTTTTTGCATATCACTCTCAAGCTGGCAGATTAACAAACAAGGCTCCAACATGTGGTCGTTTGAAGTTTTCGCGTTAGGTACGAATGAACCTTTGAACAAATGGATCTTTCATCTTTCTCTCAGTAACAGTTTCTAGCCAATAACTAATCATGTTTCTGGTTATATTACTTTCAGTTTGGCTGATTGGTGGCTTAGTCACTGTCTGTGGTAAGTTCATTCTCTTTGACTGAAATAGCTCTAGGGTCACATGGTGTCCCCTATTACCACCTGCTGTTGTTTTCTTTGATTTTGTGAAGTTTTGATAGTTTTAATTAGGTAGTTTGTGTGTGTGTGTGTGTGTGTGTGTGTGTGTGTGTGCTCCAAGAGGCAGATGAGATGAAAGGAGAAAGTGCATGGATGGGTTGGTTGTGCGCGTAGGCGCAGAGTCAAGAAAAAAAAAGTGTTATCCTGCAGTACATATTTAACCTGGCATTTCTAATTATGCCTGTAAAAACTTGTGGTCACTCAGGTGTCTGTGTGATCTGAGTCCAGAATCACTGGTCCAGATGAAAATTTTGAACAACTATTAACTGCAAAGCACGCCTCACATTTGACGCAATGTATTTGTGTGTGCATCCGTGTGCCATTCAATGAAAAAAATTCTGTCTAAATTTATACGTGCTTGTGGAAGTAGGAAACCCTGTATCGGAGTGTGTGGTCCTGCATTCCACAGTAGCATGGAGGGGAGGTGAAAGGATGTCAGAACGGTCCCTCGAGTTTAATCATGACTGTGTGTAAAGAGTTTTTATGTGCTGGTGTATCCTAATCCAGACATGCATCACTCGTTGCTTTCAAACGACATCCAGTCATTTCCTTGTTGCTTGTTTAATTAATCCCCCTAATAGTTAAACCAGTATCATTGTCGTGTTATTCTGAATGACTCGGTTACCTAAAAGAGAACTTGTTTGTTGACAGAGTTTGCCACTGGAGCGGATGCAGCCCCAAGAAAGGACCGTCACAGGTAAGTGTACCTTCATTGTGTGTGTGTGTGTGTGTGTGTGTGTGTGTGTGTGTGTGCTGTGGGGGTCCTGTACATCAGTCTTTGTGTGGCAGTTTGTCAAAGTGAAGACGTTTAGGCCGGTTTGAGAATGATGGACATTCAGAGGGCTGTTTTTGAGAAGTTGTTTTGAAAAGACTGGAATTAAGATTAGGTTCAGTTAACGGCAATGGTATAGAAGGACAAACGTGTGTGTAGGTTAGAGGAAGAGATAACTAAGCTGTGCGTGAGATGCACGGTGGGATAACGGTGTCATTTTTTTTCTTTGTATAACCCATTATCACAAATCACAAATTTGCCTCAGTGGGGCAAAAATCCTTCTGCAAGACGATAATCGGACACATTTGCCAAAAAATGTGATCATAGTATTTACAGTCTTTGCCCCCTGACCCTCGTGCCTAGGGTTAAAGGGTTACCAACAGTTTGGCGGTGCTGTTTCACGTCTTTGCAATAGTTTACCACAGGGGGAGAAAATGCTACATGGCTCATGCGACAGGAGCAAAATCCAGAAAGTCAAAATATTTGTCCTTAAGTGGTGCAGTCAACCTGGGAAAAAAAACTAACGCACTCCGTCTTCAGGTGAAATAATGTGATGAATTTATTCTTTGAGCATAGGCAATCAAACAGACCAACACCCACCGATTCATTACAGAGGTGCAGGGGCCAAGAGGTTTCCGTGTGCGTGTGTGTGTGTTTTGGGGACACAGGCGCACTCCAAGTGCGCACTAATGAACACGGTTGCGGCTTGATAACTTTCTTGCGTTGTGAATATTACCGCTGTGCAGTGTTTTTTTGACTAGACTTTAAATGCAATAATGTTACTCCAACCGGACTGCTGTAAAAAAAAGCAAAAGGAAGTTGGTTTGTGAATGTTGAGAGCTCTCTCTGTGTGTGCGCATCTCTGCTAATTGAAGACACGCAATTTGAGACTTTTTTGCTCTCTGCAGTTTTCATTATGGACCAATCTGCGGCAGATAGAGAGGTAGAAGGAGAGAAAGACAGAGGCAGAGAGAGAGAGAGAGAGAGAGAGAGAGAGAGAGAGAGAGAGAGAGAGTGTGTGTGTGTGTGAGAGAGAGAGGAGAGAGAGAGAGAGAGAGACTTTGACTTTTGATGTCCTTTAATAAAAATAAAGCACTTACAACAACAAACACCACATACAGCTTCTACCTATTTGACAAACCCTTAAAAAACCCAACATCCCTCCTCACAGACACCCAACAAGCCCATTCATGTCCCCTCAACGTCCAAACTCACACACACACACACACACACACACACACACACACACAGAGAGAGAGAGAGAGAGAGAGAGAGAGAGAGAGAGAGAGAGAGAGAGAGAGAGAGAGAGAGAGCAGTTAAAACCAACTCTCTGAAGACGCAAATAACATACACCCTAATTGAACTGCTTTTGCAAGGAGACTTATTAGCATAGAAAGGGGCCATTTTGCTCCAAATATATCAATATTACCTAATTTACATACATGGCAATGGCACAGGCGCATCATGACGCTGTTTGCTTGGTAGTTTGTTTGTGGTGCATATCGCCCCCTTTTTTTTTTAATGAATTACAAGCTTTTCTCTTTTTGTCGCATTCGCACAGGTTTAGCAGCCTCAAAAGCCGGGCAATCATTTTGTGGATTTGGCCCATAGAGTCAATACGCGTAAATCAGCTTGGTTGTTAAAAAAAAATAAATCACTATATTATTTCACCTAAAGATGGAGTGCACCCACCCACAAACAAACAAACAAACAAACAAAAAAAACCGCATTTGATACAATACTGCTTTATATGTTATGTCACCATCATCATAAGCCCATTTTACGGGGGCATGGCTACCTTTTAGGTCAGAATTTGAAAAAAGGTGGTATTCACACTTTTACGTTAGTTAAGCATCTGTCCACTGTGCCCAGCGCATATAATCTCAAATTAACAGCATAAACATTTTGCTACAAAAGTGGTTGAATTACTTCTCTCAACATAAATTGTGATTTTTATACAATAGCTTACTGTTTGTTACAGTATATTGTACATTGTTCTAAGCCAGATCAGTTGGCAGTTACACGTAGTAAAGAGTAAAGCTACTGAAGACCATTATATGCTTTTGACAGAAGCCACTCCTAGCAGCTGACTCAGTGACCATTGAAATATACGACTATTTCTCAGTGTCCACCTGCAATTTCTTCTTTCTTCTTCTCTTTGCACACTTCATAGTACACATTTCAATCTAACTTTTATCTGGTGATGTGGGTTAAAAGTCTTTAACATTAGGACACTCGTTTCTTTTACACATCATCTTTTATACTTTAACTCATCACAAGTTTTCTACATATTGATTCAGATTACATTAAAGGGCCACAATACTTGCATAATGTTGATGACACTGCTGTGAGCCACACACACATCTCCTTCTGCAGAAATGTGTCATTCTCACACCGTTGACATTAAATGTTTCGCCATGACAGGGAAGATGCTATAACATTAATGTACTTCTTCCTATTTACGTACTTTACATGGCTGCCCAGACCGGGTCCCGAGACATCCACGCGAGTGTGACGGGCGCCCTCGGAAGGCGCCGCGTCCCGGCGTGCACGCTGAGCGAAGGCCCGTCCAACGCTGCTTGCAGCTTTAATTTCACCTGAAGACGGAGTGCCTTCATTTTTTCCTCATTGTTGCTTGCGCCACTCAAGGACAAATATTTAGCAATTTTCTTTTGTAATTTCACTTGCACCACTAAAGCAACCCAGTAGCCAGAAGAAAACGTTGGCATTGAACGTTTCTGCGAACCACAGAAACGTTGACTATATACGTTTCAACACGTGAAATACGTATCATATCAACATTTCTACAAACGTCGTATATTAACATTTCTACCCGTTAAATAATGATGTTTTATGGTGTGACAACGCTGTGTTTAAGGTCTGGTTAGGTTTATGCACAAAGACCACTTGGTTAGGGTTAGGGAAATATCATGGTTTGGGTTAAATAAAAAGAAAACAAAATAAAAACGGCCGATGTCTCATTGAAAAACACCCGGTTTTCTCGCAAGATGTCCTGACGTCTCGCTAAAAATACTCGCTTTTGTCGGTTGAAACCGGAAGCGGACATTGGTCTCAGCCGTGTTCTCTGCCTACTTCAAACTTGTTGCCAACAAACTTACGAGCTGTCCACCCACCACTCCTATTCCTCTTGATAGGAAATTCAGCTCATATAGATCGCATGTGAACTACGTCACTTTAGGATGTGTCCAAATCCACTTTTGCCATTTTAACGGCGGAAAAATGGTCGATGCGCAATCGCTGCCTCAAGATAGCAATGCGCCAACAATGGCCACACCTTACTTTTAGACCAACACGCCCATGGGCGCATTGATGGGCGCAAGTGTTATTGCTATTTTAACAACGTGGGCGCTGGACGAGAAAAGGACAACTGCGCCGGTCTTCAAATAGCAAAGAGACTTGCGCTGCGCTTAGCGCCGCTCTCGGCAGATAGTGCCCCCAGAGTTTTCACTCAACCTGCTTTGTGAAACGGACCCCAGAGGGGTGTTCTACGAAACAAGTTCAACATACCCAGACTTTCTTTGTGTTAGCTGGCTCGACAAACCCTCAATCAATTTTTTGTTTTTTTATTCATTATTATTATTATTATTATTATTATTATTTGAAATACAGTTTGATATATTGTAACAAAATCGAATCCTGCAAGTAACCCTAACCCTACAAATTAACAATATGACAGCAAATCAATGGAAAGTATAATAAAAGGCTAATCAGTTTTCTAATCAGTGTTCTAATCGCTGCAGTAGCAGCAGTGTTAAACAGATTTGGCAGCAAATCAGGTAGGCCTAGTTAGTGAAAGGGCGACGCTTTTATTGCCGATTTCAGCCGAAAAACGGAACATAACCTGTTCAGAACCAGGTTAAGTTTGCAGTATAAGTTACTGTGGTGATCTAGCCAGGTTAAAAGAGAGCCACCTTCGTGACATTGAAAACCCTGGCTTTAGTCTCAACATACCTCGCTAACCCACTAATCTCACTTCGTAGTACACCCCTCTGGTTACATTATTCATTTGTACAAAGTCAACATCACAGTCTAAAGGGCAGCCTGCCATTAAATGTACTAAGTAGGGATGTGCAGAGAGCCCAGTATTTCTATTTGTACCTGTATTTGTTAAGGCAGCAAAATTCTTTGTCTAATCAAATCATAATCAAAGAGAACTTACAATAGTCATAAATGATGTCAACGTGACGAAGCTTAATAACTGTTACTGTTACTGCTAAATAACAAATTACATGGTCAACGGTCTAACTTTGACCAGGATCAGTGACTTAGCCTACTATATTACAAATTACATAAAAGACACTATTGACACAGATGAACCAGTACACATAGATGATCACTTTGAAAGTCAACATAGTTATAATTAGTAATAATTAGGGACGGCTGTGGCTCAGGAGGTAGAGCGGGTCGTTCTCTAATCGGAAGATTGGTGGTTCGATTCCCGGCTCTTCCTGTCCACATGTCGATGTGTCCTTGGGCAAGACACTTAACCCCAAATTGCTCCTGATGGCTGCGCCATCAGAGTGTGAATGTGTATGAATGGTTAGTTTCCTCTGATGGGCAGGTTGGACCTTGTATGGTAGCCCCTGTACCCATTCAGCGTATGAATGTGTGTGAATGGGTGAATGTGATTTGTAATGTAAAAAGCGCTTTGAGTAGTCAGAAGACTAGAAAAGCACTATTCAAGTACAGTCCATTTACCATAATAAAGTCTCTCTCAGGTCAACTATACATTGATATTTACAGGTTTCCATTTAACAGTCACACACTCACCTTTGTTCCCCCGGCTTTGGAGCTGCGTCGTTACCTTGGATACTGTGTAGCCAAGTATTAAATTTAAATATAAGATAACAGCATAAAAATATTAAATTAACACTAATATATACACCTTACAACTATTACATAAAGGTAAAGTTACAGGCAAAATTATATAATACAAGATTTTGCTATTAAACATAGTGACCATTTAAAGCTCAACTGATGTATTTAATGTAACATGCAAGCGGCATATGATACACGCAGCAAGAAAAAGGTTTGTGTGAATGTGTGCCAGTGCATACCATACATACTAGAGCTGCAAATATTAGTCAACTAATCGATTAGTCCATCAATAGAATTAATCAGCAACTATTATGGCAACTGATTAGGTACTCATTTTGAGTCATTTTTTAAAGAAAAAATACAGAAATTATTATATTCCAGCTTCTCAGTTGAGAATATTTTCTGTTTTTTTTAGTCTTTAATGACAGTAAACTGAATGTCTTCCTGTTGTGGACTTTAGGTCGGGCAAAACAAGACATTTGAGGATGTCACCTTGAGCTTTGGGAAATAGCGATTGACATGTTTTTAAACATTTTTTTAATGTTTATAGACCAGACAATTAATCAATTAATTATTAATCGGTTTATTGATCACAATGAAACTAATCGATTAATCAATTAATGATAATAATTGTTAGTTGCAAGCTTAGTACACAGACACAGTGTATCTTGAGTATCTATCTAGTTACAGGTGGACTATTTTCAAAAAATTCCATCAGAGGGCAGTATTGCTAAGGTTAATGGTGAAATGTGGATGATGTGACACAAAATGCTATAGGTTTATCTGTAAAATAACTGCATTTTCTACATGTTTACAGCACTGTCAATGGCTGTGACTTGTTTGTGATACCCTGGGTTATGTTATTTGTGCCTTCCAGAAAAACCTGCATGTCGAAAGAGAATAACTATAACATCTATAACTAACTGTCATGTTGTGGACACGTCATTTTCAGCCCTGCAGTAGCCACTTGTTGTGAAGTAAAAGATGGAAACACCACAGCAGGTAATGAGGAATTTTGGTTTTACACAATTTTGTTGATACATGTGTCTCTCCTTCAGAGTTCCTTCATTGGCTAAATGATCTATCATAAACCTATTGATGCTCTTGAACACAAAGAAGACCTTTTTGTTGTTACTAACCCATGTGGGAAGCCTTCTTCAAATATTTTTTTTTGTGTGTGTTTTAAATTCAATTGAAACTATAAAACATGTCACATGAATAAAATAACACACAGCAAAGTAAACGCTGGCAGAGTTACAAACAGCAGAAGGTAAGAGGAGTTAATCAACTATGTTTGATATGAGCTATCAAAGAATTGTATAATATTATCTCACTTTTTACACTCAGTTGCAAGTTTATCAGGTACACCTATCTAAAATGTTGACAGGAGCAGTTGGGGATTGAACCACTGACCCTCTCTTCCTCCTGAGCCATAGCCACCCCCAAGTGTAGCACTGTTCAGCTATAGTGCTGATGTTTGTATCTTGACTTGATCTCTCTTCATATCTTGACCTAATGATTTTCTGACACAAAACAATTGAAGTTGATGACAATAAATTCTTTATTTTGCTTATGTTGCAGCTGTTTTGACTCAGGCTTGCACAATTGTCCATGTAATGCATATTATGTTCTTTTCTATCCAAACACTTGTTGATAGCAGGATATGTGGTAGCTTGTCACCTGAGTTTGGGTGTGATACAGTTTTAAGTATAATCGTGATCTTTTCCACAGTGGCTTTTGATGAGGAAAAACAGCTGTTTTGTGGTCCGGAAAAAAACAAGACACTATTGACCAAGAATTCCACAGACGACCTATGCTGTGGACATCAAGTGTTCAACAACAAGACGGAGTGCTGCTGTGAGACAGAAGACGGAAGACTCAAGAAGGAGAAGAAGGAGTCCATCAATTCAAGTTGCTGTCCAGAGAAGTCAGGTGTGTCTGAACATCATCCCTTCATCTCCTTCATCTATATACAGCAGTTTAATGTTGTATTTATTGGAACCATGTCCAGTGTTAAACATAAATGTTACCATTTGATGTACTGCACAAGAGTTAGCTTGAGCATATTTTTATCTCCAGTCCCTTTAGCAGGTCACAATTAAAACAACATCAAACAGCACAATAACAAACAGTACAAAGTAAAAACTTGCAGGACACATGTAAATCAGTTTAAGATTGGACTCTCAGGTTTATGTTTACTAGTCAACATTTTTAAGTTTGCATGCTCACTGCAGTTCACCTCCATGAAATGAAAAAGCAGTAACTTCTAACATGTCTCTAACATTGTACAGCACTGATGCTGAGGATTGCAGAGGAATTCTTGATTATGTCATCCAAAACTGTCAAAAACAAAAGCAGACTGAATTTGAGAAGAATAAAGCCATTTTAGACAGATCTTTGGATGTGACCTTCCACTTGGCGTCAAGGAATCTAACATTCAAATGTAAGAAAATAGACCTGAAGCTTAAAAACGTGCTTTGGGTTGCAGCCACATATGTAGAGGGTAAGCTGCTATGCAACCTGTGCAGAGAGTTGAATTGATTAATAAAATAAAATTGGATGTACACCTACTTTGTTACAAATGACAATTGTACACAAAATACAGACGTACTGGCACAACTGTCCATGTAATGCATATATTGTTCTTTTCTATCCAAACACTTGTTGTGAGCAGGATATGTGGTAGCTTGTCACCTGAGTTGGGGTGTGATACAGTTTTAAGTATAATCGTGATCTTTTCCACAGTGGCTTTTGATGAGGAAAAACAGCTGTTTTGTGGTCCGGAAAAAAACAAGACACTATTGACCAAGAATTCCACAGACGACCTATGCTGTGGACATCAAGTGTTCAACAACAAGACGGAGTGCTGCTGTGAGACAGAAGACGGAAGACTCAAGAAGGAGAAGAAGGAGTCCATCAATTCAAGTTGCTGTCCAGAGAAGTCAGGTGTGTCTGAACATCATCCCTTCATCTCCCTCATCTATATACAACAGTTTAATGTTGTATTTATTGGAACCATGTCCAGTGTTAAACATAAATGTTACCATTTGATGTACTGCACAAGAGTTAGCTTGAGCATATTTTCATCTCCAGTCCCTTTGGCAGGTCACAATTAAAACAACATCAAACAGCACAATAACAAACAGTACAAAGTAAAAACTTGCAGGACACATGTAAATCAGTTTAAGATTGGACTCTCAGGTTTATGTTTACTAGTCAACATTTTTAAGTTTGCATGCTCACTGCAGTTCACCTCCATGAAATGAAAAAGCAGTAACTTCTAACATGTCTCTAACATTGTACAGCACTGATGCTGAGGATTGCAGAGGAATTCTTGATTATGTCATCCAAAACTGTCAAAAACAAAAGCAGACTGAATTTGAGAAGAATAAAGCCATTTTAGACAGATCTTTGGATGTGACCTTCCACTTGGCGTCAAGGAATCTAACATTCAAATGTAAGAAAATAGACCTGAAGCTTAAAAACGTGCTTTGGGTTGCAGCCACATATGTAGAGGGTAAGCTGCTATGCAACCTGTGCAGAGAGTTGAATTGATTAATAAAATAAAATTGGATGTACACCTACTTTGTTACAAATGACAATTGTACACAAAATACAGACGTACTGGCACAACTGTCCATGTAATGCATATATTGTTCTTTTCTATCCAAACACTTGTTGTGAGCAGGATATGTGGTAGCTTGTCACCTGAGTTGGGGTGTGATACAGTTTTAAGTATAATCGTGATCTTTTCCACAGTGGCTTTTGATGAGGAAAAACAGCTGTTTTGTGGTCCGGAAAAAAACAAGACACTATTGACCAAGAATTCCACAGACGACCTATGCTGTGGACATCAAGTGTTCAACAACAAGACGGAGTGCTGCTGTGAGACAGAAGACGGAAGACTCAAGAAGGAGAAGAAGGAGTCCATCAATTCAAGTTGCTGTCCAGAGAAGTCAGGTGTGTCTGAACATCATCCCTTCATCTCCCTCATCTATATACAACAGTTTAATGTTGTATTTATTGGAACCATGTCCAGTGTTAAACATAAATGTTACCATTTGATGTACTGCACAAGAGTTAGCTTGAGCATATTTTCATCTCCAGTCCCTTTGGCAGGTCACAATTAAAACAACATCAAACAGCACAATAACAAACAGTACAAAGTAAAAACTTGCAGGACACATGTAAATCAGTTTAAGATTGGACTCTCAGGTTTATGTTTACTAGTCAACATTTTTAAGTTTGCATGCTCACTGCAGTTCACCTCCATGAAATGAAAAAGCAGTAACTTCTAACATGTCTCTAACATTGTACAGCACTGATGCTGAGGATTGCAGAGGAATTCTTGATTATGTCATCCAAAACTGTCAAAAACAAAAGCAGACTGAATTTGAGAAGAATAAAGCCATTTTAGACAGATCTTTGGATGTGACCTTCCACTTGGTGTCAAGGAATCTAACATTCAAATGTAAGAAAATAGACCTGAAGCTTAAAAACGTGCTTTGGGTTGCAGCCACATATGTAGAGGGTAAGCTGCTATGCAACCTGTGCAGAGAGTTGAATTGATTAATAAAATAAAATTGGATGTACACCTACTTTGTTACAAATGACAATTGTACACAAAATACAGACGTACTGGCACAACTGTCCATGTAATGCATATATTGTTCTTTTCTATCCAAACACTTGTTGTGAGCAGGATATGTGGTAGCTTGTCACCTGAGTTGGGGTGTGATACAGTTTTAAGTATAATCGTGATCTTTTCCACAGTGGCTTTTGATGAGGAAAAACAGCTGTTTTGTGGTCCGGAAAAAAACAAGACACTATTGACCAAGAATTCCACAGACGACCTATGCTGTGGACATCAAGTGTTCAACAACAAGACGGAGTGCTGCTGTGAGACAGAAGACGGAAGACTCAAGAAGGAGAAGAAGGAGTCCATCAATTCAAGTTGCTGTCCAGAGAAGTCAGGTGTGTCTGAACATCATCCCTTCATCTCCCTCATCTATATACAGCAGTTTAATGTTGTATTTATTGGAACCATGTCCAGTGTTAAACATAAATGTTACCATTTGATGTACTGCACAAGAGTTAGCTTGAGCATATTTTCATCTCCAGTCCCTTTGGCAGGTCACAATTAAAACAACATCAAACAGCACAATAACAAACAGTACAAAGTAAAAACTTGCAGGACACATGCAAATCAGTTTAAGATTGTATTCTCAGGTTTATGTTTTCTAGTCAACAAGTTTGCATGCTCACTGCAGTTCACCTCCATGAATGAAAAAGCAGTAACTTTGGATACGTTGGTTATAGTAGACCCTGATTGAATATATAGTCTTTTAGTTACATAAATAACACTGCAATTTGATTTTAAAACACATATTTCCTTCATTGAGAAGAAATGATTGCAGGAGGGATCTACTTGTTCTTATTTCTTCAAACTGTTCCTATAAGTAATCTCCCTAACACAGATGTGTGTAATTTATTTTGTTGGTCAGGTTTTTTCTCTGGTGTTCAGAGTTTCCAGAGAATATTTAAGGCAGATGTCTTGACGTGCAGGATGTGTCACTGAGGCTAATGCCTATTTTTATTTTTACAAACACTGAATACAATGAATAAAATACAATGTGTTTTCTGTCCACAGGTGCAAAACAACAGGTAAGAAACAAACTCCTATTCAGTTCATGTTATGAGAGTCTCAAAAACTAATCATAACAATATCTTCACTCATATATGTTCATTATTCATTTTGGTGATCTGCATTCAAATAAAATGCGTAAATAATAAATATAATTCATATAAGTAAATCCTCTGTAGTAGTCCTGCAATAAAGCTGACCTTTGTGAAGCTCATAATGTTCAGTTTTTGTTGAGACTTTTTCTGTGTTAATTCAACAGGATCATGATCAGTTTTAAAGCCATAGTGATTATGTTGTAAGAGCTGTGTAGCAGTGTATTGCTCTATGAGATATTTAGTTTTTGTTTTGTTTTTTAGAAACCAAGCTCCCAGCCCAACTGGTAAGGTTTTACTTGTCATACTGAGACTAACACAACTATAGATATAAGGAATTGTGTGTGTCCATGCATTGTGTTGCTGCTTTTGTTTTTTTTTTTGTTTTTTTGCTTATCTTTTTAAATCCACAGCACTGAGCCTCAGACACATCTCTGTGGGTCATCATGTTACAGTCCAAATGAATTCCGCTGTTGTGAGAGAAACCAAACAGAGCCCCATTGGTGTTGCGCAGGTATGACTGTGGTTGTGTGGGTGTTACATCTGTCAGCTGTTATCTGATGGGACATTATGGTATTATGTTGGTGCCTGTCTATGTAGATTAGAGCAAGTAGTCAGAGTAAGATGACACTGTGAGATATAGCTGACAAGCAGGTTTATTTAATAGATGTTAGAGATGTTAATCTTTTCATGATTGACATTGGTCTATGGACACATTAATTTACTGAACTGTGAACACACTAACTGGCACAACATTTAATTAAATTTTGGAACATTTGTTTTCAGATATTGATTAAAGCTCACCTGACACACCTGATGGTTTGTTACATAAAACCATCTGAGAAGTTGTCCTTGGAAACAGTTTGGAAAAGGACAGGCACTTTCAAAAAGTACTTGGCAGGTGATTTGATGAACCATCCATCTATCACCGTCTTACCGTGCGAGGCAGCTGGAATTGTGGGTTCACGAGATCACGTGAGGAAAAGCCGGAATCCTCATAAGACGCTGATTGGTCCAATTATGATGTGATCTAACAAATCCAGCTGCCTTGCAAGGTAACACTGCAGCAGCTTGCAGAAACACTTTAAGGGAAAGGGAAAGCACTAGTTCAGGAAACCTTAAGCTTAAGCTACTCTTCTTTTGCAGTTAATGCCTGTAGTCACAAATCGTTAGAATTTATTTTAAAACACCTAAAATTCCACTAAATAATGTGTAGACACAAGATTTTTTGCTCTTTGAAAAGATATTAACTTGCAGCTAGCAGCTAAACAGCATTCTCTCGTCAAGGAATCCAGATCACCAAGTTTAAAAATTCATCCCCAGATTTTCTCCCAAAGTGTCAATTAGATAAGAAAATATCCCAATTGTTCATCTTGTCTTTATGGTAAACCATTATACAGGATGGGCCTCTGAAATATGGTTCTCTGTTACAACTTGTCAATTCAAACCCTTGCTTCCACACGTGGTTGCTAAATCATAGTTCCAAATTGTCCTTATCTCTGACACAAAAGACTGTGTGGATAGATTCAACAGTTAAAAAAATATAGCATGCAGATGACGTTTTGGGGAAAATATCTCTCCAAAGGGGTGGGAAAAATAAGATATGGGTGTGAGAGACTGCATCCAACCAAGGGACTGCTTCAAGCTGATCCTTCTAGCAAGATCAGCTAGAAGCAGTCCTTTTTTACATAATAACTTATTTATGTACTTATTTATTTTTGAAATTTCACCACTTGGGTAACCTGACTAAATGATTATTGAACATATGTGCATTTTACTCCTCTGTGCTGAACATAAGAAACAGAACTGAACTAGAAGTCTAATCTTAAGTTTGTCTTTTCTTCACCTGCTGCACTTTTCTTTTGGAAGAGTGAATGGAAAATCACTTCACGTTAACCACACTGAAAAATGCCTTTAGGATGCTGGCCCTCTTATCACCTCCAGGGAAATAGTGGAGGATGTCTAGTGATATACCAAAAGATTAAATTTATTGCATTTTTTATGTACTAGATTGACGTCAGAGGAGATGGGTGATATATGTCACGGAAGAGGGCAGGATGTGCATGTGACAAAGGTTGTTTACATTGTTTAAAGCAGTACAATGCCAGGACACACTCAGTAGTTGCCTACAAGAGTTGAAATATCAAATGAGGACATGCAGGTCATCCACTAAGCATTAAGCAACTCAAGAGAATATGTTTTTCTATAAAAACGGCAATAATATTTAATAATAATGTTAACAACATTAGGGTTTGTGGCACAAATAAGAAATAATGAATGTCAAAGACTTTCAACTTGCCAACTTGTCAATTTCCCTATCTTTGCTGCTGCTGTTTTCATTTATCTTTAATTTTTGTGTATAGTATAAAATGGGAGTTCACACATATAGTTTTCTCTTCATTTGAACTCACAGATAAAGACAGCATTGCATTATTTTTTCAAAGAGGATTATGCCATGAGTAATGTTGCAGCTGCTGAATTTTCCTCACTCTCGTCAGTGTGACTTCCCATTGAGTCATTCATCCCCAGACTCTCCACTTAAACTCAAGCTACTGCCTATTATTGTCACTGCTGCGGTTAATTTCTCTGCCCTGTATCCACCCTTGCACCCCCATACACCCCTCTGTCCAGGTCAATGTGATGCTGTCCCAACAGTGTATGACCCACGTACACATATCTGCTGTGATGGCTGTGTGTCTGATGGGAAGCCTGAGACTGATCAAGTAATGTACTAATAACCTTTTCTGTTTCTCACTTCAGAGTTTGTGTTCCTCTGTAGGAAACTGGAAACCTTTCTGTAGGAAACACCCATTGGGTGTTGTAGGGTGGGCAGTTTAAGTTTCCTACAGAGGATGTAATAACCTAATAACCTTTTCTGTTTCTCACTTCAAAGTTTGTATTCCTCTGTAGGAAACCTAAAACACACACTCCCTACAACACCCAGTGGGTGTTGTAGGGAGTGTGTGTTTGGGGACACAGAGGCACTCCACATGGTTGCAGCTTTGTAACTTTCCAGAGTTGTGAATATTACCGCTGTCTAGTGTTTTTCTGACCAGCCTTTAAGTGCAGTAATCTGTTACTCCAACGGGACTGCTGGATCATATTTCACTTAAAACAACACACACCACTGCAGCCCCTTATTGTTTGACTGTTTTTTCACCATAAGGGCTCCCTTATTATAAACAACAGCCATATAAACCTGGAATCTGCGTGTAACAGCTGACCTCTTTATATAAAGTCAATGGTGTTGACTTGTCACAGAACACAGAACATTAATTACCGTCAGGTCCTGACTGATCCTTTTAATGAAGTTACCGCCGTTGTGCCACGTCTGTAAATTCGCACATCACTGTCAATTTAAAGACGCACTTGCTGCAAGTGTTTAATAAAGGAACAGACAAAGGAAATAATCTGACAAACAGCAGCTGTAAGCAACAAACAGGACGTCAGTCCTGCCTGAGTCACATTAATAGCTGTATTTTGACATTTGACATTTCAGTAGATGAGAGGTAAAATACTAGAGAGGTAAAATAAGCAAAAGGAAGTTGGTTTGTGATTGTAGAGAGCTCTGTGTGCGTGCATCTCTGCTAATTGAAGCCATGCAATTTGAGGCCTTTGTGCTCTCTGCAGATTTCACCAGTGCTTGCTTTTATATATGGCTGGCCTTCAGGCAGGCAGCATTTTTAGTAAATAAAGTAGTTTAGCATATTTGCAATATAATCTACACAAAGTCTTATATATGAAGTGACACTAGAGCATCCCAATTATCACTGTAACAAAAAAAACCCTCTACTGCGTTGGTGCATTCATAGAGAGAGCTTGGAGCTCCACCCAGCTCCTTTTTATAGAATTTGGGAGTGTTTTTCATTTGATGGATAAGAAGTCCTGCTAACATTGTCGTCGTAAATGCGTATGCGAAAGGATGATATAATAATGCCTTGGTAAGACTTTCACAACAAGTACATATCTTATGTGTAGAATGTAGTATTTGAAAAGATTTTTATGCTTTTGGTCTGCATTTATTTTTGTCAGAATTCATAAATGCATAAGTTCCTATATATACTTTTGAATGTGTATCTGTGCCTGGCTGTGTATTTTGCTGCACAATTAACTGTATTTTCTCTGATTCTTCAAGTGCTGCAGAGAGGAGCCATACAACTTGACACAACCTGGAGTTCTCTGTTGTAATAACACCTTGTACAAGGACAGAGAAGAATGTTCCAAGGATGATACTCCTAACAACCCAGCTAAAGGGACTATATGCTGTTCTCAGTTTCATGGCTCCCCTGGACAACACTGCTGCGGGAGAGAGGTCTACCAGCCTGATACTGAGATCTGCTGTGATGGACACAGGTGAATACATATATGTGTGCATGCTCATCTGTGCAAAAACAGATTCAGTGAGACAGATGACCTTTTTTGATTAGCTGGTATGTATTTTTCCCTTTTCCCTCTGGCTTCTCCACAGTTCAACTTGACAAAAAAGTCTGGTTGATGTATGGGAAACTATTAATGATTTCCCAGAGACAGGGTGAGGGTTTCAGACAGGAGTGGCAAAGAAAATACTGGCTGTGGCTGATTTCAGTCTGTGAAGAATGCAGACATTCCAGCAGCAACACTCTCTTCTCTGTTCGTCTGACACCAACAACAGGGGCAATGAGTGTGTTTGTCTGGGTCAAAAGCAGACACTCAGACACTGAGATGTTGTTTTTTTTTAATTTAAAACAGATGTGTGCACAGGCTTTTCACAAAAACTGAAAAACTGATACACACACTGTATGCTGGTCAGTATCAAACAGCACAAAGACAAAATTAGTAACTAGCTGTTGGAGATAGTCATCCAGAAAACATCTGGCTAACAAAAAACCTAGACATTTTTTCAGAGGAGTTGGTGGGGATCAAAAGGAGAGAGGATTTTGTATCCATCTTGGTCAGGTAGCCAACTCTGTGCCTGTCAGGTGTGTAAATTGGCAGTGTTTGTTAATTAGCCAGATCAACTTGACAATATGTCGAGACTTTTGTCTATCAGCTTGTTTTTTCAGTTCCCACGGCTCTTAGTAACTAAAAACTTGATTAATATAGCTTCAAAGTATAACTTCAACATGTCATTCAGAAAAAAAACATATTTTAACTCATAGTCTTTTGAATGTAGAATGATCTGTCTTCAAATTTAGGGGTGGATTTGGGTATGACATAACCAATACACATTAAATTATAAATATCAGTTAACTTTATTCAGCCGTGATGGGCAGCCAACTAATTTTTCAATGCCACAGCAATACCTGATGTCATGTTACTTCTTACTGTACATAAATAATGTTCCATGCAGTGAAGTATTAAGATTTTGAATTTAGGAGACAGAGAGCACTGATATTGTGTGTTATAATTGGTATTGGCAGATACCCTTCATAGAGAATATACCTTATTTATTTGTCCCACCTCATTTAATATTAATTAAGATCTGTGTTTCTCCACACAGATATCTCAATAGAGAGAAGATTCCTTTAACATGCTGTGGGATTAACGCCTACAACATTAAAGACCCACAGATGAAGTGCTGTGCAGGGAAACTGTACAACCTGACATCCATAGGCAAGCAGGGACATGACGAAGAATGCTGTGGATCCATTCTGCATAACTCATTGGTAGGTTTTATTGATAACAATGACGATAACAGTTCAATAGTTCACTGGCTCCTTTGTCTGAGACAATTTCAAATTTATATCTACGACCTAAAATGTATCTTGAAGTAGTTTTGAGCAAATATGCTCATTTTTCTTTCTACATATTATTTTATTTTAAATTATACTGTAGTCCCACGATGTATTTGGCTTGTCTAAAAGTGATAGGAAACAACTAGCAAAGCTCTGTCAAATGTAACAAAAATATGCATTCAACAACTTAGAACAAAGTTTCACATGTTGTAAATCAACAATGCATTTAACCTTTTGTTCAGAGTCGTAAAAAGGCATCCAAAGACAGCAACCTGACCATGAGCAGTGGTACTGTGAGATTCTGTGTGCTTGAAATGTTGTATCAGCGTTTTTAAATCTGGTTATCTGCATTTCTTTGACAGAGCATGGCTAACTTGTACCCATTGCTCATCACTATTTGTGAATACAGACTTACAGATCCTTCCTTATGGGCAAAGGCAGAAGACCCTGCATGTAGTCTTACACCAAATGGAAAGAAACATTTCTAATCTAAACCTAAACACAAACATATGTTTACTTTATGAGTAAATGTAAAGTAAATGTATGTATATGTCTAAAATTATAATATTCCTTCCTTGGGTCCAGAGTGTATGCTGCTCGAGTGGGGACAACGAGGTGCTCTACTCTATCAAGAAAGATTTCAGCTGCTGTGGTCACTGCTACTATAACTCCTCCCTGTGGTCATGCTGTGCTGGAAACCTGAGCCCAGTACACCATCCAGGGAAGCATCAGAACAAGATGATTAACAGTCAGTTGTGTGCAGCTTGGATGTTTTTCTTACACAATGGCCCTTTATTTTTTTGTCATTTTGACTCCAGTAGAATGTGTCTTAGATATAATATGTGAAATCTTCTTTTTCAGAATCCGGACTTCTGTCACTGAACAATCTGAATGAAACAGATCTTTGCGAAGAAAGTTAGTATCTTTTTTTTTTTGGGGGGGGGGGGGGGGGGGGGGCATGTGAACTTGGAAAACAAATATTGTTTTTGCATATATGCATATGTGGATTTGTGAATTTACTGTGTATGTTTATATACCTGTTTAGTGCACATCGGGACTGTGGAGAGCGTGGCTTTTGACAGCATCGTGTTGAGAAATGTGTTGAAAATCCATGGAAGAAATGGCACTGTGAAACCTCTGGCTTTCCTTAAAACATCTTATCATTGCAACTCTCCTAAACTGATCTCTGGTGAGACCTACTTCTTTCATGGTGTGAAATTCTTTGCATATTTCAACCACTCCTCTGACCCTCTCTATTTCATTTTTTCAAAGTGTGCACTTTCCAACTTTGACCAAAACCCAGGTGATTTCTGAATGTAGTCTTAAATGTGCCTTGTCAACTACTTAAAAGGGGATAATCTATGAATATGACAATTTTGGAGTTACTGTAAGGGGTATTCTTTCCTATGCACTAACTTGACATAACTCACTCAATGCAAAACTGATATCACCAACCAACTACTGGTAAGACATAAAGCAAGTAAACAATCCCAAATTTTAAAGTAGCAGGGCATTACTTGAATGAGTTACTACGATGTTTTACTGATGTAATCACGATGTAATCCCTTATACCACTTGCTACTGAGGACAGTAATCAATACGGTACCATTATGGTGCATGGTGACAAATTCAACTGCACACTGTGAAGTACTACTTCTATTCTATTATGATTGTTTTCCAAATTTTAACAAAAGCTACAGCATTAAAAGCTTGGTCTCTGCAGTCTAAACTATGGTGGCTGGTAGCATGCAAGTATATCAATATGTATCTTGATTCTTACATAAGCTAAACAGCAAATATGTTTTGTTTTTCAGAAATTATGCTAACCCTTATTGTTTTTGTACAGCTTTGATTTTTGTCCAGATCTACTGATAAATTGTTTGCACATGTCCTCTGCTCATATAATTGTATCTTTATATGTAAATGGCATAAAATATTGCTTATGTCATGATTTATGAAGCTAGTAATGAATTTTCCTTTCATCAAAAATATCAGGGATACAAATATGCTTAAAGGATGACCTAATCATCCAGTGGCTCCATTGTAGTGACTTTTATTTGTTTTTCACCATAACTATTTTTTTTCTTCCTTTGATGCATTCATACTGCAGTTGTTTATCAAGTAAATGTAATAGTAGCTGGTTTGCATTTGGTGTACTGTACTTTACTCATTCATACAACTATATGTGAAAGACATGATTTTAAGCTAGAAAACCAAGTTCCATTTAACCAAACATATTTTTCATAAAAGCAACATAAGAACTTAATATTGCATGTTTTAACACAGTATGTTTGTAGACATATAAACATGCAATTTTATATTTCATGTTTATTTTTTAACACCACTTTGACTCACATGTGACACCACATACAGTACTTTTGGTGCCTAATGTGTTTTTAAGTTTTCAATAAAAAAAATGAACAAACAGTTAATTAAACCTGTTGTATCCTCTCTTTATTTCCCACCTCAACAGTACTTCTGAAATCACAAGATGTAGATTTTGGCCTATTGTTTTTGCATGGGACTTTTTGGCTCTGTGTCATTCATGCTAACCAAGAGAGGAGACAGTATTGCTGTGTTTCTGCAAAACAGTCGCTCCAGACAGGATTGGGAAAGAAACAATTCCCTGTTGCTGATTTCAAAGGCATGCAGACATTCCAGCTGCTACAGTGACGCAGTCTCCACTTCGTTTAGTTTCTGGCAACCTAAAAAAACCACACCCTGCAATAGAGACAAGGGATGTCTGTGTGTCTGGAACAAAAGAAGACACTTTGATGCTCTGGTGTTATGTATTGTGGGAAGCAGGGGAATTGTTAATCAATCATAAAATGATCAAGTTTGCTTACTTAAATAAATCAAGAATACAGCATGATTAATAATCAGAAGAATAAATGACTTAAGTAAAAAACAACATGGTTTCAATGTACCCCTGAAATGGCTCTGAGGAGGAATTTACTCAACAGAAATCTTGGAAGATAGGTTTATATAGAGAGTCTAAGTTGAAACAATGTCCACAACATATTTGTGAAAAGGTGATAGATAGATAGATAGATAGATAGATAGATAGATAGATAGATAGATAGATAGATAGATAGATAGATAGATGATGTACAATAGTATATATTAATGGTGGAAGTGGTAATGACAATATACTGACTGCAGGGAAGTACTCTCATTGTATTAGTATATATAAATATGTATAGGCTCCCTGGTTTGGCCTAACACTGTAATGTCCTCCCAGTACTGCCTGTGAATGTATCGTCAAGGCAGTACTGGGAGAAGAGTGGTACTAGGCTTTCACAATGTGCAGGGTCCTGGCCACAGCATTTCCCAAAAAGTAAAAGTTAAAAGTTAAGTTAGACTTTTCTTTCAGCTTTCCAACTCATTTTTAAGAAGATGAGAGATAAAGAGAGAGGGAGAAAGAGCAGCTGTGGTAGAGTGAGCTTGAGAGTGAATGAAGAGAGGGAGCGCTGGTAGTGAGGCCGGTGAATCAGATCAATGAAACGTCCGATTGTTTTACAGTGGTTAAGTTCTAAAGCACAAACACACCCACACCCCACATGCCTTCTCAACCCTGCAGCTGTATGCTACACTGCCTGATTCAGTCTGAATACTGGCTATACAGAACAGTGAGGCAGATTACAGGCGCAGTATTCCCGCCTTGAACGGGCTGCATAAAAGGGGCTACTGACTCACACAAACATACAAGTTTATATTGCATGTTTATTTTTAACACCACTTTCACTCACACGAGTGACACCACATACAACACTTTGGGTGCCTAATGTGTTTTTAAGTTTTCAATAAAAAATTAACAAACAGTTAATTAAACCTGTTGTATCCTCTCTTTATTTTCCACTTCAAAAGTACTTTTGAAATTGCTGTGTTTCTGCAAAACAGTCGCTCCAGATTGGGAAAGAAACAATTCCCTGTTGCTGATTTCAAAGGTATGCAGACATTCCAGCTGTTACAATGACCCGGTGTCCTCTTTGTTTAGTTTCTGGCAACCTGAAAAAAAAACACCCTGCAATAGAGACAAGGGATGTCTGTGTGTCTGGAACAAAAGAAGACACTTTGATGCTTTGTTGTTATGTATTGTGGGAGGCAGGGAGAATTGTTAATCAATCATAAAATGATCAGGTTTTCTAACCTAAATAAATCTAGAATACAGCATGATTAATAATCAGAAGAATAAATGACTTAAGTAGAAAACAACATGGCCTCATTATACCCCTGAAATGGCTCTGAGGAGGAATATACTCAACAAAAATCTTAGAAGATAGGTTTATATAGAGAGTCTAAGTTAAAACAATGCCCACAGCATATTTGTGAAAAGGTTATTGAAAAGGTGATCATCATCATCTCCACCAAATCTATAATTTAATAAAAGTAACGGACCATTTCAGATAAACAAATGTTAGCAACAGCATGGATAACAGCCTCTCCAGGAAACAAACAGCTGCAGAAATATTGATTTTTTTTAGGTGAAACAGCCTTTAGTAGTATTTTTTAACCATTTTAATCTGCGTGTACGTTTGATTTTGGAGAAGAGGAGACTTCTGTGGATAATTCAGCTCCCAGCAGAAACCGAACAAACATCTGGAACTTATGTTATATGAGAAAAAGCTGAACAAGTGTTAGCAGCAGCTCAGCTAACAGCCGTCTGGTGGTCACCAAACATTGTTGGAGAAACACTGGTTTTTAAGGTAAAACAGCTTTAATTAATATTTGAACGATTTTAAACTCCGTGTACGTTTGTTTTTGGAGAAGAGGAGACTTCTGCGGATAAATCGGCTGCCGGGAGAAACCGGACGAACGTCTGAATGTAAAGTTATAAGAGATATAAACCGCTGAAGTGTTAGCAGCAGCTCAGCTAACAGCCTGTATCTGACGTCTGTGGGTCGCCGTACATCGTCGGAGAAACACCGATCTCTTGGATGAAAGCTTTATTCATGGTTTTTACCTGTAATCACCGGTTCCGTTTGTTCTGGAGAGGAGGAGACCTCTGCGGGTAGTTCGGCTCCTGGTAAAAACATCCTGAACCATGAACTTCGGAGTAATCGTATCCCGGTGAAGCTGATTATTTAACAATGAAGACAACAACTCCCATGATCCCTTGCTACTTCACACCGTCATCACACGCCGTCTTTTGTTATTGTTTTGATTGAGAGACCCCTAGCGGCTGAAATTACATATTGTGCGTTTAACTGACATGTTGTAGTCTGTACTGTACATTTAGCTACTGCCAGATTGACAACTTCCTACTTTTCCTCTGCTCTACTCACATCACTACCTAGAGTTTCCCAAGCAATGACATAGAGGTTGACTCACATTTTGGAACAGTGCTGCGCAGAGACGCCCCCAGATGCAATTGATTGATACTTCCATCATAATGTTCTAAGCCCTTATAATATAATATAAGGTTTAGAGTATATTATACTCTAAACTTTCGAAATTTCAACAGGTGCCTAACCAAAACACAATATTAATTACAAAAACTTGACACACAGTGCTGAGCTGCATCTTAAATTCATCTTCAGGCTCCCAGATTTCAGATACTGTATACCAATTCTATGTCACATATACTGTTGACCTATCTCCCCCTAAAAATCCCCTATCTCCCTCTTAAAAGGACAACAATGGGTCTATGGTATGGAGGGGTGGAGTGGAAGAGGTTAAATATTATCTGTATTTTTTTTTTTATAATAACACAGAAGCAGTGCTTGCACCTCCCTTGTTACCACCACTGAGGTACCCTTGAGCAAGGCCCTTGACCCTGGCTCCAGTGGAGCTGCTCAGTGGCCGTCAGATCAGACTTTGGTTGTATTGGGCAGCTTCCAGGTATGAAAGCAGAACTGTGTGAATGTGATCAGGGCGGTCCTGAAAAAGAGAGCACTCCTCTTAGTGAAATTCTCCTGGACAAATAAGGGTAAAAAACAACACAAAAAGGGAACTAATTGTATTGTAAATACAAAGGGTAAATTCATTTTGTGACTGTGATTATTTTCATTAAACATTGGTTCTGGTCTAATTCTGTGGTATGGTAGCCTGCATGGGCATTCTTGCACTCTTATACATGCACCCATAACAGGCAAAGAAGAAGAGGTTACGTGCTTCACCTGGTGGAGATCCCAATATACTATAGACCTCTCTGTATTTTAACATATATGCTAAGGTTCACATTGGACTCCACAGGGTAGGTATATCAACAATATCAACAATATACCTACCTTGCAGCCTATAACAAGCCTACAAGGGTCATCTCTGGAGAAACACTAATAGCTGGGATCTGTATCTGGTTTACTGTCAGGATTTGTGGTTTGTGCAAGTTCAGTGCCTATGATTATTCTTGCACTATTCCATAATTAATTGGACACAGTAGTCAGGATAAGAAAATGCACCTTAGGTTATCCTGATTATTAATTTTCATGTGGTAGATGTTTTTTGTGACTCAACACATGTAAACACCATTTACCCACCTCAAACTCTGAAATAGCATTCACAGAGTTTCATCACTTTACAGTTGTTTGTGGCTCAGACTTGCTTCCTACCACGGTTTTTGTTGTAGCTTCTAGGAGGACTAGAGGCATGTTAGGAAACAAACATGCGTTTTTCAAGGTGTGTAGGGTGGACTTTAGTGTTGGTCATGGTGGGAGAAATAATGTTAACTAGGATGCTAGGTGTGTTAAACAGAAGTGTGCCCAAGAGTCTAGCTTCCTTGAATGGGGTGGACCTTAGAGGAAATTCCAAATTATGTTTCATGTGAAGAATGCAAGATGGGGTCAGGATACAGTGGGGGGGAAATGATGTAGGGAGGGGTGGCTGTCATAATAATTTCTTTTTAATGACCTTTCAATGATGGAGATGCAGATCTGAAGAATCACAGTTTAAGTTGAATTTATTGTCTTGTACAAGAAGGGGCATCTTATAATGCAACACACAAGTGGGGTTACAGAGAAAAGGCTCCTCTAGGAGCACTAACAATTGGGTTATATACCTTACAACTGGGCATCACACATTTTCTCCTAATTAATGGTCAGCTTAAGATATTTAAATCAAGATGACATCCTCCTGACCTGTCTGTTGACCCTTTCTGACTCCCTCTAACATATGTTTGCTGGCCTCCCACCTTAGCTGGTGTTACTATCTATGCAGGTTGCAGAAAAAAACAGAAACCTTCATCATGACATGTCCAAAGAAAAGGATCACACACTCTGATGATGATTCTAGGACATCTAATCACAGTATAATCCTAATTTTTATAACAGTGGCCATCTCTTGTTATGTGTGGCTTGATCTTAATATTATTTTGCTCAAAACTCAAACACAAAAATATAATATAATACAATACAATACAATACAATACAATACAATACAATACAATACAATACAATATAATATAATATAATATAATATAATATATGTGTGTGTGTGTGCGTCTGTGTGCATAAAACAGTATGATGTACAGGGTACAACAAACCAGCAGGTGTAACAAATTTTTGTGTTTCTGATAAGCTGTGTAAGAAAAGCACAATTTCAGCTTTATTCAGCTTTATCAGGAGGCTCATCGGATTGGTTCAGAGCCACATATCAAAAACTGATCACTGAACAAACAATATACAGAAGGGTGACATATTAAGGGAAAATTCAAAGGGCACAAGGAATCACTGAAAGGTTTGAGTATGAAAATTATGTGAATCATATGCTCCCTGTGTGGGGTATTGTCATTCAGGAAGAGACCACTCCAATCCAGACAGAAATGTTTCATTATAGGATAAAGGTGATCGCTTAGAACAACTTTGTACTGATTTGCAGTGACCCTTCCTTCTAAGGGGACAAGTGGACCCAAACCATGCCAGCAAAATGCCCCCCCACAGCATAACAGAGCCACCAAATCCCCTCATTGGGGGTCAAGCATTCAGACCTGTACCAGTTTTTCCTTTAATTTGTCACCCATCTGTATATACTGTTTCCACTTGGTCTGTTTAAATATTTACATGCACATAGTATTAATTGTAGTGATATACTGCACTGTGCAATTATAACAGACTAAGTATACATAGTAATGTATTACAGCCTGCATACCTAATACTTGCTTTGTTATTACAATTAGCACAGTATACATTAATCAACATTGATTTAAACACACCAGAGTTAGCCAAAAGCCATTTTTTCCATCTTTCTCTGGTCAGATATTAAACAAAATTATTGATACTGTATACTCTGTACTGTAACTACTCTAACTGTACTTAAACTTTTGTTCTAAATTGGGTGGTGTGGTTGTGTATGGTTCCAACTCAGTGACTCACATTTCCGTGTTGCAGACTGGAATGTCTAAATAACATGGGTACGCCTATAATAGAGAACATACCAGATAGTTTTCTCACCACTTTTAGGGAGACTCCAAAATACTTAACATTTCACTATGGACTAGGTCATTTAAAATGAAAAAAAAAGAGTTGTGTATAAACTAATATAAATAGCAGGCCATAAATATAAAGAGGGGTTCAGTCTAGCCCAGGATTACTAACAGACTTACACACATCTGTTTTATGTCTGTGTATCCATGTTAACCAAAAAAGACTAAGGGTGCCTATGTTTGTGTTTGTCTGTGGCTCATAAAAGTAAAGTAAAGATGGATTATTGAGCTGGTGATAAGAAGTAGCCCACACAGATCATTAAAGTTTCCATTAAAGCCACCTGCAGACTCAGAAGCAATTATAACCAACACACTTTTGGATGGGGAAACTGTTGTTTTGTAAGTAGTGTTAATTCAAGACTTCAAATGAATAAGATAGACTTACATTAAGAAACTAGAAAATGACAGACAGAGAAGAGCTTACTGGACTAACAAATGTTTCTCCTGTAGCACCATATCACAGATTTATGGAATCAAATAACCAAAAATCATTAATCTTATTAAACCTTTTCAAATGTCACTGAAGAAAGATTTCTCATGCTGCCGTGCATCCCTGTGCTTGGTGTGCTTGTTGCTCTTTACATGTTGACTGGTGCTACCATATGTTCTTGTTAAGAGAGACCAGCAGAGCTACATGCCCACCAGCTCTGGAAGAGAGGTCATGAGCATAATGTTAGTTGTGAAGACCTGAAATCTCTACTGCGCCACTATGAGTAGGCCAACTGCAGGTATTTGGACAAAACAAGGAAGAGCCCTATGGGACATCCCAGGAGCTTTCAACTTTGTGGGAACTGTTGTGTCCACCATTGGTAAATCAAGAAAATAGAAAAATAATATACTGGGAATATTTTATTAGAAATACTGAGCAATGCTTATCTAAAAATGCAAACAGCAATAAAAACTACAATAGTATGTCAAATAATACTTTTTCAGTTCCCTAAATGCCCATGCATCATGCTCAAATGCTCAATGCTCAAAATCTGTTGATGTATATGTAATGCATTGATAAATACAGTAGTTTGTAATATTCTGACAGCAGCTGCCAATATTTTATGCCATGCAAAATGACAAATAAAAGATGAAATTGATCATATTGGGAGGATCAAGGCAGGATCCCTTGAGGATCAACCAATACCATACCAAAGTAACACAAATCTATAGCAATTACATGCAATTTAACTAATCATATGAACCTAATTAGATGAAAATATGAAGCCATATTGATCTGGAGAGGCCCACAGGGCAGTGGTCTTTCAAACTCATCTGCGATCCCTCAAAATCAATATCTCACCTGAATCTATGGAGGACAAACATGCCTCTCTGTCACTGTGGAAACAGGAATTGAAATCAATTTCCTTTAACAACAATCATTCCCTGAGGTAATAAAACTGGGACTATGACATTTCACATCCCATGTGATGAATGATGGTTGCAACAGTAGAAGCCTATTTCCCCACTAGAATACAGCCTTTCCTTCCTTCTTTTCAACACGCTGATTTATTTATTTGATTTTGGGATATGTGTGAAACTTTTTGGCACTATTGCTCCTCTCCTGTTTGTTTCTTCTTTCTTATTATTTTCTCGCCACCTCAAACCTGAATTTGACAACCCATACCTAAATCCAATAGGAAATCCGCAATACACTCATGAAAATCTGATTCTGAGCCTGAGAACTGACCAGCGTGAAGCCCTATTGTTCCCCACCCATTTGTTTCTTTAGGGCCTGAATCCTGGAACAGGGCGAAGACCTATTGTTCCGGTAGTGTTAATTTCTTTCTTCTTTCCTTCTCACCAAACTCGGCACGCACATCAGGTCCAGTGAAAATTTTGATAATATGTAAAAATGATCCCCCCACAGTGCCTAGAAAGTACTCTTTAGCACCACCTAAGTATCTAATCCAGCCGCCACGGCCCATAGCAGTTTTGTAGAGAGATGGAACCAAAACTAAATTGTTTGTCTCCTCCAGACCTAAAAATCATATGCTGACACCCCAGACCTAAATCCAACAGGAAATCGGCAATACTTTCATGAAAATCCAATTTTTTCTCCTCCTAGGATGTTCATGCTATCGCCTTCTGAGTGACTCACAAGACTGTGCTAAACAAAAGTTATTAAAAACTTTGTAATTACTCATATGGTTTAGATTTTATTGCTTACTTTCAAACCTGTATCAATGGATTCACACCGAAAATTCCTACTACAATGTGGTTTTTAACGTCAGATTTGGCCAAAGTCATGGGATTCATGCAATTTTTCCACAAGAAGAGTTCTCTTAACTCTCCACCTGTCAGGGAGTAGAAGAGAATACATGCAAGGGGTGGATATAGTCAGACCTGTCAGCCAGGGAGAAGGAGGCAAAAAGGGGGAAGGATTGGGTAAACTCAGATCTGTCAGTCCAGGTCTGGATAAATCTATATGCTTTTGACAGAATCCATTCGACTGCGCCACGCCCCGGCATGCGTGCAGGAGGGAAGGCCCGTCCAACACTGCTTGCAGCTTTAATTTGGTGATGTTCACTTTAGCTTTAAGTATTGGTTGATCATTTCTGCCATCCTTGATTGAAAAAACGTAGCCAACAAAGCCTTTAGGGTTATTATGCAGAAACTAAACTACCAACATTTTAAAAGGAGTAGATTAAAATTATATTTAAATGTACATGAATGTGGTGATTTTTATGACCTGAACATTTATTTATTTAGTTGTTTGCTTTTGTAGAACTTGTATGATAATACTCTGTGTTAATTGATGTGACTATAATATATATATATATGTATATATATACATATGTATATATATATATATAGATAAGATATATAGATATATATAATCTACAGAGAAATATCACAGAGACTGCAGCTCCCCTCAGTTTTCAGAGCTTTATAGCAAGTTTCAGCTCATTGCTTAGGTGTCCTTCTCACCATTCTCATATCATTTTCAGAGAAAAAGCTCTAAAGACCCACGACTAGCTGGTGAACATAGTGGGATAATTAGCAGCTGTAGGAACATCACTTATTATCATAAAATCCTCATAAGGGGCACCACTTCTCATTAAGCTTAATTTAACTGTGTCGGGAAGAAACACAGAAACCACTTTCAATCTCTAAAATCGTGAGCTACGATGCAGTGATCTAATTCTCTGCTAAAATTGAAGTCACAGACAAAGACTTGGTAACAAAGATACATTTATTAACTAAATAGTAAACAGGGAATAAAATGTAACATCAATGTAAACGAATGAATGAATAATTAACCAAGGTGAAATTAAATTTTAGTATTAAAGTTGAAATAGGCGATGGTGAAATGTTTATGACGGGGAATTAAAGGTTCAGTGTGTAATATATGGGGTATTTAGCGGCCTCTAACGGTGGGGTTCTAGATTGAAGCACTCCGCTGCTCCCCTCTCCCCTCCCTAAGACTACGGAGGCCTTCACAGACAAGAGGCTATTTGCTGAAGACTTCATCGTCGAGGACAACTCTAAGCATTTCTAACAAGTCAAGGGAAGCGGTGAAGATGTATTTAGTTATTTAGTCTATAATACTATAGGATATAGCTCGCAAGTAAGATAATTAGTAAGATAGAGACAATTATGAGTGCTTTACAAGCTAACATTAGCTACGTAATGCTAAACAAAACTTAACGGTTATTTTATTCTAATGTTAGGCATTATTGATAGCAAGATAACGTTAGCATTGGCAGGATAAAATTGCAAATTGTGTTATCCTTTTGCAGAGTCAAGTACCGGAGATGAGAGAGAGAGAGGAAGAGGGCGAGTTAGCGGTGCTGCTTAGTGGTGCTGCTGCAGGCAGGGCCAGGCGAGGGAGGAGAGAAAACACCGGATCAGCAACACTAACGTTACTGAATTATTATGTAAATAAGATATAGTTCACCAATGAGCAGCACTATTTTGACTTTTTTTTTTTTAAATCATGTTGTTGTAGACTTGCTTGGGAACACTTACTTACTAAGCCTTATCTGTGTTTTTCCTGTTTTTATTTATTTCAGAATTCTTGAAGAGATGATCTTGGAGGAGAACAGCAGCTCACCAGTGAACTGCTTCAGAGGCAGACAGGGTTCATTTGTTCAATTTAAATGTGCAAGTTAACCAAATAAAAGATATTAATCACATGTGCTGGAATACTTGCTTTGATATACAATGACAGTACTTCCCTGCAGTGTCAGTATATTGTCATTACCACTTCCACTATCGATTTATATTTTCGTTATTTATAGATTATTAAGCAACATGAAACAGTAGTGAAGTTTGAATACCACTGATCCTCAGAACAGGGCATTGTAGAACATGTTATGGATTCATTTTCATCACTTCAGGTTATGCAAACTGCAATTTACTAGTTTGAACAACAAAATAAAAATATAAAAAACAACACTAAGAATAACATTTATGATATAAGTATCTTTTATTTAACAGAAACATTTTTGGACATCTTTTTCAATCTTTTACTGTTCAAACAAACATTTTTACAGTTTATTCTGTTTTCAAAATAAGCTGTCAAATCATTAGTCTGTTTGAACACTAAAAGCAGTCAATTTGCTGCACATATAATAGCAGACAAGGGTCAAACCAAAACCACACCAAAGGTATTTAGTTTACTGCTCTGGATGAAGATGCTCTCATAGCAGGAACGACACCCATGATTCACTGCTGTTCTTCATCTGCTCCAGGAGCTGTGTAGAGCAGCAGCTGCAGGGACACAGAGTTCATTTACTATTTCATACATTTTATACAGTTGAATATGTGAAAATAACACTATTTAACCAAGAGTAGGACTTACAGGTAAGTTAATATGCTACATAGGAAAACATTATCACTTACCCAGACCTCTCCTGACTTGGTCTGCAATACTTCTAATATGACGGGTGTGAATGTCACAGACATGGTGAATAATGCTAACCCACAGTGCCTGAGAAAAATGTAACAAAAAAAAAAGCACATGAATGAACTTACTATTATAAATCATTTATCTATTTATCCATCTAGCTATCTATCTAACGTGTTTATCAGAAACTGCTGATTTTCATCCCAACAACAGACTAGATCAGATTATTTCATTAACACACTTTTAATCAGAGACAAGTAGCTATTCAGTGAGATCAACTTCTGTTGTCTTTGGTTGTAATGAAAACCTCTGTACTTGCAGCCATTAATGGCACATGGTGAAATACTCCTGACATATTATGAAGATAAAAGGCAACACTATGCATCGATGCTGCAGGAGCTCTCTCATAGCTGCAGAAACAGCAGTATCAAGAAAATTGTTACGTGACAGTCACATAACCTGTAATACATTATGCTACGTCCTAAAATACTTCTGACTGATAAATGTAAAATTAAAGCTGTGGTAGCAATTAACATTACATGTTTTCCAACATTGAAACGGGGAAAACGTTACTTGTGTTGAACTATAAGCTAACTTTGCCCCCCAATGTGTACATGTGCTACTAAATGACAGATTAGTAGCAAACAATGAAATTATGGAGCACTATGAAAAATATTCACAGACTGTATTAACTGGGTGATGAGCAGAAGTCTTTCATTAGCACCACGTCACCTCCCTGTTGTCTCTTACCAGACCAGCAGCTCAGAGAGAGGCTCAAACTGAAGCTACTAATATGGCTAATATGTCACGCTACGTAAAGTTAGCGGTGTGTCTATCCAGGGAAACGTATCTACTGCTAATACATATTGTACATCATCTAAGTTATAAAACATTACCAGTGGAGTGAAATAAATCTACATTACACTCTTACCTGTTCAGCAGAAAACAGGAAACTTCAGTCAGTCTGCAAACATTTCTCTCATCATGGATTTCCATCCGGGTTTATCGTCTTTTATGCAGTTGCTTGTCTGTTTAGCTTCTTCTGTTTGTGTTTCAATGACGATGTCCATTTTCTAAATAAGTATCATCCTTCATTTATCAGGTTTTGGTCACGAATCTTCTCAAGATACAAAAAGTTTGGTCCGTTCTTCTTTTTTCCGTTTCGTTTTAAAGCCGGTGCATTTCCGGTACTCGCCCGCTGAATCTAAAATGCGTTTTTGCTAGTTTTTTCCGTTCAGCGCTACTGTAGAAACCAACATAACAGCCCCAGGGTGACCTGCTCCTATGTAGATATAAATGCCTTATTTCTAAGGTAACAAAAGCAGCACAATTATTATTTTCAGATGATTAGACACTTATTAAAATGTACTTTTAAATGATCTATTCAATTTTTACCAAGTCTGTTCTTTTAGATGTTTCTAAATATTACACACTGGACCTTTAAGTAGCCAGCTGATCATCAATGAAGTGCAGGTGTGCCTCCTGATCCCTGCTGCCAAGGAAATTGCCCTGCCTACCTGCACTCAGCCTGCAGCAGAGGGAGAAGAGAGAGGATCAGGATCAACAAAATAACACTAGAGCAGAACCATGACATACCATGTTCATAATCTTATTTTAGCATGCTAACATGTGCTACTTGGCACTTAAGCTGAAGCTAATGGGAAAGTAATTAGTGACACGGGGTACCGCACGAGTCACTATGCTCCATAGCTATGCAATAGCAATGGAGCGACTAGGGCGAAGCAGAATTTGAATTTGAACTGTTAGCCCTTTTGTGAAGGGTTTAAGTTACCGGCCAACTGTCCCATAGACTCCCATATTAATTAAGGAGGAGATTTCAGGAGGAGAGTTGAACCGACACCTTTTTTTCTCTCGCTCTCCTGTCCACATTTTTGGGTCTAGGGACTTGAAGATCACCAATATTGTGCAGAAAGACCTTGTGGTGGTCCTGGTCTGCTCAGATTTCTGATAGGACTTACGGTTCTTTCACAAAAATGCCTTTTTTGACAGGCTCACGGAGCTAACATTTTTAGCTACTTTGACAAATTTACACACCAACACGCACGCGTACAAGCACGCAAACATGCACGGGTTGCCATGGGGAGCAGAGTAAATCTCTGTGTATGTGTGTGGGATTGCCTGTGGGCGTGCCTGTGAGTGTCCCGGTGTGTGCAAGCTATGTGCACGGAGCTAAGTGCGCTAGCTAATCTACCTGAATCAGAGGGCGCTGCATACCAAACACAAAGTCATCAGTCATCTGATTGAGGTAAGTGAATATTTTTCTCTTCAACTTCGTTATCTTAGTAGCATTAGCCTGCGTTGTTCTTGAATCTAGACATTATTCTCTCATATTTTTGGGAATAAATGATTAATATGGACAAAAAGTATACAGTCGGTGCTGAGCAAGAACACTATACATATAGCTGAACTGTGACTCAGTGTGCTGTCAATGTCCATTAAAGTGCTGTGTTTGCTTCTGTCACGTTCAGAGTGATCAGAGTGTTTGAGGACATCATTAAAATGATTTGTATCGAGATAGACCGTCTCTGTTGAAAAGTAAGGTCCATTTTGTTTACGTTAACCGAAAATAGCCGCGCTACATAGCAGCGCCAGACTCCTTTGAAAAAAACACACATTGATGGTAACGTAACGGGAGGTGCTGCTGTAGCGCAGCTAGCTGCTTAGTTTGTGTGTGTGACTGGGTGAGTTTCAGCGGTTGAAGATCCCTTCGTGAAGCAAAGTACCTCACATTAACGCCAAAAAAGAGACTGTGTGGTAGATCTGTGCTCTGCTAAGTAAATTTAGTCTTTCTGTCAAAGGAGCCTGGTGTATTTGAACGGCAGTGAGGCTCACTGGCCAAAACAGGTAGATGATATCACAGATTAAAACTGACCTTCGTGCTGTAAATACTGTTAGTGTAGTAACCTAATGCTGTTGGTTGAAGAAATGTTCAGATTATTTTCTTACAAGTAAAAGTCCACTATGAGAAATCCTTTTCGGTGAGATAAAAACCCTTCTTTTACTGTTCATATAAACACCTGACTGTAAGTTACACACCCGGAGAACTACGTATATATTGTTTCATATCTATATTATAATATCTATTGGACTATATAGATAATGTCAAGCCTGAAATGATTCATACCCTTTGCAGCAAATTTTGTCTTAAAGTTACTTTTATTCAAGCATATTACTTTGACTGGAAAATAAAAGCTGATAAATATTTATTTCCACAATGATGCCTCTTTTACATCCTCTTATTATCTTCTGGTAGACGCCTGTGTCAATTCACATCAAGAAAAAACTTGCTGGTTGTATATATATATATATATATATATATATATACACACACACTTATATACACTTTGAAAACTGTAACTGAATGATGTCTTTGTTATTGTAGGAAGGATGACATGAGATCCAGGAAGAAGACCTCCAGAGGACCACAGCTGAAGACAGCAACCCAGCAGAAGACAAGTAAGGAACATTTACAAATGTATCCATGTGGATGAGTTTAATTTGAGTTAATTCATGCTACCATAATGTTGTCTGTCTTACTGATTTCTTTGTTTTTGTGTATTTTCAGAGAACATGCAAGACAATCACCCTGCAGCCAAATTTCCCCTCTGTCTGTCCCATAAGAGACATCCCACTTCTGCTGCTCCTCTCAAAGTTTCTTTCATTTTGTCCATGTAAAAGGTTTTTATGGAGCAGTTTCTCTAATCACATTTGAGGGTGAAAGGGCAGATAATATAAATATAAATATACATATAAATAAACACATGAAAAACAACTGTTCGTCTAAGGTGTGTCTGTTTCAATATTTGAAATGTATTAAGAAATGTATTCATAATGTACAGATGTGCTCCTGATGATGTAGAAAACCCATAAATTATATTTATTATGTACATGGTGTGACTCCACATCATGACTTAAAAGTCAATGTAATATATAGTATTATTAGAATTATATATATTGTGATGAACTTCAGTGAAGATAACGACACAAAGGCAATCTTCTTTGTTCTCACACTGCAACTCCTCCCAACAGTAGAGGGCACTGTACTTATTCTTCTCTTGACAACAACATTGGGTATATGAATAATGACCAACCTAGCTAAACACGCTAACACTCTCGGTCATGGTGTCAAAGTGCTGCAAACAATAAATATAAGCTTAGCACTAATTGTTCAGCTATACACCATCAAAAAGCCACTTGGCCACAAATAACATGCACAAAACAACATTAGGCCCTAACTAACATGTTAAACATAACAGTAACACAAAAGTCCCATGAGGCTTTGCGCTCACTACCTCGAACAGTCCATTCAAAGTGAGCTCTTTCTCTCTTCTGATCGCTACACAGCCCCCATCTGAGGGGTTAGCCGTCCTCGGCAATCCCATCACTCAATACAAAGTCTCTGAAATGGCCCGGCTGCCAACGCCGGCGAACAGGCCATTCTGTGCTTACAGGAGGTGCACCACTCTGATCAGCCTGTAGGGGTCTGCTGTTGTTCTCCCCCTCAGCCAGGGGTGAGGCAAGGGGCCGATAGGGTGAGAGTCTGTCTTGGTGCAGCACCACCTTAAGCCCCTGGTCGGGCATGCGCACCCTGTAGACTACCTCAGAAAGTCGCTCCAACACCTCTCCAGGTCCCCGCCAGTGGCTGCAGAGCTTCGGGGAAACCCCCTTCTTCGGGACAGGGCAATAGACCCATACCTTGTCTCCTGGTACGAAGGCCCGCCCCTTGCATCGTGTGTCATAGGCCCTCTTCTGTCGTACCCCAGCACTGGCCTGGGTCTGACGGGTGTAGTCGTGAACCGCTTGAAGCCGATCCCTCAATCTGCAATAGTTGTCCATTTCCTTCCCCCAGCAATCTCTGGTTCAGGGGGAGCACCAAACACTACAGGGGTCAGCAGTGCACATGTAGTTCTACATATTTTCGGCAGCCAGGCCAGTAGAACCGTCTCCTGAGCCGATTGACAATCTTGGCGTTGCCATAGTGCCCGGCCCCCACTGTGCCATGCACGGCTTGGAGGACTTGGGGGCAGAGTGCCTGGGGCACTAGTAGCTGCAGGAGGTCATTTCCTCATCCAGGGGCCTGCCATCTCCTGTAAGCCAACCCATTGTGGAGTTCGAAGTTGCCCCATTGAGAGTAGTAGGCCTTCACCTCAGGCCCCAGTGCTGATATCTCTTTCCATGGTGGACGGTGTCCCACCTCCAACCAACCTCTCAGCATTGCCAAAGCGGTGTCTTCTTCCTGCTGCTCCTTCAGTTGTTGGGTAGTTATTGGTAACCACTCCTCCTCATTGGTGGTGACTCTGGCAACCACTGCAGTCAACTGTCCTTTTTCCTCTTGCCGCTGGCAGTAACAGCACTTGGTTGCTGCACATGGGTGTTTGGAGAGTGCATCTGCGTTGCCATGATGTCGCCCTGCCCGATGCTGGATTTCAAAGTCGTATCCTTGGAGGGCCTCCAGCCAGCGGGCCACTTGACCTTCAGGGTGCTTGAAGTTGAGGAGCCAGGCTAGTGAGGCGTGGTCTGTGCGGATGAGGAAATGGCTGCCATGCAGATACGGGCGGAACTGTCATAGGGCCACCACCACCGCCAGCAGCTCACGTCGGGTGACACAGTAGTTTCTTTCTGCCCGACTCAGGGCGTGACTGAAGTAGGCCACTGCACGCTCTCCACCTCCCCCCTGTCTGGGGCATTGCAAAGTCCGAATGGCATGACACGGAACTGCCACAGCCCTTGCCCAATGGTGAAGGCAGTCTTTGGTCTTGCTTCGGGGGCTAGCTCCACCTGCCAGTAGCCGCTGCGCAAATCAAGGGAGCTGAACCAGCTGGACCCCAGGAGATAGTTGAGGGCATCATCAATGCGCGGGAGTGGGTAAGAGTCCTTCCTGGTGATGGCATTAAGGAGACGATAGTCCACAGAACCGCCAGGTGCCATCTTTCTTCCTCACTAAAACAACTGGTGCTGCCCATGGGCTATCAGAGGGCTCAATTACTCCAGCCGCTAGTATTTCACGGATCTTGTCCTCTGCTGCCTGCCTTTTGGTGAGACTCAGCCGATGAGGGCGCAGACGGATGGGTTTGGCGGAGCCGGTGTCGATGGTGTGCTGGACCAACCCAGTCTGCTTGCAGTCCTCATCCCTAGCAGTGAAGATGTCCATGAAGTCCTCGAGGAGTTGCTTCAACTTGTTGCTTTGATGAAGGTTGAGGCCGTCACTGCTGCGTTGCCACAAGTCATGTATGGCCCCAGTCGTCTCAGCAGAGGGGGGGTTGACTGGTTCAGGTGTGGGGGTTGATGAAGGTGGCGGCACTCCAGAGGTGCATGGTGGTGTGTTGGCACATGGCGATGCTGGTGGAGGCAGTAGCTGTTCAGGGGCACTGGGTGGTGTTTCCGTGCCTGATGGGGGTGGTAGAGGCGGTGGCTGCTCAGGGGTCCCAGGTAGTGTGTTGGTGCAGGGGGGGAGGCCTGGTGCCTGCAGGGCAGCTATAACTTTCTGGATAGGGTGTGAGTCATTGAGCTGTTTCTTCTTCCGCCGGCCAGACTGGAGTTCCAAGGTCTCTGTGCCAATGGTGATGGTTGCTTTGGACACATTCACAAGGGCCTCCCAACGTTTGAGCAAGTCCAGCCCAATGATGCACGGGTCTTGGATGTTAGCGAGCCAGAATTTGTGCACCAGCACCAGGCTCCCAGCCTGGATTCTCACCCCTTTTCTTCCTCTCATATCTGCCCTCTCTCCTGTCACTGTCATCATCTGGGTCTTAGTTGGGACCATGCCTTTGGGTGGGGGCCCATAGTGTTTGGGAGGATGCCCGGTCGCACCAAGGAAATGGTAGAGCCTGTGTCTACCAGAGCCCGACACCATTGGCCATCTATATTGCAAATCAAGTACAGTCCTTTGGGGCGGCCGAAACAGTCGACCAGTGTGTATCGACCTCGGAGGGGGGTTTGCAACTGCAGTGGGTGTCCCCTCACTGCGCCACTCCACTGTCGTTTCCCGCAGGCTAGGTGGCTCTGGTCTTTGGTGCAGGGGCTGGGCAATTTCGAGCTACATGGCCGGGCTCATCACATCTGTAACAGCGGTCTGTTTGGCGAGGTGGTCGGCGCCTGGATGATGGAAGCCAGCGCTGAGATTGTCTTGAAGTGGGCTGAACTTGGTAAACCTCTTCTGCATCTTCCCCCGCTTCGTCACAGTCAGCCATCCTCACCTGTGGTTGCAGTGAAGTAGCCCACTGGGTGGCAGTGTTGAACTGTGGGTAACCATGTTGGGCATGCAGCTGTACATCTGCGGCGAAGGTACGCAGGCTCTCTCCCTCTAGACGGTGACGGTTGGCTAGCTGTTCCCTGCTCTGGTCAGTGAAGAGTCTCTGTCCAAATCGCCTTTGTAGAGCCATGGTCAGGGCCAGGAGGTCTCGTTGTTCGGCTGGGGCGATGTCAAGAAGCACCTGCAATGCCTTTCCCTCCAATGCCAAGGCCAGGTGAGTGGCAGCCTCTTCATTGCTCCAACCGCTGTGCCATGCTGCTAGCTGCACTTAGGAGAGGTATGGCTCCAGTGGTGTCACCCCATTATACTTAGGAAGCTTGGCTGGTGTCCTGGGCATGGCTGCAGGGTGTGATGGTCTGGGTGTAGGTAGCAGCAGTGGTTCATTAGCAGTGGCGGCGGTGGGGAGTTGTGGGAGCCCAGCTTCTGTGTAATATGGCAGGGTGTTTCCAGTAGTGGCTCTCCTGGCCATGCGCGGGCGAGCAGGAGCAGCACGTGGTGTTAATTCTTCTACAGTACCACTCACAACCTCTAGGGGGCGATGCAGCCGTGGCGTGCTGGACACATCGGGACATGCTGCAGGACGTTCATCCTCAGTTGGTCGTCTTCCTCCAGCTGTCAGCCTTTCCAACATTTGGAAGTTCTGTTCAATGGCTTGCTCTAGTTCTTCTATCTGTCTCTCCATTCTTCCGCTTTTAGGACAGGATAAGATCCCACTTCTGACACCAATGTGATGAACTTCAGTGAAGATAACAACAGAAAGGCAATCTTCTTTGTTCTCACACTGCAACTCCTCCCAACAGTAAAGGGCACTGTACTTATTCTTCTCTTGACAACAACATTGGGCACATGAATAATGACCAACCTAGCTAAACACGCTAACACTCTCGGTCATGGTGTCAAAGTGCTGCAAACAATAAACATAAACTTAGCACTAATTGTTCAGCTATACACCATCAAAAAGCCACTTGGCCACAAATAACATGCACAAAACAACATTAGGCCCTAACTAACATGTTAAACATAACAGTAACACAAAAGTCCCATGAGGCTTTGCGCTCACTACCTCGAACAGTCCATTCAAAGTGAGCTCTTTCTCTCTTCTGATCGCTACAATATGTTTATATATATTTTTATGTTTTGGGTATACATGATACAGAAAAACACACTAAGTGTAATTATTGATCAGCACTAATAATTAACGGCCATACTGCTGCCTGAAATCATAACAGAGCATCAATGACACAAATACCATCAGCTCCTCCCTGATAAGTGTTCCCCATCAGCTGCTGGGGCTTCCTCACACATGATCCACCGGTACCGGCCCCAGCCCATGTCACTCTCAAAATTTCTGCTGCAAGAATTTTCTAGTTACTTTTGCTATTATTTAGTCATAAACCAAAGTAGTAGACAAACTGAAATTTAGACCCAATTATGGTGATAGTTGAAAAGGCAAGGGGTAACCAAAATGCTTACAATTAATCCAAGAGGAGCCTTGTATGTGATTAAGAGCACTGTAAAATGGATTTAAAAGAGTGCAGTGAATTTTGAACAATTTGGAGCTGCTCCATAGCTTGACTGGTCAGGCAGGTAAACAAGGCATTACAGTAATCAAGGCTGGAGGATATAAGAGCATGTATGATTCTTTGTGTGTTACTGAAGGACAGAACTGATCTAATTCTGGTATTCCATGAATAGTCTGAACTGTGAAATGAATTCCCTAACAGAAATTAAACATTTCCTGTGGGCTAAGTATGAGGAAAACCATTCCAGAGCAGTTACAGTAATACTCACCCACTGTTTTAGTCTGTCTATAAGGACAGAATGGTCAATGGTATCAAAAGCTGCACTGAGGTCAAGCATGTGCTTGCCACATCCAATCCAAACATCAATTTAATTAATTAAAAGTCAATGGTCTTTACCTCCTTCCTTTTGTTTAATTAAACAAAAGGAATACATATCCTGTAAATGTGCCTGCCAATTATATAAATAATCCAATCCACCCATTAACTTGTAAACAATCAAAAAAGGAAGGAGGTAAGTCAGAAAACCCTCTACTTGTGAGAGATAAATTAAGAGAAGCAAAGGAAGTTTTCCATCACTTTCTGCTTCATAATTAAGTACAACCCATTTTTACTTCACAGTTTTTGAAAATGGTATTTCTAAAAATGTTAATCTGCCATACACTGTAAACCATTGTGTCACACTTGTTTCATAGGGGTAGCAATAAAATCCTCTGCATTGGGATAATAGCAAGGTGGCTTAATGAGGGTCTCATAAGTGGCACACTTTTCATAAGATCTTGTAGTGATATTGGTCTAAAATAATCCAACACATCCACAGAAGGGCAAGGGATGTCAATTGAAGAGATGTTGGGAGTGATATTTGCCCTAATATGACCAATCTTATCTATGAGGAAGGTAAGAATTTTGTCACAATCAGCTGGAGAAGATGCATCAGCAGCAGGCAGAGGGGCGTTTACAAGCTGATTGATGTCATTAAAGAGGATTCTGGGGTTGTGCTGGTTCGCTGAGATTAGCTGTGAAAAATGGATGAAAGTTTAGTCTTGAGGAGGAACCATGGTCAGGTTGAATAAGCATTATTGATTAAAAGCCAATAGGTCATTTATTAAAAAATAAAATTTGGACATTTAGTGCTGAAGTGATCTAGGCTCCAGTCACAGACACAGACAACAAAATAAGCTACCAATACTATAACACTAAGCTGAGTCCTAATGTGATCTCAGTTTTCCCCTCCTAAAAATCCTCAGATTTGAAGCATGATGTCATTATAACCACACAGGAAAGACCTTGACTTGTGTGGGATATTTATATTTATAGTCACTTCCAAAGGCCAAGTAAGAGGATAGCGTGGGTGAGGAGGAGGAGGAGGGGGGGGGGGCTTGGGTGGGACTTGTAAAAAATAAAAAAAGTAAGGAGGTAAGTCACAACATCTGCTACTTGGGAGAGATAAGTTAGAAGAAACAAAGGAAGGAAGAACTAAAACCCATTTTTACGTCAGTTTTTGAAAATGACATTTCTAAAAATGTACATAGCCTTAAAATATGTTAAAAACATGATAAATAAAATCCTGTGCATAGTGACAGTAATGTTATCACAGTGTCTGTGATCAAAGATGTGGCCTTTCACCTAATGTGTTTCTCATAAGATTTGGAGTGACAGCCCTATTGACTATGACAGGGAAAGTCTTGCTTGTTTTCTATGGTTTGCTGGGCTGTTCAGCTACCATTCTCTTCTTCAATCTCTTCCTGGAGAGAGTCATAACATTGCTCAGCCTCCTGATAATGTGGCGCCACAGGAAGAGAACCCAACATGGCAGAATGGAGAACAGAGGAAGTGAAAGTGTCAGAAATTAAGAATGGAAACCACCTGTGTACTAGGTCAGACTTGTCCTTTTTGTTGCTGTTCATGTGGTTGCGTTTTGGGCTGCCTCCCTTTATTCACCCATGGAGGGCCAGACTTATTTGGAGTCTCTGTACTTCTGCTTTGTGGCTTTCAGCACAGTGGGCTTTGTGAGTGCCCAGAGAGAGCACCACGACGACACCCAAGTATACCAGGTTGCCAACTGCCTCCTGATGCTCTTAGGAGTGTGCTGCACTAGCTCCCTCTGCAACACCGTCTCTGCAATCATCAAGCAGGGACTGAACTGGATGCTGAGGACACTGGCCAGGATGCACTGTAGTAGCTGCCACTACAAGCTGCAACTCAGACCACTGCTCAGACTCTGTTTTTCTGACTGTGAGTCACCTATATGTTATTGTGAAGACCACCCTGTACATAGACAGCAGGTGCAAGCAGTTTCCAGTTTGGGCCTGTTATGGCTGCCACAAATCCTTGCCTTGTGTTTGTCTGTGTGCAGTCAGTTTCTTCAGTGTCTTTCTTTTCATGTCAAGCAGTTTCCACTTCCACTTGCTGGGATGGCAAGGGCTGCGGTTGGAGCGGCCCCTGCTCAAACCAGTCCTCCAGTCCCAAGGCTTCAACCCGTGGGCTGAAATGATAAACGACTGGCAGACTGCCAGTCGGGCGGCTGGGACTAGGGGAACAGTTTGCCATGGCGCCTGGGCCAGGAAGTGTTAGAATTAGCACTGATTCACCTCTTTGTTAGTTGAAATAGGAGCAGGGGTGCTGTTCGTATTGTTTTTTGTTTTATAAGCCACAAAAAAGTAGACCTACAGAGGGAGGTGTTAATTTAGTTGTTTTCTGTGTGTGTATTAGTAAGTTCAGCTCTGATTTAGAAGTCCTCTTTTGGTTATATTGTTTTTTTTTTTTTATTTGAACAGCACACACCAGCCCTTCACCCTTAGTTTAAACCTTGCTCTTTTGTGTATGTGCTTTCTGTGAACCTCCAACCTTCCCTGAAATAAATACCTGTTTAATCATTCAAATTTGCAAATTTCCCTGCTCTGTCCCACCATCAGGCCATCTAGGTTTGATTACCAAACAGACCCACTTGACCTCACTTACCTCACTTGACATGCACACTGCTCAAGTTTGAACAAGTATTCCCAAGAATGATTGAGCGAGTGGGTGCATGAATGGAACTGTAAATGTTTACCTTATTCATCTCTGCGCATTGTTTATTATTTTGTTAATGCCAGGCTGATTGAAAATAGCCCACAAACTGGTTCATAAATAGACTATTTCAGTAGTTGTAGTGTTTGGTTATAAGCTCGACCACTATTTAAGAACTTATATTACCTGTTCTGGTTGTAATTTCAAGTATATTGTCACAGAAAGGTGATGCAACTTGTCAGTAATATAAATGTTTATTATAAACGTCGCTTGTTACTTATCCCTTCATGTTGTTATTGTCTCCATATACAAGTGTGTTGCAAATCCCTGGCTGTAGTCGAGAGAGACTCCTTGTGGATATTTGGAGTATGGCATATACTATGGTTAAGATGATCGTTTCCAACAGAATTAGCTATTATGGAAGTTATTGATTGATTATTCAGAACAGTTAGACTAAATTCTCTATTTGTTGTTGTTTGTGCTCCTTCAGATAACCACAATTTCACAACTTGATGACCGACTGTTTATCTTTATTAGATACGAGATTCTATGTACCTTTACTCCTGTGGGACATTATTAAAGATCGTTGACTGAACACCTGGATTGTTGCAGTTTTTCTGACAGAAGACTTAAGCCAGACTTGTACACATCAGCATTCAATCTACAAATACATTTAAGGCTGTATTCACACCAAATCAGGCGGTGCAGCGTTAATAAAGTTAGACTTTGCTGTCTGCTTGCCGACTCATTTTTAAAAAAAGACGAGAAAAAAAGAGAGGGATTGTGAGAAAGCCGGTGAATCAGTAATTTTTTTTACTGTTTCGCAGCGGTTACATTTAAGAGCACAAATGAACACGCCCAAAATTCCACACACCACGCTTGACACTGCGCTGAACCCTGCACTGCCTGCTTTGGTGCTAATGCAGCCTAACAGTCTGGTTTTAGTGAGCAGGGTCATAAGTGGGCCACAGCAGGATGTGGCCTTCCTCTGTTCCTACCGCTATTGGCAAATGCCTTTGTGATGGTGCCAAAGTTAAAACACTGTGCCACAGGAACACAAAAGGGAAATAACTGAAAAACATAAACATTTGTTCATGAAGAATGTAAAACTACTTGGCTAAATTAATATATTTTTTGAGAATACTGCCAAGAAATTAAACATAGCAAAAGTAATCAGTAGTTTTCTTTGGTGATCAAGTTAAGATGTTAATATTGTATATTTCAGATGACTGTGTATGTTGTGTTTTCTAAAACAGGAAAGGCTCAGATTAAAATCTCTATAACTGATGTCATCATTCAACATTTAAAGTCATTACTTTAAAAATGTTGCTAAAACCATACTTGTTATCAATAATACATATTTTCTCTGGAATTTCCTGGGAGATTCCCTGCATGATCTCATCATGCTTGCACTCTGGATGAAAGGTGAAACAACAAGTCTTAAATGTCAGCCAAACTGTGGAATGATGACAAAAGAGTTGAAAATAAAACTGTTTATATACTTACCCTGCATGACTGAAATTCTTTCTGTAATGGCATGTGCAAATCTGTCTATCTGAGGCCTACATCTCTTGCCACTTGTGTGGAGACATAAACTAAAAATCCAACTGTTATCTATGGTCTTTCAAGATGGGGTGTGACTAATAGGAATCAGTGGGGGCCTTTGATCTTCCAGTCTAACAGCAGATGAGTGAGAAATTAAAGGAAAAACTGGTACAGATCTGAATGCTTGATCCCTACAGTGAGGGGTTCTGGTGGTTCTGTTATGCTGTTGGGTCCTTATGTGATTTTGGACTGAGGTGTTGGTTGGTTGGTGGCTCTCCACCACCATCATAAAAGCACCAAATGAGGGAACATCTTTTTCCATGAAATGATCCAATATTTCATGAAAAATCAATGATTAGAAATAAAGTCCAACAACTGAAAACAGATTTGCGTATCAGAACTTTTTTTCTTCCTTCCTCTACCATTAATAATATCACGATTCCTCAGATTTATCTGATGACACTTTGGAGGGGCCCAACCCCTATGTTGGGAACCACTGGACTAAACTAGCTAACTGTATATAAAGTAGTTCATATTAGGAGCACCTCCAGCAGCTACAACAGTAACATGCTGCTCTAACGCTGATGCTTCTGTAATAATAATCTAATGATGTCATATATAACAATATATCAGCCAGAGGGATGAAATGAGTACTTTAACTTCAATACTTTAAGGGCATTTTGCTGCCAATACTTATGTACTTTAATTTAAGTAGGATTTCTGGTGCAGGTACTTGTAATGGAGTATTTTTAAATTGCTCTATTGGTGCTTTTAATTAAGAAAAGCAGCTGAATACTTCTTACACCACTGGATATTATCATGTCCAAATCTTTGTCATTGTCAGCACTTGTCTTAAATATCCAGCTTTGGCTGGGTAGGCAATACTGGATAAATGTCTCCCTCTGCTGGAGTGCTTTGTAACTCACATATAGTAAACTTTTAAACGGGGCCTGGACAAGTAAATAAAAAGGCCATAAGAACGGATTATGTTTAAAAGCAAGGTTTTTAAAAAAGGTAAGTGCTGGAGTGTCCCCAGATTCAGAGACATGAATTCCACAGTTTGTGTAAGGTACAAACTAACTTACTGGCAGTAGATGGCAGCTTTACAAGTCTTTGACAGCATATTCTGGGTATATTTAACAGCATCTGTGGATTTTAGGGCTCTATTAGGTATATTTGCATCAGAAACAACATTTCCAACCAAATAGCTGAGTGCAAGTCCATCAACAAGCACCAGAATCTTGAAATGTATCCAGACTGGAAGCCAGTACAGGAACGTGTATTTGTTCAAATTAATCACTAGCAGACTCAGGGGAAACTAGTGAACAATATATAAAATAAAAATACACAAGATTCTCTGTATCTCTGGGAGGAAAAAAAACACTTTTAGCTATGTTGCTTAGGCCAATTTGACAACACCCTAGTAAGTACATTGTGGAAAATGCTTTTCTCTTTGCTGTTTTTGGCCTTCAACTAGGATTTCTTATGTGACCTTTTTGCATTGGATTAAGGAAATATTTAGTCATCCATCTCTTATGATGAGTATACAGATTCTGCCATGGGCCTGGACTTGAAAACTGTGAGAGAAGATTTTTTTACGCTGCACATACAAAACCTTACTAAGAATTTACTCTGCACCCACAAAAATATATTAAATATATGTTTAAAGATTGCTTGTAACTTGATTGTGTTTCATCAACGACAGGACACTATTAGGTTTGTCATTGTTAATCTTCCATATCTTGCCCATGCTTGAGACGGGGTTGGAGGGGGGCGGTATCATTGCGCGCTTGATTTATATAGTGCAGCAAAGATTGTGGCTTCGCTCTTTATTAAGTTGTCAAATGGACATGAATTAATATAGCTTCAAGGGTATTGAATGTATATTGCAATTAAATAACTGTCACATACGTAGTGTTTGGTATTTTGGTAATGCATTGAGACTGCGTGGAGGTCAAAAGATGTATCGGCGGAGGGATACTCTACTCAAAGTAGGGCATAGCACGCTGGTGTCGCTAGATTGAGGTTTCCGGGCAACTCTACTGCAACGCCGGCGTACAGTCTCAACAGATCCCTATACACATATTGTATTAAAGCTCGATATCATTTAATTACTTCTATAGATTAACGATCTCTTGAGTACGCTGAATACAAAACCTACCAGTTGGCTTTTGTCATCTACACGGAGCTTGAAAAGTCAACGGGACAATGGTGAGTACAGGCTAGCTAACTAACTAACATTAACGTGAAGCGCACTCCTCACTAGTTAACGTAACGGTACCATCGATTTCACTATTTTCAGGTGCTCTCAAAATAACATACACCAAGTAAGCATTGTTGTATTCAGTCGTAAGCATGCATTAAAGCATAATCCTCTTCGAGTCATCTAATCCATCCAATTTAACGCCAAAACTCAATATGAGTGAACGAAGGCTTGCTAATGGAGTTTATTAGCGAGAAAACGGCAGAAAATCCTGCTGCAAATAACGCTAACGTTAATCAGGCTATTACGCATTTGGTCAGTGGTGTTCTTTGTACCTGGTTGGTGTGAGAATATATACATATTTATGTAATAACCGTCGACTGCGTAGCATGGACGGCGTGTTAGGAGAGGAAACGGGCGGTGTGCTTCCTCCTGCTATAATGTGTTATTAATAATTCAGCTGATGTGCTTTGTCGTCTGTAAATATTGCGATTTTTACCTCCATGCAATCAAGCTGTTTTTTTCAGCGTTTTCTGTTGCCAGCTTTGAGTCGGGAGTGGGCGTGGTGGTGAAAGAGGTTGCTGTGTAAAAATAGACCATTCAGCGTTAACGTGATCTTGAAACCAACCTCGTTAATCTTGCAAGACATATATTAAAACACTCGCTAACTGTCCTGCTAACTGCCATTTAGACATCCCGCATAATACGCTGCTGCAACACAGGCAGTAACATTTTGCAGGCACATCAGCAGGGTTTTTTTTTTTTTTTTTTTTTTGAATGTGGTGTGACATGCGCAACAAGCGAAAAAAGGTTGTAATCGCCACCAATTGCGATTACATAATAATACTGCCGACAGGTAGTCTAAGCGTTAGCAACAATTGTTTGTCATTCTGCAGTTTCCGGATGATGATGATGGTGATGTTGCAACATTTTGGACTAAATGTGTTCTTGCGAGCAGACACCATGGCAGCATCTCTTCTGTTACGTATTGCGCCATAACGTTGAACCGCATTCTGCTCCTGCTGAATGATCCTCTTTGCACCCCCCCCCCGCATTGAACCAAACCATGGTTGGTGCAGTAGGCTGTCAGGACCCGCAGTGCACCCTTCAAAATGGGAACTAACTATACCAAAAAGCCCAGTTGTGGCGCTGCAAATGAATGAGACCCAAATGAAATGTATTGTGAAGGAACATACACATGGTCTGTGTTAGCTATTATTATTATTATTATTATTATTATTATTATTTGGCAAGCAAGGAAACTTGGAACATACAACAAAATATCAATCACATACAGATGTTGCATCTCATAACTATGATTGATGATTTTATTTCTCGTTCTTGACATGAAAATCTCTTGTTTACTGATTAGTTGGAAGCCAGCGGTCCTGATCGGCCGAGCACATTTCACAGCAGCCGTATAAATCCTCTAACACAATTGTGCTGCACTCTGATCCAGACACTGCTTGCTTCAGCACCACTGAATTGGTTGGCAGTGGACAGAGCGGATACTCTGCAGTCTGTCTTGCTCCCTTCTTTTTTATCCCCCACCAGTACCACCACGGTGACTCATTGAAATTGACTCAAACACATGGCATTACCAATGAAATGTTGGCTTTAATCCATTTCATTTTGAGAAGCCAAGGATTGTAAGATAATTGATAATCCTTCATCTGTGTTTCAGGGTTTGGTTGATGTTTTTTTCTTTTTGATTATTTGATGCATTAGCTTTTTAGCTATATGAGATTAATCGATACTTTCATTCGAACTAGAATTAAATGAGTACTCCTCAGGCTGGATGACCATAAAGCATTATCAGCTTATCTTCACCACTTAGCTTACATCAGCACTGTATTATTGTAGGCTTTGAATGGCTTGTTTTATGCAGCAGTTAAGTTCTTATTATCCCCGATCGTGCCAGTTGTTCCCCAGTCATCTGATGATCATTACTGACAATATGGAGGAGGAGACACAGATAAGCAACAGTTGGCACAGAGGCTAGTCTTTGATACTGAACTGAGCCTCACATCTGTTCAATAAAAAAAAAAAAAAAAGATTGAAAGAGGTGGTTAGTTGCAGTGATATTCAGTGTGCTACATAGGCGACCCTGTTCGTGTCTCACTAATTATAGCAGGCGTGTGTATTTTGGGCTGTGGAGTATTTATACTTGTCCCTCATCACACTTTCTCAGCTTGAAGTGAGCATGTTGACTGACTTAGACAGGCCTGGTAAGACCTCACAAGGACAGCAGAGTGACATCTCAGATTAAGTTGAAAAATGAATATGGTGTATGAATGCAAGTTCGTCACTTTGTCATGTTTTTTAATTGGCGAAAACATTTAAAAATGTCACAGTAGCTGATAAGGATTGGTAAGAACATTCTCATTCAGTTCTTATCATGGTGGGTTCATGTATGCATTTTTTGTTTGCTTTTTAATGAAAAACCCTGACAAACCACTAAGTTAGTGCTTCTACCCTCTGCTGCAATCAGTAGGAGTTTAATCAAATCTATGATTTTATCCCAGTAATGCAACAAGTTTAGCATTTTAGATGTCACACACACACCTGATCTTTTATTTCATTTAATGTTGGCTTAAATAAAATATGAGACCCAGCAATTTATTTGTCTGCCAAATAAAGATGAGTGTCTAAACCAGTGGGGTTTAAACAATATATTCACTTTTTTTATTGCCTGGCATCTGTAAGCATAGTCTTTAGTTAAGTCATAGGCAATTGCTGGATCTAGCTGTCAGATGATATCACAGTCTGTTTTGAATTAGTTTGTTTTTATTTCATTTGCATTTGCGTAGGTTTGTGAAGGTTGTTTACACAACAGAGTGTCCTGTAAGCGTTCTTCATTAGGTCTACCGGAAGTTTTTATCTCTTAAATCATTGTGTAGAAGACTTTGAAGATGAACTCCACCCAAAATGTGTCCTTTTAATTATTTAATATTCACCGTCTGTGGGGCTGTAAAGTCCATACTTCACTTGCTTACCTTGCTGTGCATTAGAAACAACTTTAAGTGTTTTTAACAAAGGACAGTGGGGTCTTTTTCAGTTGGCGTACTCTGATTGCAGTGGTTTACATTAAGTTATGTAGCTTATATTGATCAGCCAAAAAAAATATGCAAATCACTCACTACAGCAAATCTTGCATAGGATTGCTGGGGACTGGAGCAGTTCTAGGTAGAACGCTGCTTGGGCAGGACTAGTATACACAGAGGTTGATGTGGTGTTGAAAATTCACATGTTGTGGGTCTCTGAAACTGAACCAGTCTATTTCAGTACTCCTCTTTGTCTTGGCGTGATTTTTATTAGTAAAAGCGTAGGTTGTTGTTTGTTCATTTGTTGAATGTGAAATGCTCCCCATCAATCTGAACTCGTGCCATTTTCACTCTTACATCTCCAACCACACTGGAAATATATCCAGGGCTTATTGTGCCATCCTTGGCATTTGTAGATGTGTTATTCATATTGACTAATTAAAACTGGCATTAGTCTGCCGAATTAAGCCTCTTTTTAAATACATTCTGTAATTGCAAAAATGTATTAAAAGGAGTGCAGAAAAGATCATTTTCAATATGGACTGTTAATGTTTTATTCTTTTGTAAACAGGCTGATCAGCTGACTGAAGAGCAGATTGCTGGTGAGTATACATCCTCACCATGTTTGGTTGGTACTAGGTTTCTTAATTCACCAATAAACCCAGAAAACAGATCTGGTTAATTACATTCACATGAGTTCCTGGGGTGAACATCTGTCCCTGACAGTGCGGCTAGAATTTAAATCACTAGGGTTTTGAGTAAAGACTTCCATGTTTGAACCACTAATCATTACCATAAACTCACAATAATCGCATTAGTTTTACAGTCATTGCAACAGATGCACCAGTGCTTTCACTCAGGCTACGCTACTGTACAGCATATTAATGGTGTTATTTCTGTAAATACGCAGAGTTCAAGGAGGCATTCTCGCTGTTTGACAAGGATGGTGATGGAACAATTACTACCAAGGAGCTTGGGACTGTGATGCGCTCTCTGGGACAGAACCCCACTGAGGCTGAGCTGCAGGACATGATCAATGAGGTGGATGCTGACGGTGAGAAGGAAAAAACCTTGAAAACACAAGAAAATGTTACTTAAAAATCACTGTGTCCAAACTAATTATCTCTGCATGTGATATAGAGATATTTAGATTATTTAAATTACCAACAAGACATTTTTATCTTCCTTAAGTCAAAAGGTAACATCTTTTGTTGTTGACTGCTCTTGTCTTGCAAGTTGTGTGATTGGCCAGAATCTTAATAAGCACTTACATTGAATACATTTGTGACTATTTGTCTTATTTACTATTTGAAATGTGCTATACAAATAAACTTGCCTTGCCTTGCCTTATGTCAAATGTAGAAATGCATGAAAGAAAACTACTTTAATTTAAAGAATTTGAAAATTTCCCAATTCTTGCACCTCACAATGGTAGTATCAGAATAAGATACTCCAGCAACATCACTGGTATGGTAGTTATAATAAATGCCCTTTACAATATAGCATCTACTTAATAAATGGAATTTAATGTTTGAGTGTGAAAATTGCATCCTCTCTTACTTGTGAATTTTCACCCCAACTCCCATGATCCTCTTGCGTTTGTCAGAGATTGCACGATAATATGCTTCATTCAGTTTTGATGATCTGCTCTACTGTTATTTATTAGTTTGGCTCTACTTTAGTAGAGTACTGTCTTTACTTTTGCTGTATCTATTAAAATGTTAAAATGTGTGGTATTTAGTTTTATATTTTGTGCCATAAGACTGTTGATGCATTCGGTTTTTCAGTCAAACTATTCTGTAACAAAAATAACACTCACCACTCTGTTTGTATGACTCTTTAGGTAACGGTACAATTGATTTTCCTGAGTTCCTGACCATGATGGCCAGGAAGATGAAGGATACAGACAGTGAGGAGGAGATCAGAGAAGCTTTCAGAGTCTTTGACAAGGTGTGGTATGACAAACAATAACTGGCACCCATGTCTTTTGTTGTATCCATGTGATGGTTAGCCACACTTATATTTTTAGAAAAAGCAAAACATGGTCAAATCCCGTCATGTAAATAGAAAAGATGTTTTTAACTTTTAATATAGAAAAAGTTCAAAACTGAATTGTGCATAGTATTGAGCCATCACAGAAGCTCACTGTTTCCTAAATCAGCACTTTGATCCAGGAAATGACTTTTTGATGATAATATTTTGCATACTATCATGCTGACATTTAGCAGCTCTAATGGGGTGTTCACTCTATGAGCAACAAAGTTACAAAATTGCAAGCATGGCCAGTTGCATTGTCTCTGAGTCACCATTGAAGCACTGTTTGACGTGGTTATGTCTTCATGGGCTTGTTAACCATATTAATTTACGATTATATTAAATAGTTGATAAACATGATTTAGTATTATTAAATAACACTACCAAATTTTGTCTTGTGCATTCAAAAATCTACGTTACATACCCAGTACTTCCACAATAGCAACCACCCTCTGCCGAGCTGCATTTTTTGTTTTTTGTTAGCATCACAGTAAATGAAAAGAATACGGTTAAATAGCACAGGTATCTAGCTAACGGCAAGGATCAGTGTTTCTTCCATTTTCTTTAGATGGAACAGAACCACGTCTTTGGAGTGCTGAAAGAAGTTGAGGCCAGCTCAACCAGCATGTCACACCCATCACACAGCGACAAGTGTCAGGTGTCAGTTTTTAGCTTCATGTCACTAGCTTCTATTGAAAAATGACTTGTAGCCTGATGGTTTGTCAATGTTAGTCTGAACACACAGTAAGTACAGATGAGGGTGAAGATGTGCACTTTAGCCAAATCATTAACTACTGTCTTGTTTGTGTCACTGAGGAAACAGAAGTGATCAAGTAGTTTCTAGCCGACATCACAGTAGAGAAGTGAAACCAGTATCGACTTTTAGCTGCACGTAAAATAGTAAATGAATACAATGACATTAGTTCTTCTGTTCCCTCTGCAGGATGGTAACGGCTACATCAGTGCAGCAGAGTTACGGCACGTCATGACCAACTTAGGGGAGAAGCTGACTGATGAAGAGGTGGATGAAATGATTCGTGAGGCTGACATTGACGGTGACGGTCAAGTCAACTATGAGGGTGAGAAGTTGTTTTTGTTTGAGTTCTTCCTTTTGCTCCAAACAATCCAATAATGGTGCTTTTATAGTCAGCAGATCACCATCACCATTTTCATACTAACTGTTTTGGTTTTTTTTTCTCTTCTTTTTACAGAGTTCGTCCAGATGATGACTGCCAAGTGAAGAGAACACTGAAATTTCTCTCAATGTTGCTTGTCCTCCTAAGATCACTGTCTTTTAAGAACAAAAAAAGGAATATTTATCAAATGATAAACAATCCCCCCGCCCCCACAAAATCACTATCTATAGAATTTTGCAATTTGTGCTTTAATATATCCAAATACTTCTAAGGTATCTGTTAGCATACACTTACAGAATAATCCCTAAAGAAGTTAATGGACCAAGCTTTAAGAGGGCTGAAAGCCCTGTACTTCCGACCAAGATTCTGCTGAGTCACCCAGCTCCTGATTAATTTAGAGGAAAGAGCAACACTGAAAAGGCAAAGGGATAGGAACCCATGCCACAGTTCATATAGAGAAGTTGGCAATTTAATTCTTTCCAAAATGCTTCAACAAAGAAAATTGACTCTTTTGCACCAGTGGTGATTCTCTTAATACCAATTTGAGTACCCTTCTTGCATGCACCCTTTCTGTGGCGGTCTCTTGTCACGACAAGGAGGTTCTGATCCCATCAGAGGTAGTGGTCAGGTTGTGTACACACTGGAGGTATATACATTAATATATAGCTATATATCTGTAAAATATGTGTCACTATTGATTATTGCAAGAGCAAATAGTTGCGATGTAGGGTGTTCATTGGTGCTCGGTTGGAAATGAGCAACCTTGGAAGAGTTTGGACAAGAATGAGAGGCTGTAAGGCGCTGAAGGTTTTTTTTCCCTTATGGGAGGTTATATCGTCTTGTTTTGAGTCGTGGGCTTTACTTTGCCTGGATCACTGATTGGAGACAGTAGTGTGTCGTATTGCTTCAGGATGATTATCGTGAAAACACACTTGAGGATTGCAGTTAATACCTTTTGTTCTGCAAACAGATATCCTGATGATACAATATTGATGTAATGCTTTATAAATGTGTTATCAAATATTAATGTATTGATGACAAACTTTGGTCACAAAATATATCTATATATATTAGTGTGTCGTAAAGTTTGCATTGCCTATTGTTGTAGTAAATGACCTGTGACATGTTTTCTCTTTGGTTTTGAAATGTGCCATAATACTCTAAAACGCCTCAACCTTCTTGCAAGAATCGTAGTTCATTAGAATATAATAAATCTACTTAGTATAATAACATATTAAAATACATGCAGTTGAACATATTTGCACTTTGGTATAAACCATGTGGATATTATAAAAAGTTTTGTTTAAAAGAAGAAAAAGGAAACCAAATTTCACTGTTGCTGCTGCTATAACAACTCATGTGTTTCACTCTTTTTTTTTTTGTCCTTGTTGGTGTCTGATCTTCAATTTGTAGTCCGGTGATTCAAACTTCAATCTTGCTTGCTGTTTTACTGAACAGAATACATATACTGTATATTCACAAATACTACTTGTGGTCGGGGTTATATGTCTCATTTGGGCTATTAGAATGGAAACAGATAAGGATGAAATGAGGTTGAAGCAATGAATTCAGCTTCAGATGTGAGATTGGTTTCAGGGTTAGGTTTTTGAACAGTTGATTAAAATTTATGATGCAAGTTAGCTGGGGTATCTTTTGATTCCTCAATGTGCAAAACTGAAACACTGCTCTCTGTTTGAGGTGTTTTAATTGGTAACCTTTGATCCAAATGTCGGGAAGTAAATGGTAATGGACTGTTAACTTCTGAAGGTATCTTAAAAAAAATGTAAAGATGTGATATATTTTCCATAAATCAATAAATTGACTGAGCTTTATTTCACCTGCATTTCTATGTTTTGGGGTTTTATAACATGCATCCTTAAAGCTATAATTCTCAAGATTTCAGACCTAGTTGATTTGGCAACACCTGTGGTCATTTGAAGTAACAGTAAGTGTAGTTAAGCACTATAGCAAACATGTCTTGACAGCTACTTTGTCAGAAATACAACAGAAGAGAAACTGGTATATCTGTTTACAGCGCAGTCAAACAATCAGTGTTTAATACAGAAGTGGCCTTTCTATCTTGCCATGAGCAGCCGCAATCTCAGTTCATGCTACACACAGTGTAGAGTAGTTTTAAAATTACAAGCGGTGACACTGGATTGATTGCATGCAGCATCGTTTCATGCTTCATGCTGTGTGCGTGAAGGCCTTTTAAAGCCAGCACAGGAATGACAGAGCCTGTGACAAACAAGTAGAACTACAGGAGGGTTAATACAGTGAATTAGGTTAATACAGACTTTAATAGCTATTGCTGATGGTATCAAAAATGGTTATAACTTTGAAGTGTAGTTTACAAGAGCACCTGTCCCGATGTTTTTAAATTAAATTGAGTGACTGAAATAGAAATCTATATTTATACTGGAGAAAATTATATATTGCACTATATCCTTTCCATGCCAGTGTCCCTGTGCCAGAAAGGAGCACTAATGCTGCCCAGAAGCAGACAGCCTGAGATTGGGTCAGGTCAGGTCACCCTAGCCCTTCACTGGAGAAACTATCCCAGGCACAGGCTATATTTAGTGGCTCATGAGATTGCTCCAGGAGCCTGTGGTAATTCAGGTCAGCTAGGGTCACAACCTCTCACCCGTACACTCTAATGCAAACTTGAAGCGCTCATTCTCCCACTGACAGACAAGATCAAGAGCCAATGAGACAAGGTTTTATCTGGAGCAGTTAGAGCTGATTGGATGTGTGTCCACATGCTAATCATTTGTGCGGCGGTTAATTAGATGAGGTAAATGAATTAGGAAACAGGAGCACACTCAGCAGGACAATAAGAACTGCAGCAGCATCACAGGCAGGTGTGATTATCTCTTTATGGTTGTGTAATAGCAGGCTGAGAGGCTCGTTAGTGTAGATCCCATAGTGTCTGAACACTACAGAGTGACAGCTGCAAAAGCTGCACTTTGAATGTTATATATGTAGTCTACTGCACCTCAGGAAAAGACATGAAAGATAGCTAATAGTGAGGTTTTAAAGTGGAGCTATTTGGACAAAAAAAATGTAATGCACAGTATCACATCTGATGAGAGCATCTTGATATATAACACAAATACAAGTAAAATTAGTAAGTTCCATTTGGGCTGTGTCCTATGGAAACCTCACCTCAACCATAATATAGTAGTTAAGAATATTACCATAACTTCAACACTAGGTGGTGTAGTTTAATCAAATTCAAACTCAATCTGCAGTGTCTATTTTTGGTGCAGCTCATACAGTGAGCGAAAACAGCTGAATAAACAAATGATTTAAACACCAGTGAAAATTCAAATGCATTGATAGGATTGAATGCAGCTTGTTTTGAGTCAGCGTGTTCTTCTTAAAAATGCTGAAATAAGACGGGAATAAGTGTGTATGACTGTGTGTGTGTGTTTGCGTGCATGAAATCCACTGTTAATCATTCATGTGTTTGCTCGGCTGCACCACACCCACGACCCATAATTGTGTACACTTTGCAATGTAACCTAATCACCCCTTTGATTGAGAAATACTGAGTATCCCTTTTCAATCAGACAATGTCTGCAGATGAGGGTTGTGGAGTGTTGTGTAAACTATGTTTTGCAATAAAGAATCATCATTAATATACAGTTTTTTGGACAGTTCATTTAATGTCATCCCACACTATCACCCCTCCCAATTACATACTCTAGTTTCTCCATCTTTTTTTGTTATCATCTGACACCAACACATGCTTCTCGCCATCCTCTCTGACTCTGCATGTGACAAAAACAACACTACTAACTCATCTGCCTTCTCCTGCATATTGTATTTTCCCCCTTCTCATCTCTTAAAAATCACATGACATCCTGCAGTTACCATTTCAGAGCTTTTTGGCTCGCTCAAAATGCACCAACAGGAAGGACATCTGGATGTGTTGCTCTGGTTTGCAACTATTTGTCATGATACTCAAACAGAAATACACTGAAGTCAACTAATGCACATTCTCTATGTCTACTATTGTTCCTGTTTGACTAGACTGTTTTTTCCCCCTCTTTTTATCTGAAAAAGTAAAATTAGTGAGTTATTTACAAGCAAAAAACAATGATGAAAAGTCTGAAAAATAAACATAATTTTGTGTGTCTGCATTTCTATCCTGTTAATCATCTCCCAGCCCATCAGATTACTATATTATAACTGAAGCCTGACTACCAAGTTAGGAACTGATCTGCTTAAGTCTTTTTAGTAACTGTGCTGATTAACACACTGTTATGCAGGGAAGAGTGAGCTAATCAGCTAATAAATAATCACAACTTGTTACACCACTTTATAAATTTCTTCTGTTGAGAAAAGATTTAAGCTTTGTCTTTAAATTGGGTCTTTGTTTTTGAAAATTTGGTTTTCATAATTTTATTTTACTGCACAGTTGAGGAGATAAGAAAGACTGTAAATGAAGAAAGAGTCAATGCACAACACAGGTCCCTGGCTGTAATCAAACCAGGAATGCTGCAGTTATATGGTTGCATTTGTTTTTAATTATAACTTCTTGGCCACCCACAGACATTCCCTTTTTCAGAATTTCCTGAGAATTTCAGCATTAGTTTTCAATAGTTTGTAATGCCTGTCTCTAGATGGGCCTTTAAAATACATAGAACACAATAATAAAATAATTATGGAGCTGCACAAAACTCAACGGGAAAATACATACAAATCAGCACAAAACACAAACAATTTTCAATCAGTGAACAGTAAAAATATCAAAACAACAATGATTGTTTTGTGATTGTGATGTGAATTAACTGTCTTTTGTGATCCTGTGTACAGTATATGTAATCTGTTCTCAGGTCTCACAAAATAAATCTTGATCTCAATGAGATTTGATGAGTAAATAAAGCTTCATAATAGTAATAATAACTGTTTCAATTTGAGTTTAACCTCTTAACATCCACTGGGTCACTGGCAACCTACTTAAACCAGTTGAAAGCAGCTTGGCATTACACAATAATGAGTAGCAATTTGCACAATTTGGCTACTTGGAGACATTTTGGAGAGGTTTGGGGACACCAGTGACACAACAAGCTAAAAACACCCTAGTTCCCCTAAGGTTAGGCCTATAGGGCCTTAGGCCCTAATTTTATACAGGTGAGGTTGACAAGATGTAGAAGGTATGTGGTGTTTTGTATAGCTCTAGTGATGTCCTAGTCATTCTTATTTAAATGAGTCATCATAGATGATGAATACTTTTTTGACTGTTTTTGAACTGGTTGTGTTTTAGTCACATGCTAAACAAGCACATTTCCAGAAACTAGAAGATCACTTTTCAAATGAAGCATAATACATTGAAATGCATTTTGGCCTCACAGTTATTCTGTTATAAGCTTTTCCATTTGGGTATGCCAAATGGGCAAAAAATCCAAAAAAGCTTGGATGTTAAGAGGCTACAATGATCCCAGTCAGGATCCATTTTGAGTTCTGTGGGTCTACATGTTGAACCCCTGAACAGAGAAAACCGTCTGTATAAGTGTGAATTTACTAAAGGGCACCTTTAAAGACATCGCTTTCTGCACAATACTTGAAATGCTAACTATTTGCTCATTATAGTCATGTTCTTGTAAGAAGTCATCGTTTCAAGAACATATTCCAGTAACAACTTAACAGAGAAGATATGTATTACAGTATGTCAGCATAAAGTATTACATTTATTTTTTATCATGGTACATGTACATGCTCATATAATGACTAGACTGTCTCTTGAACAACATTTCAGTCACCATTGTGGTCTGTGCTATTGTTATGACTGAAGCTCACTATGTCTGACATTTTAGTAAACAATAATCTCATAAACATTATATTCTCATATCATTTCTCAAAATTGAAATAGCTCTGGGTTATTAAACCTAATGCTAATAAAACATAGTGTGATGTTAGCCAGTGTTAAGGAAATTATGATGATTTCTAAAATTAGATTATGTTTGAATCATACCCAGAAAACTTCACACTCAAATCAATAGAGGAAAAAAACACATTAGTGTTGAGAAAATCCTCTCTTGGCCTTAAATGGTCTATTAGTACATCAATTAAGTGGTTTCAGATGGGAAATTCCCTCAAGGGACCTTTTCTAATTACAGACCACAATGCTATTCTGGGTTTTTTTTCTTGACTATATTGGACTGTGATGAGTGTCCAGTAACTTCAAACCCACCTTGTTATATTGTAACTGATGATTAAAAAACATATTTACAGAGAACGAAACAGATACTGAGAACTGTCATTATAGGAAATACTAAAACACATTCTGGATGCAAGCAGACTGTGTTTTACAGTTGACACAATCTCAACTCAAGGTCCACTTACTTGCTTTGTTGCTTTGTTCACAGTTTTCATCTGATGCTCATCAGCTCACTTGTAATGAAACTGTAGGTGTTGAGTTTGAATTTTTAAGCCATCAAGCTTATCTTCAACGCCAACATGGATGAGAAGTCCTTAAAGTTCTCAGAATAATGGAAAGTTTGAATATACAATTCAGCAACATCTTAGTTTCACTTGCTTAAGAAGACTACAAGATTCGAAAGCAGAAGAAAAAGTGATTGTTTTGTCAACTGCTGTTTCTGAGTCTTAAACATATGTGAAACATCATGAAACACTAATTTTTTAAAAAAAGTGATTTGCTTCATTAAGAATCCATTTGGATACAATATGGATCCCTGCTGCAGGCAAGATGGTGATATTAGAGACAATAATGAAAGGAAAACAAATTGGAATGCATGCTGTTGTGTTGGTGTGTCCATTATCATAAGACTGAAGATTGTGAGACATACAAGAACACCCAACTTTTCATCCAAATATCAGAAACTGTTTCTTTTATTGTACTTAAAGAGAAACCAGCTGAAAGCAGAGTCCAGGACAGTGTCCCTGTTCAACTCTTGAACTTCAATAACTGTCAGTTACTGGTAAGATAAAGTAAGGAGGGTGGAAAGAGAAGTAAGTACTTACTTTCAAAACTACTACAAAGGGGAACTAAGAGTTGCCTTTTCTCATCGTTTTAAGAACCAGGGGAGAGTTGAAAGTATAATTCACATTTGGTAGAGTGTTTTCACTTCACTATTTACATCTGCTTCAGAGTTACAGCAGAAATATTCTGTATTTCCCTGGATATCAAATAACTGGTATTTCAATTTATTTTTCTCACACAGTGCATGTATAGATATTCTATGTCATTTGTGCATATTTGTTGTCTTGATGTGACAAATCCTACAAATGAGGATAGCACCACACATTTTCAAAGTCTTTTCTTGCATTTACAGTGTTACACTCTGTCCTAATCATGGCAAGTAAAGGAAGTGTGCAAAAGTTAAAAAGAAAGCTTGATAGAGAAGTACACATGCTGTATGCATGCAATGTCAGTAAAAGCGGAAGGAAAGAAAAACCTTGTAGTTAGAACCTTGAATACATGTCCCAAATTAGCTACTTCTGTTGTACTACAAGTAAATCCAGATACAGAAAAAATGTGTAGCTCTTTTAAATTTGCTGAACTTATTATTGTATTTTATTTGGACGTGACTCCCAGTGATTGTGGCTTTGCAGCCATTTTGCCACTGGTTTGCAGTTCTTTTTGCCACATAGGGAATATTGTAGGTCTCAGAATTTCCTGATATCTCCAATTCAGAATTACAACTCAGAGCCTGACATCATTTTTTTCCTCCTTGCCTTAAACCTGCAAAATTGGACAGACACAGAACTGAAACATGCCCTTGTCCACTGTTGTTAACTCAGTTTGGCATTATATCAAATGTTATTTTGGTATGAGGAAAGTAGTCTCAGACAAGGTGATGTCCATGCCCGCCGAGGCCTGTTTAGACAGAGACTAAACTGTACTGAAAAAAACAATCTGTTAGCAGAGAAAAGATCTTCAAATTCCATTATGGTTTGAATTACATCAAAGAAGGTAAGCCAACACAGGCCTGGCTCATTATATCTGTATTACAGGTGCCTGTGTATTGTTTACAGGATTGGGAAAGCCCTGTCTGTTCCTATGTAAATTTTCACTGGACCATAACTGCATCTGTGGGTGTGTTACTGAATGTGTGCTAAGTGTTTTCAACACTATATTTATGATTTGGGGGTAAAAAGTTCAATCTCAAGCAGTGCACAGAGAACAAGATATGTTTGGGCAATAAAAATGATGCAGCATACAATATGTATCCCACTAAAAAATGCATCTTGTGTATATCTTTGTTTTTAGTGTATTGCATTTCTAATGTGTGTGTATGTTTTATTATGCCATAGTGAAGAGACGTGGTCTCAGAGGAAAATAAGTCACAGTGGACCAATAATTTCAAACTTCACCTCATATTACAAATCTCAATGTACTGTACAAACATCTCAGAATTTACAGTGTGTACTACTGCTGTACAATATGGACTCTTGCTTTACAGCTTGGTTATTTTTCTTTCTCTCTGTTCTGTTTGTTTTTTCCTGTTCTTACTTTCCTTTTTTTAACTTCAGCAATCAGACAAGACATCAAGCTAAGAATGTTAAGTACATATTTTTCTTTGTACATATGACAAACCTTTGAAGTTCTCACTCTCTCTCACTTATGGCACTCCAACTGTAATTAAAGCTTTATTAAAGGCAGGTGTGCAGGAGACGTCAACCAGACGGTGCCTATTGAGAGTGATCAAGATCTTGGACATGACAAATAAATACTGTATACGTAAAAAAAAATTCAAGTGAGTGAGTGGGAAAACAGTGACGTCTAAGTTGCTAATCCTCAGGTCAGTGTATTAGGTCATAATTATGACTGGACTTTGATAGAAGTGGAGTGTATGGGAAACTCAAATACACCCAAAGAATTGAAATCAGTACTTGATCTGTGTGTATATGTATCCGCCAGCTCAGGAATTACAATCAGAGACAGCTCTGGCTCATTATACACTGTTTATAATTATGGATCCTAAAACCTTGTCTTTCTGCATGTAACAACAAACACAACATTAGAAATAAAGTCCTGGCAGGCGTAAACTCTGAACATGTGCAGGATGATTAACTAATTTGGTGATTATCATTTCCATGACTTAAGATATTTATCAATCAAGAAAAACACATTGTAATGATTACAGAGAAAATGCTTGACAAATATGTCAACCAGTCTGCACAAAACAAGAAAAAATATGCAAATATATAGAAACATTGTTTGTCTTCAGCGAACCGGACTTAACTCTGTGGGAGCTTTTCCAAATCTCTACAGATCTTGAGTTAAACCACTACTTGATATTAAGCTCTTTATCACTGATAACATTCTACTTTCAATCATAGGGTTTAGAGAATAAGACAAAAAACAGCCAAGACCCAAATTCCCTGGGCTCCTTATTTTGCGTAAGACAGTCTTATCTTAAAATACATCTTTCAGTGCCTTACAAGTAATTATAAATGCTCAAGTTTTCACAGATTTCCTGAAAGTTGCCCATTTCATCACTGCAACTCTCAAGTGACCTTCATTGTTCCAGTAAGCATATGCAGATGTTTTTACCAACAGAAAACCAGCCAGAGGTTTGCATGTGACACCTATTTCATTATATAGTGAGTGGATAGTGGAAGAAGGAAATGATGCTTATCAGAACATGCATATCCATCTTAAGACAGGGTCCACACAAAATACACCTACACAGAGCATCCACCTGCACAGAGAACACTCTGACAACACTCTATGCTATCTACAGTATATATTTGAAAATTTCCACTAATCCACAGCCAACTTCTTCTCTTCATGTTCAATTTGTAAATGTACTTGAAAGTGTCTGTAATAAGGAGAGTTACTGGAACTATCCATTATAGTTACATAACTGGCAGTTACTAGTAAGCAAACACACAGGAAAATGCCATTTATAAAAGCAACATTATCTGGCGTCTGGATTTCAAAATCTGTTGTCCCTGGGTAGTGTGCAGACAGATCCACAGTATTCTGTTTTCAGTATTATGTAATGTGTTTTCAGGTTTCACTCCAATGAAGACACACCCAATTGAAATGTGTGTGAGAGGTTAATTATTGTTTTAGGCTTCTTGGTTGTTATCTATCTATCTATCTATCTATCTATCTATCTATCTATCTATCTATCTATCTATCTATCTATCTATCTATCTATCTATCTATCTGTCTGTCCATCCATGATCCCACTATCAATCAGTCCAGTCAGCAATAGGGGTGTGCCCAAATAAAAATTTTTTGTTTTGTTTTGTTTTTTTTATGAATATTTGTTTCATACAAATATTTTCAAGATTATTTGTTTTTGGGAAGAAAAAAATGTCAAATACAAGCATGCAGGTCAGTTACATCGCTATATCAATCTCTGTCCTGGAGTTAGGGATGTTCGCCAAAGATAATGCAAAGTTCTCCCAAGGGCCTCTCCATAACCTGTCGTTCCCCTTTTCTTTTCCACAAAGTTACGTTGAAAAAATAGACAACAAATGAAAAGTACAAAGCAAGAATCACCTGCCTCAGGTATTCACTTAGTAGTTCATCTTTGGGGGTCATCCTCCTGATGTATTCCTGGATGTTGGTTGTTTCATCCTGGACAGTGGCTCTGAATGCTCACCAGTCCTCGGCCTCCCTCGTTCTGCTTAGTGTAAAGTCTTAGGGTGCTGGACTGGGGATGAAACACTCATTGTGAGGAGCTTTCTTGTCTTGATATCAGTGGCCTCTATCTCCTCCTTTGGCCAGCGGGGTATCTGATGACTGGCAAGGTGTACGTGTTGATGGCCCATATCTTGTTCTTCCCATTCAGCCGACCCTTCAGGACTTGCCTTACTCTGTGTAGGTATTTGGCTGTGGCTGACTTCCTTGTGGACTCCTCAAGGTTCCCATTTGCCTGTGGGATCCCAAGGTATTTGTAGCTGTCCTGAACATCTGCAATGCTGCCTTCTGGTAGTTCAACCCCTTCGGTTCCGATCATCTTCCCTCTCTTCGATATCATCCAACCACACTTATCTAGTCCAAATGACATTTCGATGTCATTGCTGTAGATCCTGGTGAGGTGGATCAGTGAGTCAATGTCTCACTCATTCCTGGCATACAGCTTGATATCATCCATGTAGAGGAGTGATGGTTGTTCTAGTTACCGTGCCCATAGCCACTCTTTGAGATGATCTGGCTGAGGGGGTTCAGGCCTATGCAGAACAGCAGTGGGGATAGTGCATCACCTTGGTATATGCTGCACTTGATGGTAACTTGTTTGATTGTGTGTGTATATATACACACATACACATACATTATATGCATATAATAGACTATATAATTAGCCACTCATCCATCTTAATTTAGAGTATCCATTACACTAAATTGGACGGTAGGAAAACCGCAGCCTACACACCTATCTACACGGTATAATATCTATACTATACTGATACTAACTGGCAACATACACGTACAACCAAATGCCTTCTCTGCTGCAACTATTGTAAACTGCTCCTCTATCATAATAAGAAGACTCTTGTAAATGTATCAAGTGTTATGATCTCTGTGTCTCAGTTGATATGTTCACAAACTAGTCTCCTGGTAATGGGAATGTTTGCAAGTATGTTACAGTTTGTTTTTAGTATCTGTGTCTTCCATGTATTTAAAGGTTTTTTTATGGGCAGTGCAACTGTAAACACCCTGCGAAAATTAGAGCTTTGTTTGTCAGGGAAGGAATCATGACTGGAGAGACGAAGGGAAACTGAGACAAAGATTAAAAACAAATATCTGTATTTCTTTATTTAACAATATCATAGTGAACCGTGCCAGTAAACTACCACCCACTACCAGCTGTGTAACTGTGTAGCAACGCTTTCATTTATGGAGCATAAAACAGGGAGCAACATGATCTCCATTACTTCATCCAGAATTGAAGATTGGCTCTGTAGTGTTATCATAATGTTTTGTCAGTTGCTGAAACAGCAACAGGAAGCAGGAGTGCAAGTGAAAACCGAGTGAAAAAATATTATTACTATGCAGCAATTTGTATTCATGACTATTTTCTTGGCTGTGGGGATTGTATTGCTGCTATGTTCTATTTCAGGTGTAATGAAAAGAAAACATTAAGAAGCACGTTAATGGGCAGGCATCACAGGAACCTGATTATTATCACATCCTGTGCCAGTGGAAATGGAGATGTGTTCTCCATCAACTAACATGTCAACTAACAAAGCCATGTGCTGCAGCCCTCAATTTGTTCTGTAATTTATTTTCCAGCTCTGTCTGTTTTATGATGGCACTGAATATTTTCGAACAGCTTTACTTACAGGTGATTGCCTTTGCTTTCTTTAAATGTCCTGCACACATGCACTGGCATTTTTCTCTTATTCTGTCTGATTAGATCTCTGTCCAGGTTGAAGATGGATGAAGATGTGATATGATATATGATATGATAAAAGTGTACGTTGTCCCACAGACAGGTGAAACAAAGATGAGTTTGAGGGAAATGTCCATCAGGCACTGGGGTCTAATCAGACATATTAAGTAAAAACACCTGTGTAGGTGTATCATCTGCATCACTGCCTGCAGGTATAAGGAGCAACATGATCTCCATTACAAATCACATCAACATATAAGCAGTCACTGTAGTGTCTTTTTTTTGGGTCAGTCTAATCCAATAATTCAAGCTTTATAAACATCTATTAGTGTTGTTTGACATCACACATTGTGTGTGGGTGAATACATGAATGATGACACACCCCCATTGTTTAATTTGGAAAATGACGCAGCAGACCCTGTGGTTAAATCTAGTAAGTACAACTTTAACATATTCTCACATGTCATAAGGCAAATATTTAACAAAGTAAAACATTCACTTTTTCCACCACTTCAGACCAAATTTCATCATTTTCTGCCTTCGCCTTGATGTTTTCTTGCCACCCTTCATTTCTGGATTAATACCATAAAAGTAGACAAAGTCTCTGAGGTAACATAACATGAATGAGTGCACATCCAACAAATAGCAAGCAGCTTTCTGTTGCTATCATAACTGTATGAGACTCTTCATTGTAACCACGATACATTAACCATCAGTGACATTATTAAGAAGTAGGGCAGGTGGTAAAGTAGCAATATCCCTATCCCTACCTTTAAAATGAGATATAACTGTGCTTACCTGTCTCCAAAACAAAGAGAAGTCTTTGCAAATCATGATACTGTATGTCCCAACCACTTCATAATGCTACTGCACTACATTTCAGAGAGAAATATTGCACTTTTCACAACATTTATCTGACATAAAAATGTATACGCATTATTATATATACATGATAACTAAGCAGTATAACGGTAAAATGCTACTTGCGGTGAATGTGTTAACAGTAATAATACAAATTATATAGTATACAACATACTGCATATGACACTTGTAATACTGTGTTACTTATACTTTTTTAATGTTTTAATTGTATTGGAGTACTTTTATATTGTTGTATTGGTACTTTTACTTCTGTAAATACATTTCTTTCACCAGTGTACTTTTTAAATTTTTGCATCTGTTATATGTTTTATGAATACTGATGTGTCTTCTGCTTTTCTCTGGCTCGATGTTTGTCAGACACTTTTCACGTTGTTCAAATATTTGACAGGATATTCAAGAGTGTCCTGATGCCTCAGGGTTAAATCAAAGCATGCAGTCTCTTTCAAGGCACAAACACTAAGGTATTTCTGCACATATAAAACATAGGCTATGCTAGCCTCTAGACATTGTAAATGAACTAACAGTACAAGAGAAGCAAAAACAAGCAGGGACAATTTTCTTTCACGGCAGTGCACTAGGTTCTCCTCGGTTGAGCTGCACCAAATGCTGCATGAAATGTAAACTAGACGAGATTAAGGCTATTCAAAACACCTTTTTGAAAACCAAGAGGAGACACTGCCAAACCAAATGCTTACAAAGGAGACTAATTAGATTACATATTTCTGAGCTCACATGGGGAACAAGCCAATACTGATCAAACTGTGTATGTACAGTAGCTTATAGCTGATGGGGCCCTAAAATTGAATCAATTCAGAATTTATTTCAGTCTGTACTGTAAAAAAAAGTCCACTCTAGCTCAGTCCAATACATTATTATAGTATAGGGTTTTTCTGAGAGAAAAGCGAATTGTGGGGTAGTCAGTGTGTTTATAGAGCAGCTTAGTCTCAGGGAATTTCTATTTCTGGACACAACGTGCAATACCCTGAAACAAGGAAGAACAAGGCATATTACACCACCCGAAAATTCTTTGCGATTGATAGACGGGAGAAACAAAAATGATTCATTTAAAAAATTTCCCCCTGGCTTCTGACCTCTGTTATGTATATTTATAGTATAGCTGGTGTGTGAAAGTGGCTTTTCGGTTCACCAGTAGTTGTAGTGGGAGGGACTGTACATCGATCCGACACAGACTGGGAGGCGCAGACCGAGAGAGCGACAGAGAGAGAGAGAGAGAGAGAGAGAGAGAGGTAGACAGAGAGAGAGGGCGGAGGAGTCCAACAGTCCCTCTATGAGTTCAGTATCTGCCGACAAATTACCGGCAGCGGCAGTTTTAAACTCCGTATCATTTATCATTTTGTCATAGATAGCTCTGAACGCCTTACATAGTTTGCGTCTGAATCCGTTGGAAAAGAAGAAGCAGCAGCAGAAATAGAAAAAGAAGAAGTGGTAACTACCATAAGCTCAAGTATTCTTCTACTCCAGCAGAATCAGTGAAAGGTGAGTCACTAACGACAAATACAATAAGATTTCAGCAATAGCACAAAGGCATTATTCACTTTAACATGATACCATCTTTGTGGAATGAGAATTTTATTTCTCTGTGTTGGGGAAAGTTTCCCTACCTGGCTAAGCTGCTTTTTCTCGTGTTTTTGTTCCACAGATAAGTTTCTAAGCTGTGTACATGAAAGACATCCAGACAAAAGACAAAGAAAATCTTCAAATCATGTTTTAAGTCAACACAGAATTATGGGTCTCATCGCACACCCCTGCCTTCTGTATTGCCAATTGATGGTATCAAGAGGTCAGGATTTGCTTCTTTTGACGTCTGGGAACTTCTTATTAATTCTACACTGAATAGGCTTATTTCTTTACAGTAAGTTATACGCCTACAAAAGCATGACTTCATTAAGTAATGTGACCTGCAATGATACCCTCACTGTGAAGGAGGAGGGCAAGCCGGCAGTCAGCATCATCATGTTTTTGGCTGGTGTGGTGGGAAACCTCCTTGCCCTCTTCATCCTCGGTGTTCACCAGAAGGAGCATCGCTCCAGGTCCTCAGTCTTTTGCATCCTGGTGACCGGCCTGGCCCTCACTGACCTGCTGGGCACCTGCCTCCTCAGTCCACCTGTGTTCATCTGCTATGCCCGCAACATGTCCCTGATAGGTCTAGGTGAAGCAAGACTGTGCAACCTCTTTGGCTTTGCCATGAGTTTCTTTGGCCTGGCGCCCACACTCATCCTGTGCGCCATGGCTGTGGAGCGCTGCCTGGCTATCAGCCACCCTTATTTTTACTCTGTACACATCCGCCGCAGCTTTGCCAAGTTCACTCTTTTCTTTATTTACTTCTTTTCTTTGGCCTTCTGCCTCTTGCCATACAGCGGCTATGGCAAATTCAGACAGTACTGTCCTGGGACATGGTGCTTCATTGACATGGATGCGACAGGAGACGACAATGCTAACTTGGTGCGGGCCTTCTCTCTGTCCTACTCCTCACTCATGGCATTGCTGATCTTTGCAGTATTTGTGTGCAATGGTTCAGTGATTGTCAGCCTGTGCAAGATGCACCGGAGCCAGATGATGCGGCGCAGCTCAGTTGGGTCAACGGGGAGAAGGAGAAGGCTGAGCCTAGCCTGGTTCGGACAGGGGGAAGAGGAGATGGACCACCTGGTGCTGCTGGCACTCATCACTGTCATCTTTGTGGTCTGTTCCCTGCCACTCACTGTGAGTTCACATTTAACTTTAACTCAGTGTGTGTGTATCATATGTGTGTGTGTATGTTCACTTTGTCTGTATTTGTTTATCACAGGGATTTATAGTCTTTTTGAAAATTTCCACCCCATTACACTGTGTGACTTAATCACGATATGTGATCACATGAGTTCATTACATTTTTCTCCAGAAAAGGAGGAAAGGCCTAACACCCTGATGTGTAATTTATTCAGATGTGAAACATGAATCAGAACTGAATTTAAAAACAAGTCAAAGAAATGCGAAGGTGGAACAGAAAAAGGGAATTTTTTTTTGAGTGGTTTCAGTTGTTGTCATTGACATGTGATAGTAGAGGGTAGACTTTCCAGCATGCAGTGGGTTCACTTCAGCATTAGAGAGAGTTTCCTGACCTGCTTTGCATATCTACACTCGTAAAATGAATTCCTTCCCCAGATTCTGTAATCATTATGTACATAGAAAGACAAGCCGGCATGGCAACCGTTGATGTTTTTGTTGCTGCGGTATGTGTTTGTCTGCCCTAACGGTTATGCTTTTGCTCTGCTGGCTCTGCGACTAAAAGGTGTGTCCGAGAGTGAAGCCTTCGCCACACAAGACATGCTGTCTGCGTGTGCACTATTTGTCTACTAAGCTCCATATCTGTCCCTGTTTAAGAGGAGTGTGCCAAACCTAACAACCCTGGAGGACTGGTATGTCTCTGCCTTTCCCAGAGGGCAACAATCATCGAACAGGAAGCCCAAGGTTAACCAGCCTCCCATTTGTACCCCTAAACATTAACCATAGGAAGTTTAATACAAGAGAGAAAGCCCAGTTTAGGTAAATAAAAAAAGGTTGGAGGATATGATTAATATGAGGCATCCCTAATTATATATTTATGTTCGCGTTTTTAACAGCGGTGGTCTGATGATCGAGTCGTTCACAGGAAGCAGTAAAAAGTTTGTTCATCTTCTCGTTCCTCACCAACTACTCATTGTCTGCATGTGGATTGTTTGTGGTAACACTTGGCGTGATTTGACTAGCCTACAGTGTATGCAACGGTATTTGCCCAGAGTTGTGGCGGAGAGGCCCCCGGGGGAATGAATTGTGATGACGATTTGACACTCTTGAGTAAAACCACAGGAAACGCAGAGCTCAGTCTTTTATTGTAGCTGTACAGCACATCAGTTATATTTCAATTTCCAAACAAAAGTAGATTGCAGGTTCATCAACACCCTCAAGAATAGTTTCACTTCTAGCCGATAATTCTAAAATAAATCTTTGCTATCTAAATTGATTTATTTTATAACCCTAATTTAAGATTGACTCGTCAACATTCTTAATTTAATCATCTCTGACAGACAATCTAAAGTTACAAGCCTGATCCCTGTAGTATATCATGCAGAATAATTCAAGACCCTGTTATTAAGTAATCAATGATTCATGCATCATCTCTACAGACTTGTATATGTCTATGACAGTGAAAAGAAGTGTGCGTGTTTGCTCATGTGCATGTACATCCAAGTGGTTGTAACCGAAAGATCTAAGACGGTGCTGAAGTGTGTGAGTGTATTTAAGCAGACTCGACAAATTACCAGCCAGCTGTGGCTTCATGATTAACACAGTTCGCCTGAAGCACAACAGATGTTGGAAAAAAGTATGATTCTGTGTGTATTGCAATTAAAACATGGTAAAGGACATGTTAAGTGGATTCTCTATTTTGCATACACAAGCTGCTTTTCACATATACAATCCCTTGCATGTGTTTCCAGTAAGTCTTGACTTACTCAAAGCACTTTCACATAATTGAATAAACGCTGAAGAAACTTCCAGATGCTGGAAAGGCAGTATTTTCTAGATTTCTGAGGTGTGAGCTGTTTCTTGAGAAGAGTTTCACATATCGTGGGTGTGTAGTCAGTAAAAAAAAAAGAAAAAAGTTGTGAATTTCCCTATTCTTGACTGGATTCATGAGTTGTGAATATTTGTTCTGTTCACTGTTACCTGAATCACTCCAGCTTCCCAGACCTGTCACACTACAGTGAGAGGTCAATGTTATGTATGACCTCCAGCTGACTGGAACCTATAGCACATACTGTGCTATTACAGTAGAGAGCTGAAAAAGATAAGATGCCATTAACAAATACAGTAGAACTTGATTTTATGAATGTTATCACTGCAGCCACTCTGTGAAACGTTTGTTTGATGTCACATCAAACATGAGGTCCCTCATGGTTTGTGCTGGGACTATTAAAATGCCTTTTTATATTTCATGCCATATGGAATATATAGTTACTGCTTGTTAAACATTTGAAAAAACTGCTGCAAAAAATCCAGGACAGGATTCAAAGCCTCATTGTAGTCAAACAATGTTAGAACATTAAGTAAGGTTGCGTCACCAAATTTACAATAAAACTGAATTAACATTCTTGAATTAAAGGATGCAAACAACACAATTTGTTTATTATTAATTTATTAATGGTGAAAAGAATTGATCAAACACAATTTTGATAATTAATAAACTGTTTAAATCTCAAGCACCAATCTCAAATACCAAACATTTGCTGGTATCAGAACCTTAAATAGGATTTTTTATATGAATTCAAATTCATTGTCATGGAGATTTCAACCGTTGGTTGGACAAAACAAGCAATTTGATGACATCACTTTGGGATTTTTTTGAACTATTTATTCACATTTTATAGACTTTATTTTTATTAATTTATTAATCAGAAAAAAAAACATCAACACATTAATCAGGAAGGAAAATGATAATTATTTGCAGCCATAATAAGAATTACTGCTCTGTTGGTTTATGCTTAAATTAGGGTGTGAGTATTTAGGATCAGTATTTCATTTGTCTTGACAAGAGAGTGTTTTCCCTCTGAAAGGGAAATTCTTCTCCTCTTCTCCATTAGGCTTGTCTTTGTTTCTCTTTGTCCTGTCACCTTCATTTTATAAATGTTCAGAGCTGTGTCCTGTCAGTGACAGGTACACACTGATAGCCTGATTGCGACAATCACCAATTTCCCTAATATCCCTGCTGTTCCCATGGGAACCACAGAAGCTGCCTGGGGCCCATATGTTGCTGGTCAATACCTGAATCAATACAGTACTGCACTCAAGCTATACACAAGATTGTAAGTGGTTTTATCTCTAAATTTCCTCTATTGTCATATTAGTATTTAGTTTGGACAGAAAATATGTGTTGTGGGAAGCCGTTATATAACCGTTATGTTTTTAAGTGGCTTAGCAACTTTTAAACTGGAGCAGCACTGCAGGACAGATTTATATTGTTGATGTTTTGGCTTAATGATAAAAGGTTTCCATTAGCGTAGATACTGTGTCTGTGTCTTAGTCAGTCGGCTAATATTGACCTGTGTGTGTGAGGTTAGATGACGAAGTGCTGCAAAGATCCATAAACAGAATTATTCAGTTACAGTACTGAAAGTATCAAAGCAGCAGCTGTAATGGGATGATTTGCACAAAGTGTTCAGAAAACATTACACCAAAAACAAATTCTACTGGCTTTGTGGTTATTTAAGTAAAGCTAAGTGCAAAACAGTAGACTAGAAGTCAGAAAGTCGGAATGAAGGATTAAAGGCAACCTGTGTCAAACAGTTATGTTCACAATCACTGTTTCTCACCAAACGGCATTGTGACTACATTTCCTTCCTCATAAAACATTTAAAGACTAGATTTTTGAGACTTTGAAATTTCCGTTGTTTACATCCTTGTTCACTGGTTGGTGCAATGAAATGGCTGGAGGGACACTCTGATGTGCACTCTGCTGCGATTGTTTGTTATGTCATCAGTTGCCTCACAGCAAAACAACCAATCACAGCAGTGTAGAGTTTCTGACAGTCCGCCAAAAAACGCAATAAGAGTTTCTGGCAGATTTCGTTCTGCAGGATTTCAGCCGCATCTGACTGTACTCGTGTGAATCACATGTCAGACTGAAAAATTAACTTTGATAACTCCACCGATCTAGGCTCTTTTATTAAAGGAGTGGTGGAAGAGTCTATTTCAGCACTGATCATGTTTATGTGCAGGCTTTCGTTTTCTTCAGTGCCTTTGTTGGGACAGCTCTATATTTCTGGGCACGTTATTGGTACCAACTGTCCATTAGTGTAATAGCCTGAAACCATTGTTTGGTTTATGTATTGTGTATTTGTATTGAGTATTGTGTATTATGTGCATGTATGGATTAGATTTGTTTAATAATAATTTAAGAAAATCTCCCTCGAATCAAACAAAAAAGATGAAAGTGAATAAAAATAATTTGAAACCAATACTTTACCTCAAGGCAAAACTATACATATGATAACAATAGTCCCCACTTTTATTTCACTGTCACTTTTTACAGTTCTCAAACAAAGCTTTAGTGTTAAACCGGTGTTACAGGGCTGTGTCCCCATTGACCAATCACTTTTGAAGGGACAGGTCAATGGTCCAGAAGTGCAAAAAGTGAACATTTTAATGTTAATTTTTGCCTTTGAGATTATTTTTTGGTTTGATTTGTGTGTGAGCAACTAAAATAATGGGGGCCTAAGACATTGCTCCATAGCCCTGCTAGTGGACAAGAACTCGACAGGTTACCTTTAAAGAATCACAGTCTGATTTTAAAAACGATTATTTTGGCTTTTTTTTCCAGTGGTCTACACACAATATTTAGTTAAAAATGTATAGCTTTTTAAATTTAGAATTTACATTTCAATTCAGAATATATTTTTATTTTATAACTATTAGACTCCAGGACCATTGTGGTTGTCAAAGTATATAATGACTTTGACATACAATCTGGGAGCTTCATTGTATGTATCCATCTTTCTCTCCACTGTGGTTGCCACATACAGATTAAAATAAACAAAAAAAGAAAAGAAAAGAAAAGAAAAGAAAAGAAAAGAAATTCACCAGTTTTTCATTGACAGAACTGCAAGGAGACCATAACGCTATCTCCAAACTTTTTGGGTACAGTAGAGGTACCAAGAGTACAGTATGTTCTGTGATGTGGCAAGAGAGAAAAAGTAGAAATACCAAACCTCTTCCAATAGTTCTGAGCAAACTGGGCAATCATTGTCAGCAAGAAGATGAAAAACAGCAAGTAGCTCTGACACATTAACGGCAACAGGGAAACATGCCTCCAAGAGTCACCTCATAAATCTGGGCTGTCAGACAGACTGGGCAGAAAGCAACCACACTGAAACAAGAGCACACAGAGTGATGTTTGAAAAAAGAGCATGAAGCAAAAGATTCCATAAAAAAATTAATTCTTCAGCATCAGACTGTTAAAGGGATTGAGAGGCTTGTAAAGATTGAGGAACCAGTGAGTGGAGCCATATTCTAGATGAGGTGTTGCTTTAAAAATGACTAAAACATTACCTCAGATTTGACAGTTTATTTCCCTGCAGGACTGTCATCATCCTTAAGCTTGGACTAAATCTACCATAGCATACTTTCAAAACAGTCAGGAACGCCCATGTCCCTTGACTTGCCCAGTCAAAGCCCAGGCTTAAATGCCACTGAAAATATGCAGAATGACAGGTTGATAGCTATTCATGGACACTCCCCTTCCAACTGGATCCAGACTGAGTAAATGAGTGTGGATGAAGAGGGGAAGTCCCCAAATCCAGATCATCCGAAATGACTCAAAGCCCTCATCCTTGTAAATGTCTGCCAGAGCTGGTCTTAAATAAAGTTACTTTTGCAACAACACAAAGTCTGGAAATAATGGCTACAGTATTTTGTGACTTTGTATACCATGACCTTTGCATGCCTATGAGGTGTCAGCTTGAATCCACACAATGTGGGAGTGGCACAGTGTGAAATGTAAAGAGACAAGAAGATAAGAGCAAGCTTTGTCTCACAAACTGTTGTTTTGCTTGAGATAATGCAGGTGCTGCTCGGAGATATAACTGAAATTGTCATTCATGTCATTAAGGTTTCTATAAGGAAAGATGATGCTGTGCAATCAACAGCTGACTTTGTTTACTGAACAATGAGGATTCCCTTTCTTAGTGGATGGATACCTGATCCTCCATTCAACATGCACACAACACACATTTCTAAAGCACATGCATACACATGAACAGGCACACTTCATGTAAATATACACATTTACTCTTATTACAGTGGCAAGCTTGATAATCCTGTCTTTCACTACCTGCAGTTTTATCCTGTTTTTTAAATTTTTTTTGTACATTGTCATGTTTTAATTTCAATGACACAGAAGAAACTGGACAGTAAATGACAGCAATGAAGATCTTTGATGTAATGAGGCATAGATATTGAACTACTTTAATGTGTTGTAAAGTGTGTGGCTGCTGACATGTGTGGCCTTAGGCTTCACTTAGAAGGCAATAAGAGGTGAGCAGCTGCTGGAAAGATTTTTAAAGGCTGAGGCACAGAAAGATGAAAGTGGGTAAAGACTGATGTGGAGAGCAGATGAGAAATATAAAACAGAACGGCATTGCTCATTGCTTCATGATGTGCTTTTAGGTATTCAAAAGGAAAATATTCATGATCCAATGACTCAGTTACCTACTTAACTGAAGCAGAACGAACGAGTTTGCAAGCATTTTGTAACTTAAATACCTTTGACTCCATTCTCTCAAACAAACCTTAATACCATTAATGGAGATTATAACTTGAACCGATATTAAAGGGGACATATCATGATTTTTGTGATTATCTGGTATTTATACTGTTTTATGTCTATGTTAAATGTGTTCCAAAACTTGAGGTCAAAAACCCAGGCTTCAGCCCACTCTCAATGTTACCTTTACTTCCCTTTCATGATGATGTTGTTTGCTAGGGTTGTTTCACGAGTTGTTCACATAGTCCACTTGCATATTTCAGATTGGATTCAGACTTGAACATCTACAGATGTATTTAAGAAGTGGACATTTTGAGTAAAGAACAAGAAAAAGAAGTGAGATCCTACTACTATAGTTTGTTGATGTAGCCTCCTGAACTGCCGGAAGTCTGCTGAGGGGAAATTTCTGGAAGCTAACCAATCAAAACAGAGCAGGGTCATCGAGAGGGGAGCAGCGTAACGAGCCAGTATAAGATAAATAAGCAGTTTTTTAAACTGTAAATCATGCAGTGGCATCCCAGAATAAAGATGTAGATCTGGAAATGTACATGATATGTCTCCTTTGACAAATTATTGATATTTATATATATTTAATATAATATATAGATATTTTTTATGGAACTGAAAAAAGGCCTTTTGCCTTGAATACACACACAAAAGAAGTCATTAATTACTCTTTAATTAGGTGTTTTTAGAAGATCCATGATGGGTTGAAGCAACAGATAATTGAAGTTACCATAAAATAATGAACAGCTTCTTTTTTTCCCTGTAGGAACTTCCATTAGTTTTATGGCCCACACCTCCCAGTTTATTACACTGACCAAATAATAAAAGCTTATTGATCTTTTCAAATGATATTAGTTTTGGGTCTAGCTTGCTTCTTCAGGAGATGAAGAGCAGTCAACCCAGAATAAGCCTGTCTTTTCCAGTCAATAACTGCCTCCAGACTCATTTGTTTTGTCTGATGCGCTACCTGGACCATAGGCAGCTGTTATATAGTTATTGTCTATGTTATTGGATAGACATGTAGGTCTAAGTGTTCCTTTGCTGCTATTTTAAAGTATGAGTTGCTTGACCTAGTTTCTCTCTCATGATCTAAGATAATTTTTGTTTCGTCTTTCAGGCAGTCAGCAGTTCCAAACTGAGATTATGTTGAAAGATTGTTTTAGTGGGTATCTTCGGAAATAAAACACTGACATTACTCAACACACCACGTTTTAACTTATATGAACTTGTAAACCTGAAGAGTGATAATCTTCTTAAGTATCTTGTCTGGTTTTCAACATCGTGACAACTCTTTGCTCAAGGACAACTGACTCTCTGAAGTACTACGACAGCACTGACGTGGCTTATGACACAGTCCATGTTAGAGTGAAAAAGGCCCAGTGAGAAAAATAACAAAAACAAGAGCCGAACTCACTTACAAAATGTTTATTGAAGCTACTGTTTTGTACATATTAACAAAAGTGCTTGTGCTCTTATTATGCACAGTGTTAAAATGGGAGCATCATTAGTACAAGAAGTTCTCCTCTTACTTCTTCTTATCAAAGCTAAATGGATGTTTGATTTGGTTAGTGAGTCTCTGATGAAACCGAATGAGTGATCTGCTTTTTTATGTTCATGTAATTGTTATTTCATCTTTTAAGTTTTTATGTCTTGGTTTTCATGTCTCTTGATGTTGGCCTAGTCTCTCAGACCAAGATCGGTGTCATTGCACCATCTGATACATCAGATTGAATATGCTGGATAGCCAATTAAATATGGTTTCTACGTCCATGTTTTTGCTATCATTTATATTTATTAAGCTATACCATTTATTAAGTTAGCCACTAACATATTTCTCAGCACCACAGCAATATAGCCTCCAGTAATCCCACAAAAAGATCCCAATGAGCTTTTCGCTGTGATGTATATACAGTAGATTTTAAATGTGGGTAAAAGAGAGCGGAAGTATTATGCAGAATTGGGTGTAGTAGAGTTATATGGTGACATCATATTTCCAATAAAACTGATAATGTCTGTATAATCCTTTGAAGCTCCATTCATGCTCAGAATGGAATATAAAGAATATAGAATATAAAAGTTACCAAACAGGATATATTTCAGGATGAGCAGACATGTTTTGTGAAGGAAATATTTTTGATTTATGAATTCATGAGTGAGTGGGTTAACTTAATAATTGCATTGCCTGGGAAATGTAGGTACAGAAAGAACAATGAGATTCTTGTTTAATACTCCACTTTGCCAATAATCTCAGGAGATATATGACCCACTAAAACTTGGCTGAGCCGCAGCAGTGAAATATAACACCCTCACCCTCATCAAACAAACCATAAGGGAAGCACAATGTGGTTATCTTCTGTTGTGCTAGGGGACGTGTGAAAAAGAGACAGCTGACATCCACTTCAATAATATGACCAAACACTCATTGCAACCAAAAATTTGTTTTATTAAGATTATCTGAGACAGACATGTGTTTCAGTTAATCTTTCATCAAATGAAGGAAAAGGCCATAAAACGAGAATTTGCTCTCGTGCTCTCATGTTCTCATGTGCAAAATTAAATAATTTGTGTTGTAATGGGATCACTGAGTAAAGTAAGTATGGGTATTATTGGGGGCGTTCAGTCTAGTCATAAATATTCCCCTTCCTGTTCCATGAAGTTGACCTCAGCTGACAGCAGAAAGCTATGATTCATGGCATTTTCCTTAAAAAACATATTGGACCGTGCTGTGGACTGGTTGGGAGAACACTCATCTATCATAACTGGGAAACAAATTCATCAACAATTGATTTGTCTGATTATGTTTGACAATATAGCATGAATCACTGTTTTAATAACTGATTATAGCTGCATGCGAAAACAACGGAAAGAACTCTGTTTTTATGGATTTTTTTTTTCAATTTGGGAATAGGCGTTGTTAAATCCTCTTTGTAATCCTTCCAAAATGTTTTTTCCGCTCCATATGATACAAGTTCTGTCATCAAAGAGAGCCAAAGTAAGTATGCAGACAACAGGGACTGAATAATTCAACAAGATAATTGCATCCAGGCATTTGGGGTGGATTCTGTGCTTTGGGACTTTAGGGCCCAGTGAACCCTAGCTGATGTTTGCAGAACCTGAAAATATGTGGTGGGAATAAGTTACCCACAAATCTCCTCTACTCCCAGAGAGTCCCTTGCTGTCCCAAAATACCCTCAATAACATTGTTATGTCATATATGGAACAACAGCTTGATGACTTCATAATCATAATCACAAATGGTTGGTCCCCAGATCAGGCATTTCAAGTCAATATTTGATATGTGTCGCTCATTTATGGAAACGACTGCTTGATATGAAAGAATCCAGAGGCTGAATAGAAGGATATTTGTTTGGGGAAAACAAATCAATTGATCTTGGTTAAAAGAAGTGTATTGCCTCAGTTTGATGGGCATTTTTTTAACAGTAAAAAGATCAATAGAACTTTATTTGCACAGCTGAGATATTGTATTTTACTACTCAATGTTGAAACTTGATAGTTTGTCAGTCTGTGTCCAATTTGTTCAATATGCCATCTCAAAGATATATAAAAGTTTTTGTTTAATAAGATACCAAGTTTAAGAGTGTACAGCCACACTATCATCAAGATGCTAACATGCTCAGAATGATAATTCTAACATGCTGAAACAGGTAATATTTGGTTGTTTTGTACTAATAGCTGAATGTGTTAGTATGTTAACATTTGCTAATTAGCACCAAACACAGACTACTGGGGCTGATGGGAATTAATTTCAGAACTAATTAATTTAGAAAGTATTAAAGAAAATATTGGACAATTTTATGTAAGAGAACATGAGTGTTTGTACCACATTTCAAGGCAACCCATCCAAGTTCTTAAGACATTTCACTTTAAACCACAAATATCAAACTCATGATGGAGCTAGGCAAAATGTGAGAGGGTCAACAGAGTCAGTATGATTCATTCTCTGGAGACCGTAGATGTCTGCTAAAATTTTTCTTGGAAACCCATCTAATAGTTGTTAAGATAATTCAGTAGCAATGTAAATGCTTTCAGTAGCATTTATTTTCTTTGTTGTGCTATTTGGTGCACAATTTATTTAAAATCTTGCACATACTGTAAAGACAAATTATTTTAAAGTATATACAAGTATACATAATGTGTAATTTATATGTACACAGTCTGAATTATGCAAATTTGCACAGTGAATACAGAATGAAATGGTTTTTGTTACTGTAGTTGTGTATTTTACCAATGGAGTGACATTCAAATCTACACGTGCAGCGGGTGGGTTACAAAAAAGTGAGGTGGATGGTTGGGGACTAAATGTTCTGTCTTTAACCAAAACAAATGTGATATTGCTTTCATGTTCATTATTGCTAATTTAATGAAGAACATCCTGTTATATTTGTTTTGTAAGTCACCCAAAAACAGGTACAAACCACATGTTGAAATGACATACTGATTTGGCTCTGTTTGTTGTCTGTTGTCTGTTTGTTGATGTCAGTCTGGGAGAGTCATAAAACTGCGGGCTGGCAGTGTGTGTCATGACTTGTAATTCTTTTCTGTGTATAATCTACTGCTGATTGTTATGTCCTGTTCCAGTATGTATTCAGTTACCTTTGCTCAGACGCCAGAAATGATGTACGTAGAATCTGAAAATAAAAAGCAGCAGGGCACTTACAGCAGATTTGTACTGATTTATTATGAATAAAATATTAATATAAAGTTGTTTTTAAATGGTTATGTGTATTTGCAGAAAGTATTTTTCCTTTTAAATTAAAATATGCACACATTTTGAAATGGAAAGCAGTTACCATCAGATTAAAGATGAAATCAGTAACTTTCCACATGTTAATGCACTTTATGATGCTGAAGTAAGGTGTGTTTGTCACATCTGTATTGAGTTCAAACAGATAAATAACCACAACAAAATGCCCTCAAATGATATCGTACTCCTTGATAATTTATCATCTTCAAAAATGATGAAATTGCATACTCAGCTTTGAGTGGTGTAGATCATGCAATATAAATGTGAGAGGTGTTACTTAACCTTAACTTGTGACTTTACTGGCAGTGTTGCATATGTAACAGGTGAAAAGTTCAAAGACAGTAAAAGTGTCAGCTGTAATGTCTACCAACACTCCATCCTTAAGATAACATGAAATTACATATTTATATTATTATATATATATGATATATATATATATATGATTTTAACATATTTAAGCAATTGTTGTTATGAATTCTAGTGTTAAGTATGCAAGACACACATCCAAGCATTGGGGTGGAAACTGTCACTTCCTTGCAGATTAAAAGAAAACTTACTTTAAAATTTGGTGTTAAAAAATTAAATAGCCCAAGTACAGTGTGTACAAAAAGGATGGTGTACGCAGGAATAAAAATATAAAAATGTGGTAAACTACCCCATAAATCCAAATTTAAATCCATATGCAGATAGAAAAAATAAACAGTAAATAAACAGTAAGCAAACAGTTGGTTTTTCAACAACTTGGCTCATATTTTACGATGGCCAATGGCCATGGTTTTGGTCACCATTACTATCAGTTGTGACAACATTACTATCAGTTGTGACAACAGTTAAGTTAACAGTTAAGTCATCAGCATCATTGCCGAGATCTGGCCATGGTGACATCGGACCATCGGAGTCTGGTAGTACAACCTGCCATCAATCAAGCAATCAATCAATCAATCACACAGATGATCAGACAAGTCATCTAAGTGGTGGTTGAATCCTCAGTTCAGCCAAACTTTCGTTTCTAGTGTGTGTCTGGAACCAAACTTTATATGTCTATTAGATTTTGCAGAGCTAATGTTTTGAGTACATTAAGTGGCTTGGAGGAATATAGAGTTAAACCAGGAATTTGTTTGCAGCCTGTCATCTGACCCCTTTGTGTTGCTTACTCAACTAACAATGTTATCACAGATGTTATCACATCCACATAACTCTGGAATGAAGTTGTTGTCATAACCGATAGGAATGATGGATAAAACTACAAAAATAGGACCCACATTTTAAAATGATTATTATTATTATTTTAAGTGGATGCTGTGAATTGCCAGTGAAAATAGGCAGTATAATTTATATTGCTTAGTTCTGCTCAACTGTTAGCAAAAGAAATGTAGAAGTGTGCATATGGCTGGGAATTAGGAAAGTAAAAGAAGTTGCCGCCCAGGTGGCTCTCTGTGAAAGGATGTGTGTCACAGCCACCTTGAAATTAAGAAAATTGATCTCAAGTGGTTCTACTAGTGAAAAGTAAGATAAATATAATAATCACACTTTAATTCAAATTGTATTATGACTTACATTTTTTTCAGTGATGTGATATGAGCATTAAAAAAGGCATTTCAGCTGACACTAACATCTTTTAAAAGATAATTCACTGATCTCACTTGCAAGGAATCACCAGAAGCCATCAGAAACATCAGTGTGTTACAGTAGAGGCACATGTCTCTTAGAACTTTATCTCAGTGGAGGAGGAACCGCAGTGAACGCATGTTGAGTCTCTGTCTGTTGCAATAGCTACAAGGTTCTGCAACATTGCCAAAGTCAACTTGTTCTTATCAAAAGTCAACACATATCAGCCTGTGTCATACTTTGCCTAAGTTAAAAACTGGTGGTTTCAACATTTTACAGTAGCTTCTTTTTTGTTTTTGCTGGTGTGTGTGTTTGTGTTGGTGGTGTCACATCAGCAGTTTCTTTTTTCAGTCATCAAGCAGAAAGCAACTGCTCAGGGCTTCTCAGGTTAGATTATTTTAGTTTTCTCTAAATTCTTCATTTAGATTACTTAGGAGAAAAAGTGGTTATGACAAAAAAAGAAGATGATAATTACAGAACCTAGACATATAGAAGAATATATCTTTATTTGTTTCGTATCCAAGTCAAAGGATTGTCACATGTTGCACAGATTGTAACCACCCACATATATAAAACTGATTTGACTCGAAATGCAGGATTGGTAGCAGAAAGAGTAGGTGTGCTTGCATGCAGAACATTTTGTTATGTTGCATTTGGGTCAGTTTTCTACCCATACAATTGACTGGATCAAGTGTCAGAGTGCCGACTGATGACTGGAATAGTTTTCTTGCTGAAGTCCATTTTGCAAAATGCTGGTAAAAGGTCTAATGGCTCCGTAACTCGCTGCAGTCTCGGGTACCTCTTAAAGAGGAAACTCACTAATGGACATTTTTAGACAGTGTATTCCCCAGATGAAACTCGTCTGAAGACACCACAGACTGACTCTCTCATGATAATGTCCCCTAGAGCATAACACATTTACATTTATGAAGTACATAAGTTCAGGAAGCTCAAGATTAGTCTGGCATTAAGAAAAGTCATAAAAAAGAACCAGAATTATGTAAATGCAGTGCACACCCACTCGTTCTTCCTCTCTGAATCTTTTTCTATATCTCAAGAAACACAAAACACCTCCTCACACACTGCGTAACTATAGACTGCTGAGAAATTCCCCTTTCTTCCCCGATGCTACTAACCTTTACATTGCATTTCTGCACTGTATGACTCACAACCCACTTATCATAAGCTCCTTCAGGACATGAATGTGGGTCAGAGGATAGCGTGGTCAGATATCCCAGGGACAAACATATATATTTGATTCTTTGACTGTGGTTTGCTGTGATTGCAGAAGCTTGTGGGAGAAAAGGTTTGACTTAAAAAAAGCCCAATATTGAAGAAAAGTCTACCTGTAGTCATTTGTTATGAATGAAGACAGTGGGTGGAAATCCAATTACCTCTAATGTTCTTGTGAATCCTGGATCAATACACTTTATTGGACAGCTCCACATCATCATGTCAAGCAGGAACAAAACGCTAGAAAGACATTAAGTACACATATAGATTTTCCAAATTGTGTTGAACTTATTCAGAGCTGTACTTTTGGGCTGAGTAACAGAAAATAAAGGATAGAAAGTGACTCATGATTTTAAAGCTAGCGCACAAGCATATTAGAAAGACTGAGCGAAAAATTGCAGCAGTGTGAACTTAAACAAAATTTTAAGTGAAAAGTTAAATATTTAGCCAAGTACACTTAATTGATTTCTCTCTGTTTTAAATGCAAAGCCTGGAGCCCATTTCACCAAATTTACAAGCGACTTGCAACAGGAGATCCTTTCCTCTGATGTTAAGTTTAACAAATCAAAAGAAATATATTCCTGACCTATGCTTGAGTATGAGAGAGAGGATGCTAAGCTGTTAAACCTGGCTTAGCATATGTGTGGGAGGCAGGTCAAACAACTAGCTCTGTGAAAAATATTTCAACCTACACCTCTAAATCTTACTTATTATCAAGTTCTATTTTGTTTGTGCAAGATACAACTTGTACATAAATGAAAATGTACAGGTAAAACTTTTTTTTGGCAACAGCTGAGTGCAGTGCAGCATCCCACAGTCTTGATGTCACAGTGAGGTTGCCAGGTTTGGTACCAACATACCTTTGCAGACCACAATCAAAACCTATGCTAATCTGGAAACCTGCACTTTTGAACTTATGTATTATGAGCAACAATTAAGTGCTCTGACTCCATAATTTTGTCTTTTAACTTCCTTTCTTCAACAGAGCGGAAATGTGCTGTGTTGTGGAGGTTGACTTTTGCTGCTTGTGATCACTTTACACCTGGCCATGACCTTTTACTTGTGTTAACTGTAGTCAACAATAGCAACCGGATGTTACAATGTTAAGTAACTGAACAGGCAAAAGAAATGGGTGGGACACATGAATAAACCATTGCTTAACATGAAATAACTCTGATATCTAAATCCACTAAAACATATGAACACATGAAATTCTTGAATAAACAGCAAATAAACAAAATGTTTAACTAGTCATTTAAAGACTCATACAGCATTGCAGCATTTCTCTTTCTCACTCTGCTGTAAACACTCCTCTCTGAAAGGCCTGTAATCTACATGCTGCCTCCTCCTGTCCCTGTGTAATGATCCTGCAGTGAAACAGGATCAGGAAGAGAGAGTTAGGAAGAGTCCTCCAGGACCCAAGATGTAAAATAATAGGTTGTAGAGTGTAGACATTGATTACGTGGTCTGTTTCCTGTAAGTCATGGCAATCATCAGCCCCTGCATAGCATCTGATGTATCTGCTTGAACAAACTCCTGAATACCAGACAAACTGGATTCAGGTACATGAAGATTCTCAGGATAGTACTAAGGAAAATGATTCAGAGCTGAAACTATTAGTTGATTTATCATATAAAATAATCAGACGAGCATTTCCTGCTTCTAGCTTTTCAATTGTGAGAGTTTGCTGCTTTTCTTTCTCTTCTGTGAGAATGAAGTATCTTCAGGATTTGGAGTATTAGTCCACGAAAACAGGCATTTTTCTGAAAGAAATTAATCGATTAATAGAAAAAAAAATTCTGCTGATTAATCACCAATGAAAGTAATCATTATTTGCAGCCCTAAACTTATTTCTGTTTGATTCTTTTGCTCATTTAAAACTGAAAAGGCCTAGATAGATGAACACCAAGGAGTGATGAGTCAAGTCTTCATGAAAAGCGAAATATCTTACAACTAAATATAACTAAAACAGGGGAACTAAAACATCCATTTCTCTTGGACTTACAGTTGTAGTGTTAGATTTGAGTCCACAGTTTGCAGAGCCACACATGTTGATGGATGGATGTGTATATGTTTGCACACAGCAGCTGTCTGTACATGCATGTATCTGTTTATACAGAACACATGCAAACATATATAACATATATGCGTTTGGGTTTATATCTACTTAGGGTATGTCCTTTCAAAGTTTCTCTGCATCTTCTCTGTTCTCTCCTAAATAATCACCCCGCCAATCACTTATTGTATACCGTTTCTGGCCTAGTTCTTTAACCACAGGCTGATAAATTAATATGCTCCTGTTTAAGGAGAGTCTGACATCTCATCAGTTTTGGCTCCACAGCCTGCAGCGCTTGGAGCAGACAGCTGGTGATTTATATCCCTCTCTGCAGGGCTTAAGGTCTGTCTGGACGACCATAAGAGGCAGGTTGGCATGCAGGAAGAGAAGCAAGGGTGACAGTGGTAATGTGGAGTGAAACAACAAGGGCGAGCACAATGGCAGGGTGTATGAGGATGCATGTCTGTTTGAAATGTTTCTGGCAACAGTGGATGATAAATAAAGTGTACGATTACTGTGCGTGAAGCACAAAAGACATTTGTGTTCGTTAGAGTGGTTCCTGCCAGTTAGATTCATTTTTACTTCAAGTATTACTTCAAATAACAATTTGTTGCCAGCGTGTTTCTTGGTGATGAGCCAACGCAGTTAATGGTGTTATGACTCTTGTAGTGAAAGATGTTGAAATCAAAAAGGACATCTTTCACTGTTATTTTCAAAGATTTTAAAATCTGCATTTGATCCAATACCTCCTGTATTTTGTACTCATAGTGGGGTAAAAACTCAAACAAATAGATGTGTAAGTTTAGCGTAGTTGTAATTAAGTGTTTACTATGTGGAGATTTACATGCATCATTAGTTTAAAACTGATATAATTTGAACTAAAAACACAGCTAGGTTTGTAAAATTTCCCGATTACAAAAGATTTCATTAGACAGATGTTTCCTTGCAATTGATTTGATCTTTACTAGCATCCTCATAAATCACTGGTTTGAAATGAGCTAGAAGTTAACATGAAGAGCTTAGGTACAACTTCACTCACAAACTTGGTAATGGATTTACTAAGTGTGCAAATTCTGGCTGGTGCAACCCAATCCTGGAGACATCCATTACTGTAAAAAACTTGCAAGATATGTTCAGTTTAATGTCAATCATTCTGCATATGAATTCTGTAACTGAATCCAATTGCGAAATTTTTGCAGCATTTTAAAGAGGAAACATGTTATCCTGTTAAAGGAAACTGACATCACACCTTGTCCATGTATGTTCATGCCAACTCTGACTGATTATGTGGGTGTGTGACTTTCATCATAAACCATAAATATATATTGTACCCAGCAGATTTAGCATTGCACTATCTCTTACCCTGATTCACGATATACAGTTGAAAGAAAGATTAAAATCAATGCAACAGAACCAAAGATATTATCTTTTTTATTCCATTCATTCTTGTCAAAACCTGACACAACTCAACCACTGACAGTTGTCTCAGAGATTCAGATGTGTTATAGTAGCTACTAGCCTCTTGCAGAAATTAGGAGGTCTATTAGCTTCATGTCTTTCTAACACCGCATCCTCAGGTTTTTTTCATTTCCAAACCTGTAGTCTTTATCTCTAAGTGACATCATTAACAACATTGACTTTGCGCAGCTTCCTCCTGGAGCCACAAAAGGCTTTTAATTTTTTTTTTTTTTTTCCACATATAGAGTAGTTCTCCCAAACTTTGATGTGTAAAATAGGTTCACCTTTAAGCTTTACCCTCCTTACTTACTGTTGTTAAATCAGTCACAACCCAACAGTGACAACATCCGTTGCGCAACTGAAGAATTTTCAGACAACCTCTAATAACATGATTACTTCCTAAAAACACAAGAACATCTGGACGTTGTTTTGTTCCACTTTGGACATCTGACACATCTGAGATGACAACGCTGCTCTGAGTTTTGAAATCATTACACCCATGAGCTCAGCATCTACTCAGAAGTACCACAAGATAATTGTTGTTGTTTTGGGTTTGCATCCAGTCACCCTCTTCCTCTCCCTATATCTCTGTCTTTCTCATAATGTATCTGTAGATCAATATGAGTCACCACATCCGTGTGAGTCTGGTCCCTCTGGTAGTCTGTTTTGGCCTGGCTCTGGACTTGCTCCCCTCCTGCCCCTCTCTGTCTTTTGCTTATTTGTTTTCAGTCCAGGCCCTAGCAACAGAGAAACATTTACACCAATGAATCGGCACAAGCCATTAATTAGGCCACTGTTTGTTGGATATTTCATGGAGGAAATGGAGAATTGTTGATAGAGAAGAGGAGCAAGGTGACAAAGAAGTGTCCTGGGCCAGCTGCTGCCTCTGTCTCTGCCTAGGATGAATAAGCAGCCAGCTGCTGCTGTCTGCGTTGCCTGTCTGCAGTCTGTCATACCTCTAAGGTCAATGCAGGAAAAGGTTGTGGCTTTGTTAGATAACATTGTCTGTATCTGTATTTAGGACACTTTGTACGTCTGAAAATTAAAGATGCACTCACACCAATGGTGATTTTATATGGTATAAACTATTGGTGAAGCCTACAAGATGACAAGATGAACCACGGTCTCATCTGACACTGATACTAAATACACAGTCATGTATTTTCATCTTGTTTATCTGTTAAAGAGGCTTGAATCAAGTTTGATTTGGCTCCCTCCAGCAGACAAAATCTTTAATCTTGTGGGGTGATGGGTTACTGAAATGAGTAACCTGTGAATATCAGTGATCATATGTTAAATAATGACAAATCACCATTTGCCAGAGCCCAATCTGATGTTTTCAAACTGCTCATTTTGTCTGACCAACACTTCAAACTCAAACGTCAACGACTCATTCTGTAATATTATTGAAAGCTGCAAATGCAAAAATCTGACAAACTATAACTAGTAAATGTCTGATGTTTTAGTGGAGATCATTAATCAAAGGTTTTCAGTATTGCAATGTTTCAACCGTATATGTGAGTCTACATAACTTTTGTCTGTTAGCTCTTGCCTAAGTGGGAGGTAATGAACTTTCCAAGCTATCTCTTGCTCTATGTTGACACTGATCAGGAACATTTCAGGGATAGACTGCATGTGTGAAAGGGGCTGTAGGCTGAAGACCATAATTTCAGCGGTCTTGTAGAGGGCAGGACTTCTTATTTCCTTAAGAATTTAATATTTTATAATCTGTAAGCAAGGAACAACACAAACTGTGTCTAACTCCAACTCTCTCTTCAGATTGCAGGTTTTATTAATGCCATTCACCCATTTCGTGGTGACAATGAGAACCTGACAGCCTTCCGCTTCTACGCTCTCAACCCCATTGTGGATCCCTGGGTCTTCATCATCTGCCGCAAGTCTGTGTTTCGCCACCTTTGCACTCTGCTGAGCTGCCGATTCAGCAAAAGAGCCGTGAAGACTACAGCACACTGTGCTTTATCTTTACCTCTTGACAATCACATACAGAGCAACCCCGCAGATATGACAGTTCCACAGACCAACACATACTCCAGTATACCCCAGTGACCCACCAGAAAAACTCTGATGGACTGGAGGCTTGGACATTTCCATGTCTGATAAAACATTGGAACAAAGTTGTGACTGTGATTCACATAAAGAACTCCTGACTATCACTCACTGACATGAGGCGCAAAGATTTTGAAAAGAGGCATCTGTCACAATGGAAATATTCCACAGTTTCTCAATGAACTTACTTTGGGGGGAAAACGGTTGCACTAGCTGACTTACATGTCCACTGACTGATGGAAACTGTTTCAAAGTTGTAAGGAGAGCCGTGCCATAAAACAAACAGCACTGTAATTTAGCACTAAGGAACACATCAAACCATATCAAGCCTGAGAATAATATAGCCTACTGTAAAATCTGAATATATGCACTCGGGTAAAGCTATATGGGTAAACTATATGCATGAATGTATACTGTCTTTTTTTTATCAGTCCACTTTTTCTGTCAAAGACATCCAGGTTACACTTGATAATGGCTTTTCCAAGTCCTTTGACACTGAAATGCAGGTCATACTCAACTTGATGAAGATGACCATGCTTGTACAGTTAATTTCAGTACCTGTCAACACTGGGGTCCATGACATGTTAATCCGGATCACCTGATCAGAGTTCTGACAAAAGAGAGACTTATTTTATTCAAGTGAAGATGCAGAGATACAATGGGTTGATTTGCCAGACAAGTGTCTATTAAACCATTAGTAGGCCTTAATGTAATGTTTTATCAATGTAATAATTAACCATATAAAAAAAACAAAAAAAACAAAAACTAAGCCATGCTAGCGGGTCTGTGAGGCTGCCCTTAGACATAGCCATGCTAACAGCATGCTAACATGCTCACAACGGCAATTATGTATGCTGATCTTTAGCAGGTATAATGGTTTCCATGTTTACTCTACCGTAGTTTAAGGTGTTGGCATGCTAATGTTTGCTATCTAGCACTATAAACACAAAGTTCAGCTGAGACCAAGGGGAATGTCATTAGTTTTCCAGATATTTGGTCATAAACCAAAGTACTGCACAACTTAATATTTTGACCAGATGATGAAAAGTTAAGAAACCACCAAAGTTACACAATTTATCATGAGGGGAACATGAAGGTCTACAAAATTTTATGGCAATCCATCCATTACTCAAAACCACAAATGGTCAAGTCAGGGGGTCATCAAAGTCATTAGGATTTATTGATGAAGGACAAAAGTTGGTGCCAATCCATCAAGCAGATGTTTACAGGAGAGAGATATTTTACAGGATACTGTAGATAAAAACGTTGATCTTGAATTTGGATAGGTTACTTGACTATAGAGTGCAAGTCTGGGTTCCAGCTTTGGTCATTAATGTACATCATTAATGTAAAATGGTCTTGCTCCTATTAGTAAATAATTTTCTGACTCATGGTGCTTGTTGGTCTTTGTTGTTTATGTGTCCCCTGACAGACAGCATTAAGCTTTTACCACCTACTGTTCCACCTTCAAAATGCGAGCACTATGTATAGCCTTCACAGGTTGCTAGTACTAAGAAAAGTTACATGAATGTGATCATCTAATATATGTATAAGAATCTTCTATTTTGCTCATTGTGGTCATTTTCAAAAAGAACCTTGAAAATATGGTATTACCTTCAAAGACATTTTGAAGACTAGTAATGTGATAAATCAAACATAGACTAGAGAAAAGAGAACACACTGTCCTGATAAACTTTATCAGTAATAAAGTTTATTAATAATCTAATGACGTTTATTGCAAGTAAAAGGGACAGTGTGCAGGAATTCTCTCTTCTCTAGCCTATGGACATTAATTCCTACAAACTAGTTGACAGGAAACTGAAGTTGTGCATGAGCCTTTACAGTCAATAAATCAAACATAGAAATAGTCTGCTTTTATGTTAAAGAATAAGTCTGTGGTTAAACCTGCCTCTTCATGTAGTCTTGATTTAACTCCTCCTGTGACCCTCCTGTCACTAAATCTAAGACTAGGCTAAATCTACAACTTCTGTATTCCAAACCATGTCTGAGATTTGGAGTTAATCGTGTTTAAGAGGTTTTAACTTTCAGTCCAGAACTAGGTTTAATCCATGTTCTCTTCTAACCCAAAATGTGACTATACTACATGAACACTTGATGCCATGTGTCCCTCTCATCTTCACTGATTTCTAAACTACTATGATGATTGTCTGTGAATTCTCTTCTAAGAGCCTCTTCGGTGCTCTTGCTTTTTGAAACCCTCTGCTGCTGCAAAGTGCACTATGAGAATTTGTCTTTTGTTGTTGTTGTGACTTTAATGCTATAACTGCATTTCAATGTAGCGTATTTATGCCCCTTCACTTTGCTAAGATGTTGTATATGCTGAAAAAATTGTGTTTGTGTTGGTTTATGCGGTGGAGTGTAGATATACAGTACAGTATAGGGATAACAGACAAGGTTACTGTTTGTTTGTTTTTTGGCTGTGTTGCACATTCATTTTACATTTTGTAGTTTTTCATGCTCATCCATGCATGACCCAACTTAAGTAGACAACTTAAGACATGTTACCACTTGCACATTTCATTCTTTGAGGATATTTGAGTTGTTATGTCCATTAAAGTGAATGAAAGAATACAATTTTTAAAAGATAGTATTCATTCTATGGTACACGTTTTGTTCATGTGAAATTAAATAGTGACAGAGAAAATAATAATCACAACATTTGTCTGTTTATATGTCTAATTTTGCAAAAGGCTTAGGGTGATTTTGTGATGTTTAACAGTCTTTCATTTAAAAAAAGAAAGAAACATACTGTTCTTCATCTCAGTACACTTACAGCTCTTCATAGTCACAGGACCCGAGCAGAGACAAGATAAACAGAAAAAGATTGTGTTTAAGTTTCGATAACCACTTGTTTCTGCTTTTACTGCTACAACCTTAACAAAGCTACTTTATAAAAACAATTTTGAAAATTTTTTCTCATTATCTTTCAAAATGTACGGTAGTTCATATAATTGATTGCTGAATTAATTTCCCTCATAAATGTAGTCTTATTTTGTTTGGAGACAAAACAACATTCAGATTCCTGTTTAAGTGTATGTTTCTATTTTTATGTTCCCCATTATGGTGAAAACTTTAAAGGAAAATTTTAAAGGGCATTCCCTTAAAGATATTATTGTCTGTGAAATTTTATTGTTACAAATGAATGAACCCTTAAGACATCAGAGGGCGTGCTGCACCCCAAAGATAGAAAATAGTTTCAATTTCAATTTGGTTTGAAAACACTAAACTGTAAACTTATGTCAGCATAATTTCTTAGAGGTTTTTTAGAGTTGAAAGGCTGTGAATTGCCAAAGCATAAGGTATTACAAATAGTTATTTATATTTGCTTTATGTGAGGAGATAAAAACTTGGGGTATTTTTAATGACTTATTGTGAAACATCTAAAAACATTAATGAGGAAGAGAAAGGTTTAATCTTAAAAGTGACAAAATAGTTTTACATTTGAAACTGGTGGTTAATATGGGAAAATAAGGAATGATGAATTCTTTTCGTATAAACAGTTTCATTTCTATTAATAAATATTTCATATATACACATACATCATCTTTGGAAAATCATGAATTAGTTCAATAGATCTCAAAGTCTCACACTGGCGTTATCGACATTCAGAGCAGCAGGGCTGTGAGTATTGCTACAGCACCACCATGTGTTTACTAGTGTACGCTTCCTGAACTTGACATGCATTTCTAGAGGCAATCACTCTGTCAGTCCATGGCAAAATGTTAAATTAATGGAACCGCAAACCATTTGCTTCCCAGATGACATTCCTCCAATCTTGGAGTAGTCAACAAGGGTTTGAGAAAACAGGTTAAGAATGCAGAGTTAGGATGAGGATGTGGCTTGCAATGTGGTTTCTTTTATCAACAGACAAGTGAGTGACTAAATGAAATACCCTTGGAGCTGGGTTTCACTTTAATCATAAAAGCCTACATGTTTGGGTCTTTACTTGGAAGTTAACCATGACATTTCAAACTGCTTCTTTGGAAGATAAAAGAAACAATACTGTATGGCTGCTTTTAGATGATGACCTACTGGGATTTTCCATGTAGCTGCTTGATATTATGACAGCCAGAGAGCAAATGAAGCCACGCTAAATACAGAACCATTACTTTTATTTCCAGTGACCACTGATCACATATGAATCAGCACTTCATAAAAACAATACATTTGTGTCAGACATTTCAATCTGTGAGAAGAAAACAGTTTCCACCTAAATCGACACAACTGACTGTTACCGCAACTGAAAAGGCTTTATGAGTAGCTTCCTGCCTCAAACAGTTTGATGACGATGGCCTCATGGGGCTGCAGTTCAAGCGTGTACAGAGATGTCGACCCGAGCCGGTCCATTCCTGTGCTGGCCACAAACACTCCAGCTTGAGGCAGGCTGGGAGCCCAGGCAGGATCCAAGGCATGACGCTCAGGCCCAACGTTTAGCAGGATGAGGAAGTGGACACAACCCCACGAGCGTAGAAAGGCAAGGATCGGGGGAGATGTAGGAGAGGAAAGAGTTGAGTTGGAGTTGGAGTTTGAGGAGGCGTTGAAGGGGAGGAAAGTGAAGTTGCCATAAAGAAGAGCTTCTTCTCTGGCTCTGGAGTGACTGAGGGAGGAGAAGAGAGCTACAGCTAAGCGCTTCATCTTCTCCTTGTCCTGAGGGAAGGATGGTAGATATAGTATAAGAAGTTAAACCAAACTAATGCTTTCTTTAGCTTCATCTTTACATGACTTGCATGTTCACTTATTACTCACTGTATGAGATTCTGGTGGATCACTGCTCTGGTCTCCATTGATTGATGAGGCAAAATGTAGAGTAACATTCTGTACAGTGTAAAAATGTTTCATTGGGCAACATCAAATTTCACATTGGATAATTAATGCACAAGAAGTGTCAAGCTTGGACTTTACCTGTGATTGGTCCATCTCTTCATCATACTGGACTGTAGGTGACCCTGGCAGAGTCATTATCAACACCAGGAGTAATTTCTTCAAGTCATGAGATGCTTTACCTCCAACCTGCCAGAAAAGAAAACCATGTTTCATTCATATCATAACACCCTACTTAAACCGAAGGGCTATGACATTATATAGTGGGCTTCTTAAACCATTAAGAAACCCACTCAAAAATGTGTTTTTCTTGTTCCTTCAGAAGGTTGTTTCATGAAAGTTTCTCAGTCCTCACTGAAATCTAAGTTGAAGGTGTGTACCTATGATCATGATTTGTCACATCAAACAGTTAATAGTGGATCGCAGTCCAGTATACAATTACACAAGTGTGACGTGGGAACTTGAAGCCTCCAGTGCACATACACTGAGAACGGACTTTTCAGTGGGAGACATCCTGTGTCCAACAGTTAAACTTTTGAAACAAACAACATTTCTATATTCATAGAATTTCAATCTTTTAATGAGGGAGAAGGAGCAGATATCATTTTAAAGGAATTTTAACAAGGTAATTCATTATTCCAAACATAGGGGTTTTTTATATGTCTGTAGTAGATCTTTAAAAACTTTGCTTTATGATTTGAAAATGAAACATTTATAAAATCTAATTAACAAAACTACTACTTCGTACAAGTGTAGATAATTAAAAGCTTTGGTTGATACCATTTCTGCTTTACCTAGTGCTTTAGAAATTCTTATTCAGAAACTACTTTGCCACTATAACTATACAATAGCAGTTAACAGAACTTTATCTTACTTTAACATATCACATGTAGGTGCAAGGCTATTGGACCTTCTGTAAAGATCATCAGGTCGAATGTGGTTTTCAGACAAGTTTTACCACAGAAATCTTTAAGTCTTACTGTCCAACTAGGCCATATATCTCCTGTTGTTTGCAGACGTGTCTCTATTGCATCAGCCACTTCCTGTGCAGACAGGAGGTGAGATGAAGACGGCAGTATTGATCTCATGACCAAATCCACCAATGTAACGTTGAACTTGCTAGAGTTGTTTAGAGGAGGCAGAGCATCTCCTGTCTGTTTCACTACCACGATCCTGAAGAGGGAGAGACACACACATACACTCCAACAACCCTGTAGCTTCATTTTACAATGGATGCAAACATATCTATCCACATAGAATAATACCTTTCCTCCTCACTGCTGAACTCCTTGAAAACACTTCTCCACACCAGCAGAGTCTGAAATGTAAATATTGTATTAAATTTAAGATTATTGAAATTCTGCTTGTGGAAAAAAGAAAAATCAAAACTATTAATGTGCATCATTTTACCTTTTCTGAATATGCAGCATCTGTGTCACAGATTAAAAAACCTGCCACACCTTGCTCCAACCAGAACCGGATTGCATGCTGTAGAGATATAAAGAGATTTTAAGAAATCCAATATCACTTAAAATGTATCATGTTTAGAAGCATCATCAGAGAGAAGGCTTTACCTGTACTGTCTCTGAGGATTTTGATGACTCATCTGCTACGTCTTGAGGTCCCAACAGATCCAGTTCACAGAAGTCCAACACCACTTTGAGACCTAAAGTACCAGCACAGAGCTCATTAATCATCAAATCATGCAGGTTAGAAAACACTCCACTTATTCTGGTTGTTTGTCCAAAAAAAAAAAAAGTCCTTTAGTCACCTGCTTTGTTGCTCTCTCTTAGCAGATGCTCGATCTGAGGCAACGTCTCCAAGCTTTCACCAGTTACAGTGACGTTTAAAGGGGGTGCCTCCTTATTGAACAAGCCTTCCAGGATTAGAGTGCCTATACCTAAAGACCTGAGGTAGGGAAGCTGCTCACACAGCGCTTCAAAAAAAGATTAAACATTAGACAGTTACTAACATCGAAATCACAATGTCATTATGCTGAACTTAATCTCTTCATCATTTGTCTCAGAATACTTTGAGGTTACCATTCACAGATACTTTTTATCCCTCCATGCTTCATTTATGCAACATGGACATAATACATGTAGTATTCTGTTTTTTCAAGGTTACTTATTTATATTATGCATTTGTTCTTGTACCTCTTTTAGGTGTTCAGTTTCCTTGAGGTTTTTTTTTTTTTTATTTTTTAAAGTTTCTCATTTTATATTTCAAAGCACATTAAATTACAGCATACTGTCAATGTTGTTTAGGTTTGTTGTAACCATGTTGGAGCCCACAGCATGAGTACTGTTTTGTCAGCAAACAACCAGTGCAGTTTGTGGTATCAAGTCGTTTTCCTCCCAGGCACCGAAGCTTCATGCTCTTTCATGTGAAGTATGACCCACTTAACCTGAAATAGGTATTCTCACAGTACAGTCGACAGTCAAAGATTGTCAGAAATTTCCACTGTGGTAAAGATTGAATATTTTCACACAGTGTGAACATAACTCTCTATAGCATCAGTGAACAAGTTCTCACAGGAAGAAATCTCCATTAAAAAGACCAAGAAAAAACAAACCTAATCAAATCTGGATTACCAAGAAGGTAAAACAGGTGACTTCCTAGTAGTGAAAGGTCACCATGTGTCAACTAATTTAATTAAAAAGTTGTTTAGGAACATGCACCACTAAAGCAATTGTCTCTGCAAATATCAACTGACATAAGACCTTACAGTAAAGTGACTTCATTATTGCCTGATCTTTAAGTATTGTCTTTGAGGGCCCGAGTGTCAAAAGCTACTTATAAGGCCTTCGTTATTTCAGTTTTATGCTTATTTTTTATATGACAAAATGCATGTGATCAAATTATCACAGTAAAAAATTTGGACCAATACCTATACCTACCAATACTTCACAGAGTGGGAAAAAAAATAGTGTTAACAGGGGCCCAGCAGATCATTATTTTGCTCTGTGGACTTTCAAACTTTCTTGCAGAATCTGTCGTGTCTAACATGACTTCATAACAGCGTTGTTTCGTATTTTCGTTTTTCAGTTAAAGTGTTAAAATATAATCTCCCAGTGTCCACCAAGAGGCATACAGGTCAAACTGTGAGAATGAAAGTAAATAAAAAAAGTTGTGTGCCATTCATAAAAAAAGCTGGTTGCACATGGACTGCAAATATGCAAAGTGTTTTGGGCTAACTACTTAAATAACCGAGTGGCGATGATAATTATGCAGTGTCTCACCGTTTATGCCCCCTGACCCCTCTGTCTGCGACTCCATGAACATGCCGGGCTGCAGCTGGTAGAAGAGCGACTTCTGCCACCATTTCAGCTGTGTTGCCACCGGCCGTGGGCTTTTCACTATGATGGCGATAGAGGTGGCGAGCATGGATAACCAGCCCAGCCAGAACAGCAGCACCATGTAGCACCGCACTCTTCTCCAGCCCGGCCCCCCCGCCGCGACCTCCAGCTCCTGCTTGCTCAAAGGCCGCCACTGCTGCACCAGCTCCGGCTCCGGGATGAGCAGCGGGGCCGACTCTGAGTCGCCCACACTGCCCGATAGCCCGGGGGCTGACACGCTGCCGTACCCGGTGTCCCCGACGTTCAGAGGCATCGGGCCTGGCTGCAGGTTAGTGACACATAGTAACACGAACCGGGTTGGATTCCATGTTAAAATAAACATCTTTACACTCATGCACTGATGTTGTTTTAGTTTGTTTCCATACCGTGCTGCCTTCATCGGTTTGTGCCATATGAACCTCAAGAGGACTACAGATGGTAACACAGAGGCTGGGTTTTCTACACACAAGTCTGCAGCAGCTTCCAGTCTTTTTCCTGACACTACCTGGTTTAAACAGGTGTTTTAATGACATAAATTAACTGCTTCCACTTGCTGCAGGTCAGGTGGTGCACCAACCCTCACTGGCATCTGATTTACTAATTCTGGTGACTATGATTCCCCCAGAGAGCTTCCAAATTAGATTTTCTATCAGGCACTCTTCCACATGGAGCAAATGAGGACTGTAGACTGCATAAAAGAGGAAGCTCGAGAGAGTCTCTCAAACGGTCTATTATGTAGATTCGGTAAATAATAAACCAATCAATTTATGTACTTCCTATAAGCAGAGTGACTGGGTGATAACATATCTCAACAGGCACTGGATGAGAGGCAGGATACAAGACTAACAATAATGCATGTTGCTCACACAGGTTTCAAAGTCTCCAATTCACCTAACAGCAGATACACACATGCACATAAATGAATGAAATTAGTGAACAACAGCAAATTAGTCACTGGGTGAAAACCTTGTGTCTCCAATTTTCAAGATTCTCATTTGTTTTTTTCTGGCTGTTAATGTCTTTTATAGAGTGTGTACTCATATTCCTTTAAATTGCATATTGATTTCTGTTATTTTATCTATTTTACATTATCCATCAGACCACATCTCTGCCTTACTTTTTTCATATTTTACCTGTTTTATTATAAATTTGTGTCATGTTTGAAATCCTTTCACCATGTCCTGGTCAAATCAAGTTTAAAATGTAGATTGAGACCCTTTTTAGTTTATTAGGTTAAAAAAAAAACATCACATAATAATGCCAAAAATCCATTGTCCTACCAAAACAAAGACATTTCTATTAGTTCCTATAAAATGTTAACAATTTTCAAATGCATATATTCACCAGCTTCACCTGACAACAGTCCCTGAGTGTGGGGGGCCCTCTGGTGGCCACAGAGCTCTAAACAGCTGATAGTTTACAGGCTTGGACATGTCTTTAGACTGTGGGAGGAAACCCACAAGAAACACAGGCAAACTCAACTCAAAAAGTCCCATCTGGCCTTGGTGCAGTTTAAACTCATGATCATCCTGCTGTCAGCCAACAGTGTTAACCACTTTTCCACATGTTCTAAATACCATTCAAGCACAGTCATTACTCACATTTTCTCTCTGAGGTTTCTTGCCTTTCCCTGGAGTCTTTCTCCTTTCCCACCTCTTCCTCTTTGTCCACAAGTGCTCTCAACTGAGCTGTGCTGCTCCGTGAGTAGAATATTTGAGTGATCGGACTTGTCAGGAGTAAGGAGGTGAGAGGGACGGTCCATCCAATAAAAGCTCTGTGGAGTCAATTAATACAGAGGTGCTGAGCCTCAGCACACCCTCACAACACATTCTGAAAACCCATGACTGCCAAAGAGAGCCCCCTCACAGTACATCCCACATCTGGTCATTTTAACCTTAACTTGAACTATTAAGTTTTTATTTGTGGTAGAAATAGTGACCATACAGTGGTCATACAGCGAAATAAATTTTAAATTTTAATCTGTTATATTTCAAGCAAAAGCCTACAACCCCATTTTTTTTCTTTATGAGAGTAGAAAAACAATGAATCAACAGATTTAGCAGTTAAATTATTACTTAAAAAGATGAGTTGATAGAGAGAAAATGTATTGGCAAGTATTTTGATTATCAGTTAATTGTTTGAGTAATTTCTCAAGCAAAAATGTAATTGCAACGTTTGCCTGTTCTAGGTCCTCAAATCTGAGAATTTGCTTTTTTTTCCCTTATATTGTCTAATACCTAAACATCTTTGGCTTTTGGACTGTTGGTTGGAAAAAAAACAAACAATTTGTCACCTTCGGCTGTGGGAAACTGTGATGTATGTTTTTCATATTTTCAGACATTTCCAAGATAAAACTTTTAATTGATTAATAGAGTAATTAACACTGATAAAGATTTTTCTTTATTAGTTGCAGCCCCAAAGAGAGCCCATTGCTCTTAACAATTTGAATGTTCAAAATAATAGCTTACTAGTTACTAGTTTATCATTTTATCATAATCATCTATGCTATCTATCTGCAATGTTAAATCATTCAAAATCAGGCTGCACAAAAATAATTTTCTGCACGTGAACAACTTTTAAAATCACACAGTGACGTAACACATCACACGTCCCTTCCAAAGTGCCACAGGGTGGACGTTTAATGAGGTATGTGTGCTAGTTCCTGGGAACATGTCATCCTCTTACCCTAGTGTAGCCCTCAACCCCCCCCATCTCCCTTTTTTATGGCACACGTTTATGTTCAAGCTATAACGAGTCATCGTTATCCATGTCACCTTTGCTCCCTGACAGCAAAGTGCAAACTAATTATTTACTGAGAGATACTGCATTCCATCATGAGACTCTTTGATACACATGCAGTCCATGTAATGGAACACATAAATTAAGTCCCAGCTGTTTTTTGTGCCACACTATATGGTTTGGCAAGAGTTATTGCTTTAGATATAAGGATTGTCAGATCATTTGTTTTCTGCACATACCGTTTGTATACAGTATCACATAGTCATGCAAAACAAGCTGCCTTATACCGAAGCCTCTAGCACGTACTGTAGATTAATATCAACCTACAAGGCACTGTATGGTTAAAATATAAATGGTGCTACCAATAATGCACAATTTATAAGATATAGTTTCAATATAAAAACAAACAACACAATGAATATTTGATTTAACTTTCATTTTAATTGACAAGAAAGCAAATATTTGTTGCCAAAGAGAATTCATTACACAAAGAATCATAGCTTAGCTTAGTGTAGTGCTCATCTAAAATATAAAGTTTTCTCATTTAAGCTGGTCTCCACGGAGATGGTGAAGCAGATGATGATTCCGTTTCCATGGGAACGGCTTTAGTTTGAGTCCTCCTCTGATCCTCCAATGTCCTGAAATACCACAAGACAGTACTGTTACTAACACTGAATATCCTGTACAATGTAGACGGTACACAATCTGAAGAGCAGGGAGTACTTCCATGTGATTTTAAAATTTTAAAACTTCACTTGTAGTCAGTACTTTAGTTTATTTCAAGAGAAGTTCTTACCATAATATAAACCAAACAGTTAATCAGGTAATCAAGTAAATAAGGTGAGAATAATCTATAATTAGATGAATTGTTAGTTGCAGTTCTGATAAAATGCCTGTTTGACAGTTCAAAACCCAAAGATATTTAACTTATAGTGACACAAAAAAGAGAAGAGCAGCAAATCCTAATACATTTGAGAAGCTTGAACCATCTACTAATCAATTATTTAATTAACTGTTTCAGCTTTAATTACTTCCTGCCCTTAATAACATGCAATCTAATGACATATGACTCATGTGGCTCACCATAGGCTCCTGAGTCCTGAGAGTCATAACATGTTTCTGATATGCAGCAATGATACAGTCTCGCCTGCAAAGAGAGAAACAGCAGCACTTTGTCAAACCGATTCCCCCCAAAATGAATATGACTGTAAACATATCTATGTGTGTTTTGGGAGGTTTTAAGTGCTCATTCTCACTTGCTAGTGATGCCTCCTCCAGGTGGAAGTCCGGGCATTTCTTCTGCAGCCAGGAATTTGATCACATACAAAAGATCGGGGTCTTCATCTCTGGACCTCATTGCCTGGATAATTTCTTAAAGAGAACAAATCAAAACAATACAGTTATAAATTATATATCTTTGAGTTTAGTGTGTTTTGAGGTGGAAGTTTGAAGTAACAAGAAAATCACCTTCCACTTTCATCTCAATCTGTTGCTCCAGCTCTGCCTCCTGCTGCAGTGCCTCTTGTGATATCTGGGGGGCGCTGGGGAAGCAGACAATGATGATGCTCATGTTATCCAAGCTGCCCTGCAGAGGGCGATAGAGCAGAGGATATTAGAGAAGTAGTAAGTCTTCAAGTTGAAATGAAACAGACAATCATGGCATATAAGTGTGGTGCATTTACTCAAGTATTGTACAATTTAACAAATTAAGATAACATATAATTAGGCCTACTTAATATAATTATTTTATAACTTGGCAACCCAGAAGTATATAAAATAGTTTAAAATTAGCTTCAACTTAACCATATACAACATTAATGTTTATATCATAATCCAATAGTAATTTAAATATGTGTACTTTTACTGTTACTGTTTTCTGAGAATACTTCTATACTTTCACTTAAGTACATTTTTAAATGCAGGACTTTTACTTGTAGTGGAATATTTTCAAACTGAGGTGTTGAAAAAGAACTTAAATGTTTTAAAGTGCAGATACTTCTTCCACCACAGGAAATGTATTGATTGGGAAGGTACCTAGGTCTCTGTGTATATTTATTTATGTTGATCTTACAGGTTGATGATGTGTTAATAAATTAGCTAAAGGTGTTGATATCACAGTTCAATACATATAGAACACCATGACATTGATCATTTTGTGTTGAATATATTGTGAATTCACAATTACGTTACTAATAAGGAGACTTGCTGTTCACGCACAACACATTACTTTAGTCCGTGGCTTAACAAGCACCTGTAACATCACTACAGTGTTGTAACCATCAACCGACATGGTTCTGACGTCACAGAGCTGAGGAAGGAGGCTCAGTGTGTTCTGGTACAAGCATGGTACATGTACAGTAAGCCTTTTCAGGTAAAATAAATAGAAGCCCTCCTCAGTCAGGATAAAGCTTCTAACCGTGATCCCATCAACACACTCACACTCAGACTTAATCTGAGCCATGTGTAGCTTTTCCTCCTTCCTATTTATAGCGTGAGCTAAGGGCACATCAGACAAACAGTTACTAACAGGCATTAAGACTTGCAGGAGAAGTCTTCTTACGCAATTCCTCTTCACAGAGACCCTACCCACCCCTCTTAATTTAAAGCTGTCCATTCATAAATCCACCTTCTGTAATACTGTGTGAATCCAATCAGCTGAATTTGGAGTTCTGCTGAGCTCAGATGATGTGTGATATGGCTGCAGGTAGTGGACAATTAAGTAGCTCACTTTAATGTTTGCATACATTTTTATGAGCTACTACTTTCTAGACTGTGCTTGTAGTGAACATGACTGAGAGACATAAGATATCTGCAAACCAAGGGTCTGGGACTGCTTTATTGACTATTGAGAGGACACAACGAGCACACATGAGTTTTGAATTTGAATGTTTTATGGGGGCATAGATAGTTTGGGAAACTCTCCACTATGTTACTTTTATATACAGCAAATTAACCCAGACCATATAATTTACATGGGAGACCTTGAGGTCTCCAATTTTTTACAATGGAAATTTTTCAATGTTCTTCACCAAACAATTAATTGAGGAAATTATGGGCAGATTAATTGATAATGAAAATATTAGTTAGTTGCATCCCTGCTTTCGTGGTACTGACCGAAAGTAGCACGGTATCAAATTTTAGACAATTTTTATTTTGACTAAAATATTTATTCGTGTTGAGGCAACAGTTAACAGTTGAGAATTCTGGATTTTTTTAATTCAATTTTAAAAAAGGGGTTTTATAGAAAATATGTCTATGCTTCAACAGTCTCACCACCACATTTAGTAGCTGTTGTGGAGCTTTTGATTGTATCATATGATGTTCCTCTGCAGATTGAGTTGCCCAATCTTGCCCAATTTTACAGAATTGTATTATTGTTCATTTTTTACTTTGGAAACAGACAAACACTCACCACAAGGTCCATTTAGTAGCTTTTGAACTTTCAATCTTTATTTTTTTGGTTGATTGAAAACTTCTACTAAATACTACATGTGGTGAGACTGTTTTGTCAATTACAAGGTCAAGAATTAATTTTCTGTCTCATTGCTTATTCCTGTAAGTTAATCAAAATCAAGAATCATAATTTCGGTATTGTTACCAACACTCAAGTATTATAAAATCATTGGCAGTAGGATCACTGAGTTGCAAACAATACCTAGCCATAGTCCTTATAAAGCTGTTTCAGCTGCCTTTATGCTGAGGTGGCAGTGACAAATTATCTTCTTCCACATTTTTTTCATTAAACATTAGCAAAGTATTTTGCCTTTCCAGTGATTCTTTCTTCCTGATGTAATGTTTGAACACAGCATCAGATAGGATATTTCTTTAACTCTCAAGTCAGTAGCTACACAAGTGTCAAAATATATTTTGTATCTGAATCTAAAAACCTTTCATTTTCCTCTCTTATATTTATACACTTTGTGGGCTACATTGGTGTGGACTTCTCACCTTGTAGAGACAGAGGTCAATGACTTGGGTACAAATCTCTCTCAGGTCATCGCACACTTGCAGACGGCTGCGCACAAAAGCACACAGTTCCTCATTACCAATGGCGTCCCACACGCCATCACATGCAAGAATTAGGAACTCATCTTCAGGCGTCCTCTCCAGCTCGTACACTTCTGGCTCTGGTGACACTAGCTGCTCAGTCTGTGGCCTCCAGTCCACCTCCTTGAAGTCAAAGTCCCCCAGCGCTCTGGAGACAGCCAGTGAGCCATTCACTCTCTGTAGGGTCACTGAGCCTCCAGCATTCTGGATACGCTCTTTCTCTCTGGGGTTGAATGGCTTGTGGTCCTCGGTGTAGAAGACCACCTGGCCCTTACGGCAGAGCAGGGTGCGGGAGTCCCCACAGTTGATAAAGTAAATGTAACGAGGTGAAATCATCACTGCTGCTGCAGTGGAGCCACTTCGGTCCCAGTTGTCCTGGCGAGCCAGTTTGTGCATGTGGCGATCGATTTCTAGGAAGCCCTCATGGATCCCCTCCTTCACCTGCTCAGGGTCCTCGCTTGCTTTAACCCCACCTGTGAGAAATGAGGGGAAAATATTTGGTTTTAAGATACAGAGATATAGATCATACTAAGTAGTTTCTGGCACTAACTTTTAGTTTGCTGTTTGTTAAAAGAGCAACACATGGAGCCATGTACTATCTAACATGTGGCACTTGATCTGTGAAATACCAAGCTTCAACATTTAATAGCTTCATACTGCAAGGCCAACATAATCAGACATCTACAACGTCATCTTTATGGTTGGAATTAGTACTGCAGCTCAGATTAATAACATGACAAACACAATGCTTATGCGGATTGTACAATAAAATAATGTTCAGATTTTGGATGACCAGGAACAACTTTGACATTCAAAATCTCCTTTTTAGGACTGTCCAGCCATAACAGGGAGCAGTAACAAGAGTTACAGACTAAGGATTAGAGCTGTCTATTTAATAATGATGGTAATCTTTGTCTCAGATGGCTAACCAATCAGCTCACAACTCTAAATGTCAAGTATAAAACTCTGCATGAATGTCAACAGCTCATCAAATTTGAAACAGTCCTGTTTGAACTTTATTCATTACTCCTCCAAAGACAAATGCAATAATATCCAGAATTTTTGCTTTGATATGTCTATATATATATGTGTGTATATATAAATATGGCACACATTATATTGTATGTGCTTATGTTAACTTTGAATATACTGTATGTTCATAATCCTACCTTTGATCCTGAATTGTTTAAATTTGATTAATCCACTCTCAATCAGCTACTTTGCTTTTAATCATATTCTTTGTGTTTCTCAATCAAGGCAATAATTGAAGTCGCAGAAGATAGTGTCATCCAGTGAACTGATTATAAAACAGTTTAATATAATACTTAATTCTGAAGTGAAATAATGAGTTGTCTTTACATATTCATATTCATACACAACATGTGACCTATCTAAGGAATTACTGTAGGAGTATGTTTTCAGTTTAATGATGACTTTGTTAGAATATGTGACATGTATAAATGCACATATAGGAACAAACAACAAACTAAACAACAAACAACTAAAAGTGTGTTCACTGCCCCATTAACCATCTTTAATGATCAAATTCATCTCATTAATAACTAATTTTTCTGTACCTGTAGCCAGGATATGTTCCAGCAGGTTTCTGGAGCAGTACTGTGCCACTGTGGTGCCTGCATGTCCATCAAACACAGCAAAGTATCCCCAATCCTTCAAATCTCCCCTCAGCTGAGGCATACAGGTGTGGGCATCCTCCATCTGAGCCCTCCAGCCCTGCATGCTTGCCACAGCATAGTTCATCCCTGACTGAGAACCCCCCTCTGACACATGCTTCTCCAAAATGGGACGCTCCAGGTAGGGGCTTGGCATTGAGTCATCCTCATCCAAATTGTCCTCCTCATCGGGCGCTCTGTCCTTGGACCCCCCTTTGAAGAAGAAGGTGACCATCTTCTCTGTCTCTTTCACCAGCTGGCGGAGGAAAGAGGGCACCTCCACATTGCTCGCCCGCCTGGCCGTCCTCATGGCCCCACGAAGCCTGTGCTCAAGCTTCCTGCTGGACCTAACAGCAGCCCGTCTCCTCCTGGTGCCCCTCCTCCGGCCCTGTGTTTTCCGCAGGAGGTCCAGGGCAACAGTTAAGCTGAGTCACTCCAACCAGGTAAACAAAAAGTAACTTTATCAATTAAAATGATTTGTTAAATGAAAAACTGAGTTGGTTTTCTGTTAAAAATGATCAGGAACATTTTTGAATCCTTAACCTCTTTATAGAGTACGAGAATCCCCCTTCTGTCCTTTTTATTTTGTAGTATTGACTGTAAGGTGTCTTCCTCCCTGTCTGTCTCTCTGTTTCTATGTTTCCCTCCTTCTCTTCTTCACCCCTCCTGTATCAGCCTTGAGCTCCCATTGGCCCATCTATTTCTGTTGATTTATCCCTCTGCTCTGCCCCCACCCTCTCCTTGTCCCCCTTTCCCTCCCACAGTCTGTGGATAATCACCTGGCCTTCAAGGCAGACCAGATGACCTGTGTCTGCACACATGCATGGATTATGACCTGGACATTTTACACAACACAGAGGGGTCATACAGTCAGTAGTACATGTCTGCATAAAGATTTTATGTCTGATGCAATACATTTTGAATCCACACAACTTTATTATTACAGTAATTTTGCTCATTTGTCTTAATGAGTGACATATTAGGCTAACCAATAACCAATACTGCAGACTTTTTTATTGTGTTGAAAAATGTATTAAGAATTGAATTTCAAAGTTAATCCTTGACCTTGGAAACCGTAGTTGACAAAACAACTTCACATCAAGGTTCTTTCAGTATCTGTTCTGGAGCTTTCAATCATATCATATCATTTTCATCAGCAGAGGGAGTGTGGCCAGTTTGACATGAGGTGAAAGTGTTTTGCTTTTGTCTCAAAATAATCAGTATAATTTTTATATTATTATAATAATTTGATTAAGGCAAGGCAGGTTTCACATTAACACACATTAAGACAAAATACAACAGAAACACAAGGCAACATTCATTAAAATGAGAACTGCAATAATTAGTCAATTAACCAATTGGTGGGTTGACTTAATTAATTAGATTAATTGTTTTGAGTCATTTTTAAAGAAAAAATATCAAAACTCTCTGATTTCAGCTTCTCAAATTTAAATATTTTATGGTTTATTTAGTCCTCTTTGTCAGTAAACTAAATATCTTTGGGTTGTGGACTGTTGGTAGGGACAAAAAAAGATATTTGAAGACTCACCTTGGGCTTTGGGAAACAGTGATCGACATGTTTCACCATTTTCGTACATTTTATTGACCAAACCATTAATCGAGAAAATAATCAACATTAATTGGTAATGAAAATAATCATTAGTTGCAGCCCTATTGAAAATATTATAATACTATAATGAGGTACAATGATAGATAAAAACAAACCAAATAATCTGTTGACACACCTACTCTGACTCTGTCCTGTACTTTATGTGACTTCCTGTGTTGGCCTGTTACGACTGCTGTATGTCTTAATCTCATTAGCTGCTGCTTATTTGGAGCCCGGCCTGGTTTACATGCGCTCTTGTAGTATAATCGTTTTAAAGACTATATGTGTGATATTTTGTTCTTTTCTAGCTATAAGTAGGACTAAACCTGTTATCAGCTGATGTTGGTCTGTGCTGGTCATTGGCAGTGTTTCAGGTGAAGCGTGTTTGTTTTGTTTACCTTCACTTATCCAGTTAAGACTGCAGCACTGATCCACAGCAAACAGGATCACACAGGAAGTGCATTGCCCTGTGACTGCCCTGTAAACATGATTTGTGTAGCACAAACATCAGTATAGATATGTTAAATTAATTGTGATCCTTAAGAGTGGTTAAGCTGAATCTTTAGCCCATAAGTAACACTAGATGAACCCTCTTAGTTGTTGTTGTTGTTTTCTCTGTTTGCTCACATATTTTGTCTGTTTGCTTTTTTTTTTAGCTCTTCAGACATGGATGATCAGTGTGTGGTCTTACAGTTTTACATAACATAATCCATCAGTTTTCTAACAAATCAGACCTGGTTTGTTGCTCCTCTTAGCCTCTTAGGTCATCTAGTGGCAGTTTGCTAACCATTTCCAAACCAAACAGAAGTAGAAGGTGAATTAAGATGTACTTGCTCCAACTCTTGGGGGGTAGAGGACAGACCATGGTTGGGGACCCTGGTGAACTAATGACATAAAACAGGATTTTCAAAACAATATATGTCATCATGGAAATTTTGAAATTCCACTCTGATAAAGAGGAATGAGGAAAAAAACAATATTGTTGCACTTTAATACGCGTGCGCACAGGCTAACCCTTTTTGAATCAGTTACTTCTTTGTTCTCACTCTCAGTGACTAAGACATTTTCACAGAAGTTCTCTCTGTTAAAGATTGCATGCTTAATATTTCAGAATAATCAAAACATAATGAAATTAGACATAAGTACATAGTAAAAACTAACTGAATGAACAGACATGCAACAAAAGATATTCAGATTTGATTATATACATTGTATGTATAATTTACTCACTATCTATATGCTATATGCACCACAATGACATCTAGACATGACCAGTAAGTGAGTTAATACATCGGGGGATGGCCCAGGGGGAGTTACAAGGTAGGGATGCTTTTTGGTCATTTTGCTAACAAGTAGGATGGCATTCCCTCTCATCCCCCCTCGAATTGCCTTCTGGACAATAACATGTAAGGGAGAGGGGTCAAGCTAGGTCCACTTTAACAAAAAGAAGTCAGGATCCCAGTACTAGTTTTGACACTAATGAGGTTGTTTCAGAACCAGTGTATTTTCTTGATGAGTAACCATTGGCTATTGGCTAATGACACGTTCATATCAGCCACCTTGTTACTAAACAGTAGCCTATTTACACATCCATCATTTATGGAGTGTCATTATTAGCATTAATTTGGAGTCATGTTTTGGTCACAGGGCGAATGTAGGTTCAATATTCACCCCTTTTAGCCCTGTTTTTGGTTTCCACTTTAGCTGCTAAATGTTAATGTTCAAGCAGTCTTTAATTTTGTCTGCTCTTTGTACAGCCAGTTTTTAGAGCTTTTTTTTTTTTTTTTACTGAAAACTGCTGCCACGCTGTGGCTGAAAACAACCTCTGAGAGGTGAGAGTAAACCAAAATGGTGAAGTTGCATGCCTGAAAACCAGAACAATGAGCTAAAAGACTCCATGAACTTTAAATTAAGTTGATAAACTTTTGTGTTTGTGTGCATTTTAAATTTAATTTTGCATTTCTTAGTAATGCATTTTATTCCTTATATAAAGCACATGATTGCCTTTGTGTATGAAATGTGACACATAAATCTAAGCAGAGATCATACGGGATGTACTGTGCCTCCTTCATTTCTTACTCTAACCCTCTACAGTTTTTTTCCATTAATCATGATCCCAACAGTTTGTAGTAGCATCAGTTATAGCTACATACTGCCCCCTACTTTTCACTATTGCACAGGCTTCACTTGTCATCATAAAAAGCTTTTTAGTTGAGTGAGTCTATTCATTATTTATTATGTATTTAGCTTAAATGTTCATTTTGGTTTGTTTTGTTATGATTGTGCTTTGTTTGATATGTCTTAAGATATGTGAAAAATAAATTGATAGAGTTCATTGTGAAATATAAAAAGGCTAAAATATAGTAAAGTTGTAGATGAAATATATCCACCAAGCTCACATGTTGGTTGGCTATGGATCTCAGTAGAGCTTCACTTTGTTCTGCCAGTCTCCTAATGCATCTCCTACTCTTCTATGTATGTGTTGTATATGCTCATATCATACATTATTAATGATTTCTTCTCTTTCAGCATGCTCCTATAAGATCCTGGGATGAAATCACATGATGAGGAAGAGGGGGATAGATACACATAGATTAGCTATGAATGGGAGATGACGACAGGCTCAGACACAGGGACACGCACACTCATGCTTTTCTCCCTTTGCTGTAGCATACACTACTACCGCTGCAGTCATAACGATGCAAGAGGAGACAGGCAGAGGAGGGTGCAGAGCGGAGGATGGTGGAGCGTGGCAGGGCGGGGCTGCTGAGTGACATAGCGGGAGGCAGGAGCTTGAGGAAGGAAGCTGCTCAACAGACGACCAAGAAACATAGGGAGGAGGAAGAAGAGGAGAGAGAGAGAGAGAGAGAGAGAGAGAGAGAGTATATCCACAGGACGTGAGTGTCAGCAGTAAAGGAGGGGGGGGGGGGCTTCCAGACTGGATGGGCCCAGCGATGCCTTGATGGAGTATGGGCCAGATTTTAGGATTCTCCCACTGCCGTGAGTCTGCTTTTGTTTCATCTGTCTGTCTGTGTGTGAGGTCTGCATTTGTTTATGTCACTATACCATCATCACATATATTCCAGCTCAGCATCTTTTCTTGCTAACTGCTGTGAGCATCGTATATGGTTCCTCAACCCCCCTGCTATTCCCTTCCTGCCAATCACCATTCCTCTCTCCTGCTCTTACCTTTTAATAAACACATGGCTGAATGGGTGGATGCAGTGCAGAAGCTGTGTTATTGTCGTTGCCTCCCGTTGATTTGCAGATGTTTATGTGTACGCTTTGCTGGCAGTTATTTTCTTTTCTGTTGTGTTTTCATATCTCTGTTTTCTCATCATCCACCTGATATTCTCTACAGTTAAATGAAAGAGGTTTAAGATCATTTGCATGTGCTCAATACAGTGTGTGCAGAGAAGAATATGCTGCACTCATTGCTCTGCCTGGGTTGATTTATTAGCTAATGTCATGCTGGCTATCTAATGTACTAAAGGCCTTTACTGCTGCCAGTTTAGCACTGTAAGGAAATGAGTCTGTATTCACTGACCTACACCATGTAGCTCCAATTACCATGTTTGATACCTTTGATCAGAAACTGCACACATGGTGTTATGTTTAGTGACATGTCATGTAATTTTGCATCAAGATTAATATTTGCTGATTATGTTAACTACCAATATTTCAGTGGGTGTAAAAATGACTCATAACAAGCCATTGCAGTGCATGTTAGGGCTTTTATGTTATTAGTCACATTAGTTCATCTGAGTTGAATGTTTTGAGAGGCATCATCAGCATGAATGTGAGACTGCTGAATGGATGGGCTTACAGCATGTAAAAGTAGCAAGAATATGTTCAGTTTTCTGTCTCTAGCAATCTTTTAAGGCAAGTTCACCACCAGATTTATGTAAAATTTTGACTTTGTTTTCTTCTAGAGGAATATGGCTCGGTGGCATCCACTCCAGACTCAACGCCTCCATGCACAGACGGTACGAAGCAGAAACTTGAGATACAGTACTGCTATAAACAGGAGTTCCCTGCCTTCTGAAGTATCTTTCTTTTGAACGTAACATTAGAACGAATCCCCCATCGATCCAACTCCTCTCTCACTTCAAAATACTAGCAGTGAACATCCACAGGTGAACACAGACATATATTTTGATCTCTGCTAAATTCGAGAAAAGATGTTTATCAAAGAGGATTACATCTTTAGTCCCAGACATCAAATAACACCTCTGGGTGCTTTCAACTGACATGTCTGTTTATTAAAAGCAACATCATACTCCTTGCATGACACTGAACTAATATTCACAGTGTTTACTGCAGAATTAATTGAATAAACTGCTGATTGTTGTAAATTGCTCCTCTGCTCAGTTCAACTATATTTACTGTCTGTGTACATCTCTTTTCTGACTATGCCCTTTGTTATCTAGTGTCTATCTATCTCTGTGTGCATTGGGCTGACCACTTTTATTCAATTTTGTCTCCATTCAGGCGGAAATGAGGAGTCTGAGATGTATGAGCTGCAAACAGCCAGGGAGTGGTCTGACGATGAGGAGGAGAGAGATGGAGATCCAGATGACGATGAGGGACTGGCTTCATCCCCGTCCATCTGGGGCACGCCGCGTCAGAACTCCTTTGAGCTGACTTTCTCCTACATTGCCATCGCTGAGCCCGAGGCCGTGGGAGCCTCGCGACACTTCCGTGACAGGCGCAGGGGCGGCTCTCGGGGAAGTCGCACTCCTCTGATGCGCACAGACACCCTGGAAACACTGTTGGACTCCCCTGATGTAGACTGGGACCCCCAGGTCTTCCTCAGTCGAGAGGAAGACGAGGAAGTGTCAGAAAGGAGAGCACAGGAGAGGTCAGAAGCGAGGACAACGAGGACAGCAAGTCCTGGAGCAAGGATGGAGCCGCACAGACGAACTGAGACTATTACAATCCAGCCCTCTCCCCAAATCCTGGACCCAGAAACTCAGGGGAGAGATGCAGGAATCCAAAGAGAAGAGAGCAGTCCGACCCAGACTCTCCAGCCTCCCTCTCCTTCCCCTTCTTCCCAGCAACAGAGCCCATCACAGATACTTCAGGGTGAGAGAAAGAGGAGAGATAGAGAGTGCTTGAGGAAGTTGTTTTATTCTAGTGGTCAAGTCAAATGTCTCCTAAACCCATCATCTGATTAAAATTGATAGAAAAGATCATTTAGTTGAAGGATTGTTATCATTTAAACACACCTAATAGTTCACCTATTGGTCCTACAGGTGTCTGCTTGAGTTCAACTGATTTTTAAAAGATTTAAATCTTGTGTTAGTGATGATTGAGCTTCACTTTCTTGAATTATGCATGCATCAAACCATGATATACCAAGAGTAGATTATATGATCTCATTTATGATGATCTTAAATGTCTTTCCCTGAGGTGGACATGATGTGATGTGGCACAGAGGCAGTCATGTGATGAATTGTGATGACAAGTAAATGGTGGCCAAAATTCAGCAAGAGGAAGAACCCAGAAATGTTTTCTGATCTTTCTAAATGGGAATAGTAAATGTTTAGGAGTCAAGTCATCTGGATCTTCATATTTCCCAGAAATCGAAATAGCTGGTATTAGACCAGATAAAAACAGACCATAAAGCTATGACAGGAGGCCCTAAAACACACATATGACACAGGATTTCACATGTATAGGTGTCAGAATGTAAGATCTTAGATGTAACAAACAAAACTGGTGTTTGCTTTCTTAGACTGCTTCAATACTTATGATTTTAGACATGAAAAAATATGATGACTAACACAAGGTGGTAGTCAGCTTTAATTTTAAGGTATTATCTGCTGTGTCGAATAAATAATAAAAGCTTATTTATTAGCTGCCTTTTCAGGATGACAGAGCTTATTTTCACTTACTATTTTACTCCAAATTGACACTCTCATCAGACTCATATGTTATGTTCAGGCTTTTTTCTAAATTACTCCATACATATATGACATATATAACAATATATAGTTAATGAAAATGGTGTTTAAAAAAGGTTTGCAACATCAAATCAGCATTTAATCATCATGTTCCTGCAAAAATCATTACAGGTTATAGCTTCATTTCTAGCTAAGCATGTGCAACAAGAGGAACTTGGTGATGATGACATTGTGATAGTGACATCATGTTTTGTTTCCCAGCAGCAGCGTCAGCCTCACCGAACCCCGAGCCAGAGTCTCCAGTCACTATGGAAACCATTTCAGTCAAGCTGCTCACATCTGTGCAACCAAGAGGACCCTCATCCTCATCACCGGCTGCCATTGACCTAAACTCTCAGGAACAGCTGGTCAGCGATCACTGGTTCTCAGCTCTTAACCTATCAGAGGACCCGACAGTATGCACCCACATAGCAGGTACAAGATTCACTGTATCTGTAACTTAAAATCTTCCTCTGACCTCTGGCCCTCCACCTCTTCCATCTCCCTGTCTTTGTCTCACTGCTGAGTGAGATGCTTTCATTCAGCTCGTTAATCGATACTTTAAATAAAGCAAGTATCAGATTTCGCTTTGGACCTCCAAGAGCAGGCAGACAAAGATAGACCCCCCCACCCTCCCCGGAAGTCCTGGCTGTTCATTGTGTCTCCATAGTAACCCTCTCTTGGGACTTCAGGAATAATTGGCTAATTGTGGGGAAAGCATTCTTGGCATTGGCTGACTTTTTGGGCACACACACCATCACCGCTGATGTCAGAGTGTATCACTGTTTGACAGAGAGAGAGAGAAAGAGAGGCAGTTGTGTGTATGTGTGTGTTTATATGCAGGTTTGTGGGAGTTTGTTGGCTCTTTAAGAGTGAGAAACAGAGAAAGGGAGAAAGGGAGGGATAACATCCTGTCTTTCAGCATGATGGCACTTTAAGTGGACTGTTGGTCAGAGTAGAGTTCAGTCTTATTATAGTGGATGTTAAGGGGGCAGCAAACCTTCAGACTGTTGATGAATGTGTGGACAGGCTGATGACAGAGTTTAGGGTGTCCTGAATAAATAGCACACATGCATCATATTTCTTCTGGTTTTATTACCTGTTTTAGGGACTACATATCATATCGACCATGCTTTTTTGGCAATTGAAATGTGTCACTAGCACCAAGTATTGAAAACTGTCTGGTGCAAGATGCTCAAATTTGTTCTCTTTTTTAGTTATTGCTAGAGCAGACAGTTTCTGATTTTAATGGTAATTTTGCTAATTTTAGATTATTCTATTTACAAAGGAGAAGTAAAGACCACTGCACTTAACCAAAAACAAAAAGGGGGGCTGGAGTGTGTGCAACCAAAGTCAAAGTTCAAAGCATAAAAAAGGGTTCGCACATCTTAAGCACCTTCACCCTCTACCTTTTCAAGGTAAGATCATTAAGTGTTGTTTTGGTATCTGTGCTAAACCTTGTAACATAACTAAACATGATATTTCTGCAGTATTATCCATGAATATATTATAACATGTTTCAACAGTTTACAGACTCAAGTAAGTCTTCTTCAAATCTAGAGATAAAAAGAACCACTGCTTTGTCAGATTTAGACCTCTAAATCACTACCAGCATCTCCGAATTTTTCAGCTATTCAAGTAAATGAATAACAAAGTGAAATGAAATGGAAACCCTGAGTCTGATTCACCAACTATTAATTTGTTGTCAGGAATACAACCTTCTTCTTTGGAATTTGTGCAATCAATCAAATTAGATTTATTTTGTAGCAAAAGTGATCTTATCCCCAGATATTCAGCGTCATTAATGGAAACATTTTAATCATTCATCTCTTTAGAAAGGTTAGACTTCATGACATAACAGAATATAAACCCTGGTTATCTTGTTTCAGGTGCCAGATGACATATAAATGTGAACACAACTCTGTACTGTATGACCTTATGTGAGTTCAGGCAGGAATACCATGAATTTATTCTGATTCAGAGTGGATTTTTGCTTAATGGAAGGAGGTTCAGTGATTTTCAGAAGTATTTTGAGATTGTTTTGAATCATCTCTTTATGTGTGAACCTCTTGGAGTCTTGAAGTGGGGGTGGGCGGTGCTGTGGACAAGATTATTTTGGGCTGTCAGAGCTTTGGACTGCTGAGCGAGCAGGGGGGTAGCCAAAAACAGCTCAGAGGGGCGAGGGGGAGCACAGCGGGACAGAGACGGGGACAGAGGGTGTGAGGGGAAACAGTGGAGCAGCAACCAAAATGGCCAGCAAAGGTGAGAACTTGGGCTTAAAGTGAGAATAGGATCATTTGTGGGATCACATGTGTGAGTACTGAGTAGTCAACTACTGATTTCACTTACCAGCAGGGAAGCTACAAACTCAACTGTGAAGGGGTGGACTCTTGTAGTCTAGCAGTGGACTGCTTAGAGTTGTGACTTTGGTATAGTGGACAAAAGGCCTGCCTGTCAGGGACCGAAGACAAGAATTGAGTGGATTTCTTGCCTCTCTTTAATCATTTCACAAGCAGAGTCTCCAGAGACACCTGCTTCTGTCAGCTAGAGATGTATTTGGCTTTTAACTTAGAGGTAGCCGGGTGTTCTCCCCATTGCGACTATCAGTTGCCTTAATTAAAACCAGCACCGGCCATTCAAATGAGTATCATGAACTGCTCTGTTGTGGTATGCTGTTAGCAGCGTGTTGTTGTGTGTAATAACTTGGCCAGCTGGGTTCTCTCTTACATTTTAGTATTTCCTCCTTAGGCTAAAGAGCTGGCATAAACAGGGACATTTCAGAATGTAGTAGTATGAGATTCCTTGGACATATGTAATTGAGCTGACCTGTGCTGGGTCAAATGAAGTGGAAACTACTTCAGGTTGGATGACAAAATTTGTGATTAAGCCATATGTTCTTATATGTTGTATTGTTTTTTAGTTTAGTTCAGTTTTTTTTTTTTTTTTTTGGTTCGTTGCATGATTATTTAATTGCTTGAATGGTTTATTGATTAATTGTTTTGTGATTTTTACATTAAGAGTAATTCTGCTGCTTTGATTAAATTACTGTGGTCTAGAGAAGGCTGTAATGTTCTCCATAGGTGAAAAGTGGTGGATAGTGGATGTAGTTGAGTAATAATTTCCTATAATCAAGAGGCAAATTACTACTAAAGTAATTTATTGTTGAGTGTCTGCGATTACTATTATACACCTGCACATGAAGGACACTTTACGTAAATTAAAGTTAGTACAACACATCCAGCTGAGGTAAAGTATAGCTGGCAATAGAAAGAAACAAGGGCATCTCAAGGCTGTAATATTTATTACACCAAACAAAAAGTTCTGTAGAAATAATAGCACACTGCAGACATTTTAGCCGCCTATTAAATTTATAAAATGTATGTTTCTTTACCATAAATTGTGGATTATGCTAGTTGATAATGTTTATGTGACAACTTCTGTGGGGTTTAAAGAAATAGTTCTCAGATGGTATATTTTGGGAAATATGTTTATACACTTTCTTGCAGATAATTAGTAAATAGAAAAATAATACCGTTTTTGATCAGATAAAACAAACGAGATACAATGTATTAGTTAGTGAGCTTTAGACATGCTGGTAGACAGATTGTGTTACTTTTGGACAAAGCCAAGCTAGCTGTTTCCCTCTGTTTCCAGTCTGAATGCTAAGCTAAGCTAAGTGGCTGCTGGCTAATATGTCATATTTAGCCTACAGACAGAATTATATCAATCATCCCATTTAACTCTTGGCAAGAAAGCAAAGCGTATTTTCCAAAATGTTACTGTAAAATAAACAACGATTTGGAAGGCTTTAGGATCCACTAAAGCCATCTGTGATGATGCATAATGATATGTAAAAATGTAGATATAATAGATGTCATTTGTTACATGCTTCTTATAGTGCTACTATGTAGTAGTCACTCCACTCCAACATAAAGAAAATTCAAATTGAATAAAGGATAAATACAGGATGTAGCATCATCCATATGTACAGACAGCTTAAAAGCTGTGATACTGTCAGTAATACAGTCTTGGTTTCATATAATGTTATTTTGAGATTGAATTAGTCACCTTCCCTGAATCCATGTGCTGAGTAACAATGTCTCAAGAGTGATGGTGGCACAAACAAACACATTGGACAGGTGTGTTCCAGGGGCATCATGGGTATTAATTGTATGCAGTGATGTTTATAAATAACCCACCTGCTGTCAGTGTATTCTATCCAAAGAGGCTTCCTTTTATTCTAATGCTGAGGCTTAGCGTTTCACTGAATGACAAGCACAAAGACCTAAGCACCACACAACATGCTCTGTAATTTCACACCACAGAAACACTGCTTTAACTAAGGGCTTTGTGCTGTAGCTTGATCATTGATAAATAAAATAAGGCTAGCTGAAAGAAGAATCACATACTCTACTGTATATATTAGCAAAGCATCACTACAGACGCCTCAGTCTCCACGGTTGCTGTTGCTGGGTGACGGAGAGGGAAACCAACAGGGTGTGGAAAAGGGGCTGCTGATGGCCTGACGTCTGTCAGCAGGTGCTGTGAAAGGCTGTATTTAAATTCTCTTCGACCGCTTGCTTCCTTCTATCATCAGAGGGCTAAATTTAGCCTGAGCCAGAGCCTAACATGTCCTCATAGCTGCTGTATATGTTCTCATGCTTGAGGCTGGAAATCCCTCTCTGCCAGTCTTCCCCTACCACTTCTCTGGTCATCCTTCCCTTATTATTCCTATGTCAGAACCACTGTCTCTTCCTGCCACTCTTCCTTTCCCCACTTCTACCCAAAATTAAAAGCTGAGAAGCTGAGTGATGATGCTACTCTGTTTCCAGGAAGGATGCAGCAACTCACAACTTCCTTTGCTTTCGGCTGAGTACAGCTACACAACCTGCTTATATTTGGGAGGCAACTTGATTAAAACTTTTACACACATCTTGGAGCATAACAATAGAAAGAACCAGTTTCTGGTGAGTTCTGAGATCAATCAGAAGCTGAGCTAAACACAAACCCACACAGTTGGTACGTCTGTTGTTAGCTAGCTTACAGCTAATACATACTGCATACATTTACAGTTGGCACGTTGGCTGTTTGGGATGAAGAAACACAAAAGGCCCAGTGGTCAAATTCGCTATTGAAAATTTTCTTCACGTTCTGTCTGGACTCACCTTCAGGCTTTCTTCTTCCTTTTAGTCCTTTTAGTTTTTTAGCATCTTTGAGAAACTTGAAAAGCGCCATATAAATAAATTGTATTATTTCTTTTCTCTTCACATCTATTCCCGCTCCCTTTCCTCACTCCATCCTCCTTGTCTTTTAGTGATGGACCTGATCTACTGGAAGGACACGGAGCGAACAGGCATGGTGCTAACAGGGTTAGTCGTGGGCCTGCTGTCCCTGTTCCAGCTCAGCATCATCACTGTGGTCTCCACAGTCTCCCTAGCTGTCATGTGCTTCACCATCTCAGTGCGCATCTACTACAAAGTCCTCTACATCCTCAGCTGGGGTGATGGAGAACACCCCTTCAAGTAAGTTTCCACAGTTTTATTCCTTCCTTTTCATTATTTTCTCTTTTCTAAAAAGAACAAAAAGAGCAGACAAAAGAGGAATGATAATAATTGCAGAATGATAACTAGATTTACCCCATTTCTCCTCTTTATGCAGATTTTCTGCTTTTTAAAGATTAGCTTTTGTTTTTTGTGTTTACATCCATTAATGAATATGCTGTAGCTACATTTTAATTATTAATTGCTGGAATGTTTATTGTTATTAACCTAACTGGGGTTTTGCTGAGATTCAGGCAGTTAAATCTTTGTCAACACAAGCAACATGTTATGTCAGTGTATGTGCGCTTTGTCTGAATGCAGTTTTTAATAAATAGACAATTTAAGTAATTTTTTCATTATTGATTAATTATATCCTCCACTATGTGACAAATGGCAATTGCATCGACTAAAGAAATCATAAAAAAGCTGGTGGTGACCCAGCAAATTGAAAAACAAAGGCCAACAGCTGGAGTGACAAGAGGGGATTTATATTGGGCTTGAAAGATTGCAGCCATAGAAACACAAATCACTGTGTCATCTTTTTTTTTGGTACACAGTACAGGAAGGATGACTAACAGGAGAGTTTAAAAAATAAGTACTAGAGAGGCAAAAGTAACAAATGTTTCTGTCTATCTTCATTACTTTATCTTTTCTGGTTTTCTTTTTTTCTGCCTCTGATGTCCTCCTTTCATGTCTCACTGTCTCTCAGGACATACCTGGACCTGGACATCAGTTTGAGTGGAGAGCAGGCTGACCACCACATGCAGAAAGCCATCGTTATGACTCTGTCTGCTATTGACAGTCTGAAGAAACTCTTTTTTGTTGGAAACCTCTTTGAATCTTTGAAGGTGAGCAATGCTGACTAATAAAGCTATTCTTACATGATTTACGTGTGTGTGTGTGTGTGTGTGTTTGTGTGTGTGTGTGCGCAGTTCAGTCTCGTCTCTTAATGACTTGTCCTCAAGGATTTGCTTCAGCCTGTCCAAAACCTTCCCCTCATTAACCTCAGCATCAGCCCATCTCCGCATTCTTTCATTTTGCTCAAACATCTTCCTCCCTCCATCATCCCATTTCCCTCCATCACTGGAAATGACAGCATTGCCATGCCAACCGTCTCTCTCATTATGCTAGCTCAGAGCTGAATACTCAGTTCCTCAATAAGGGCAACATCATTGATAGCAACTGTCAGCCCCAATTACATATTTTTAGTAATCATGTCGAAAGCAATCCTTTTGGAGAAGAAATTTTCAAATTAGTTTGAATTGGTTCTAACAGAACAAAAAGAAAGCAGTTTATGTTTATCCAGCCTCTGGGTAAGCCTCTCTAGCTAGCAAAGCCCAAGCATTATGTTAATATTCATCAAGCATAAATAAATCTGTTAGTACCGCATGTCATCACCCATGAAGTATGTCACCACAGTCTGCATGCCCCTAACATTTTTTCTTTGTATTAACAGCATTGACTGCACAGTTCTTTAATGACTTTGGATTAATGTTGTTTTTAATCAGCTTATGATGACACATATACACAATGAATTTCTTGAAAAATACCATAAGACATTAATCATAGGATTAGTTGTTTGTGCACATTTTGAGGTAGACAAACCCAAAAACATCAGCCAAATGAATGCACTGCAAAAATGCTGAGCATGATATACAGTATAATATGTATATTTGTACTACAATTTATATATATATAAGCATTTTTCTTTTGTTGCTTTTAGTTGTTACAGAGTAATATAAAATTAAAATACATGCCAGAAGTGTTAAAGTTAATAGTATATGTTATAATATTGTACATCCAAAGAACATCTGCTTAAACTGCCTCTTAGCGCTTTATTTTTTTCTTATCTTTATTCTTCTTGTTACTCTTTTCTTTGCTTTTAACAGATATCCCCACTGTCTGAATTGCTTGCATAGCACTGGCTTTTCTTTTCTTGCAGTATTTTATTGTTTTTATGTTTTCATGGTTTCAAATTTTTATTCAACAAAAATGATTTCCTCAGTCATCATATCATTATCAATAGAAACAATGTTTCTTCACCTTAATGTAAAAAGTCAGGACCAGTATCAAATTTCTGACCAGTATAATGTGTATTCAATGGTGTATCAGGTGTAATTTTGAAATTTGTGCTTGTCTCTGTACATGATTGCAGATACTTAAAGTGTATAAATCAGGATTTAATGCAAATTATTGGCAATTAAATATCAACAAATATTCCACTATCAAACACCTAAAATTATTATGCCATTTCAGTGATTAACAGCAGCACTTTATGAAGACACAGACTTAACACATTTACAGTAAATGATAAGTCAGTGTGAGCTGACTGAGCCCCTAAATCCCAGTCACTCCCAGTCTCAACCCTGACCTGGCCGGTATGTGACATGACAGGAGGCTGAATGCAGAGACACCCCGGGATCAACCGGAGTCTCTTTCCATCCCAGGATAGGGGTGTCCCATATCAGGGCAACGCTAAATCCCCCACATAGTGACTGTGATACTGTGAGATAGAAGAGAGTACACCCTAACCCAAATTGGTGTTCATGTATTTGGAGTGTCTTATTTTCTTTATCTGCAGTGCAGAACATACTATAATGCATGTGTCTATTTTACCTAAACAACTGTGAAGCATGATTTACTGCTTTCTAAAATAATTCAAACTACATGGTACAGTGCTGAAGGGTTTTCTAGACATCTGCACGGATCATTGAGGGAAGTTAAACTAATTCTCTGCAGCTGTTCCTCTGTTTTTTTTTCTCTTGGTCTTAGTTCCTGGTTCTGATGTACCTTGTGACATATCTTGGAGACCTGTGCAATGGCCTTACTCTGCTCATCATCAGTAAGATATTGCATTTCGAAATATGGAATCCATTAACATACTGTATGATTGTTGTGTTAACTCCTTTAACTTTCCTTCTTTTTCCTTCTCCAGGTGTGATCGCTGTCTTTTCTCTGCCACTTTTCTACAGACAACGCCAGGTAATGCCTTTTAACTGCTTCAGTTCATTCTTGACTCTGCCATGTTCATTTTCATATTTACAAACATATTTTTTGGGGCATTTCCATTGTGTTACAGGAGCAGGTAGACAGCTTCATTGCAAAAATCCAGGCCAAAATCAACAATGTCACGGACATGTGAGTATAGTGCCATCTTCTGGCACAATGGTGCCATCAACACAGGTTCACTTAGGCAGTTAGTGCTCAGCTTATACCAACTGGACCACGCTTGTGATATTTTGGAGTATTTCTAACTGCCAAAAGTGCTAGTGAAGACTAAAAGCATGTGGTAGTTTTTCTCACTGAGACATACCTGGTTAATAGGGCTATATATAATAAGGCAATACAAATACATGTTTTATTTTATTTTAATTTCATCTATCTATCTATCTATCTATCTATCTATCTATCTATCTATATATATATATATATATATATATATATATATATATATATATATATATATATATATATATATAAAAATATATAAACAAGTAGGCTAAGTAGGATTACAAACAAAGGCAAAGGACAGTGAAATAAAAACACACATTCAGGTAATACAATTGTTACAACAATTAAATTGTGGGGTCGGGACCCCCAGGTTGGGAACCAGTGAGGCATGTAGGTACATGAAAGACACAACATGATATTTTGAACTGTGTCATCTGATTATATTTTTAGGGAGAGAATATATAGCATTATATGACATTTAATATTTATTTTTACTGTGTCAGACATGCAAGTTTGTTGACCGGCACAAGTACTAACCCCCTTCTCTTTTTCTCTCCTACAGTCTGCAAAGACTCGCCCAGGGTGGTGGCCCTCCCCCCGACCCGACTCCTGGTGACGCCAAACCCAAAACCCAGTAAACACTCATGGACAAGAACTGAAAGAGAAGCTACCAGAGTTACAGGCTGTCACTCAGATGTCTTACCCAGCAGTCTGCGCTCAGAGCTCCAGAGACTGGGGAAGGGATGGGACGTTATGTAAACAGACGACAATGATGGGGATTACGCATGGTACTTAACACGCTAACTGTATCTAAGTTATGGGGTTAAGAGGTCAGGGTTGGGTTAATTCATAATAAACGGTGAAATCAAGGTGTATGAATGCAGGATGAGACTGTTGCTGCTCACGTCAGAGACGGAAAGATTCAATGATGCATCTTGTCATGTGTGACCACCTTTGGAAATGTTCACTGTTTTTAATATCTAAAAATGACTTGTGAAGTATTAGTTGAAAGCTGTAGTCCAAATGAGGTACTAGACCAGTAATGGGAAGTTACCACACCGACAGCTACACACCTGAGAAAAGGGAACTTAGTTATTAAGGTAATTTATGTGAGAGGACAAAAAAAAAAACAGGGGTCATCATTATTCATGGCAGCATATAATTGGCAATTAGGATGCATGTGTCTATGTGACTGCACATGTACATTTCTGAATGCATATTCATTCTCATGACTGTTTTATCTGTGTGCGTGCAAGTATGAGACGAGTGTGTGAGTGTGCGTGTAATTCTTGACATACAGCTTTGCGGAAATGAAACTGTTACCTACAAGCAATTAAAGTCACATTTCTTCTTTATTTTCCAAACTTTCTGTTTCTTTTCATCCACACAGGCATTCATTTTCACTCACACAATTATTCATTTTCACTCACACAATTATTCACTTGAGTTTTTAATTCTTGTCCATGTCTTTTCATGTTACTTCACTACACTGCTCGCACCAGTGTGCGCCGCAGTTTGACTCTCATTCATTGACATAAATGGAAGGATTTCAACAAGTTCAATAAAAGAGATGTATTATAGATGTAAAGGAAGTTCCTCATTGACAGAGCATCAGATGTACTTAAGGTGTAAGGGATGTATGATTTAAAAAAACAAAACAAAACAAAAAAACAAGTGCTAAGATTTCAAATAGACATCCTCTCTGAGATCTTAATGTATTTATCGCCAGCCTCGGAGGAAACTTGTAAAGGAATGTGGGAGTGAAATACAGCAGGTGCCTTTCTAACTGCAGGTTATAGTGCATGATCTGATTCACAGTACTTACTGCTGATAACAGCTTACAGCGATTTCTCCTTGCATAACAAGCCACTTCTCATATTTACCTGACCATTGCCTTCCTGAGAATGGGGTTTTGTACATGTACAATACTTGTGCGATAAATAGATACATGTGTACAATGACATGGTATCTTACACAGAATTGTAAGTAGATCAGTTTTAGGAATAATAAAGTTATTCAGGATACTCTGCAGCAAGTCCATATTTCCCTTAAGCAGTTGCTTTTGAGCTCGCACCAAAGTGTGTCTGTTCCTATGCCTTATTAATGCATAATTTATCTGTGTCCTGCACTGAAAGCCTTGTTACAACAGATATGATCCTGGAAACCCAAACACTATGGCCCATTAGCCTTAGACAGCCTCTGTTGCTCACTATTGGACCTAATGTAGTTGTACACACTGGCCTCTTGTAGTAGTAAATGATTTTTTTTAAACAAGATGTTAGAGATAGCAATGAAATTAGAGGCACTAGTCAGTGATTATCTTCTTCTATCCACACAGCTTGGCATATACAAAAGGTTCATTCACTGAGGTCTGTCCTGTCAAATTATATTTAAACAAAACTACAGTCAAACTCATCATTTAGTCTCACTTGGTCTTACCGATGACATACTTGTGTTTTTATATGTGCTGTGTGGATGAAAGACTTGCAGTGAGGAAGAAATTGATTCCAAACAGGAAAGTAAGTTTTAGTTCCTTTTAAAATAAGTTGGAATCAGTCATAACATACATTATAGTATTATGCTGATTATTTTGTATTCTTCAAAATAATTAGAGTTTTAATCTTGGAAAAATAAACAAGCTGAAAAACTAAAAAAAAAAAAAAAATAAGCGAAGTGTGACTTTTTCTGACAGATACAACTAACACTATGGCTCAAATCTCCAATACTTGCCTATGACATTATTAGAAACATGTTTTATTATCACAATAATGTGAAAGAGCCCAGACTGAAATGTTGTCACTTCAGCAGAGGCTTTAAATGGGGTTCACATTTAGAGAAAATACATTATACATTGGCCCCTACAGTGGCTTTTGTGTTTGTACCCCCAGAAATGCAGCCTGCAAGGGTTCAGATGAATTTCTGTCAGTAGCTACAGTTACTACAGTAGCCATAAGGGTATCATAATCATATTAATTAGAACTGCAACAATTAGTCAATTAATAAATTAGTCATTTTACAGAAAATTAAGCGGAAACTGTTTTCAAGCAAAAATACAAACCATTCTTTTGTTTTAGCTTCTCAAATGAGAGGATTTGCAGCTTTTCTTTGTCAAGTTATAGTTCATCTGAATACTTTTTAGGTTTTGGTTAGTCAAAACAAGCAATTTGAAGGTGTCTACTTGGATTTTAGAAAACTGTACAGGCATGTCTTACTATTTTCTTACTTTCATTGTCCAATTAGTCAACACATTAACAACACATTAATATTGATAGGTTGTGTTGGATATTTCTGGAACTTGGTAACTTGTTTCTTTGTCGTTCTTGGGTTTCTTATTTACTTTTGATCTGACCTGTATGGACACATTTGATTTGAAGTTAAGATGTTGCAAATGCTTTTACAAGTGAAACTTGATAAATTGTGGCGTTTGGAGCCATATGGTGATCATGATATGCACTGCCCTACAAGTGTTTCATGTCTGTTTTCTCTTTGCTGTTGCTTCTAACCACAAGGGGGCAACAAAAGCCGAGACATTATTTCCATCCCTTCTTCCAAGTGTCCAATTTGTCTGACAGGAAACACGATCACCTCAGCCACTGCACAGTTGGAAAATTACCCATCAGAGGAACAATTACTTTTAAATTAGTAAATTCCATTCAGATATATCACTATCTTTTTATCTTGTACATTCTCCAGTAGCCACAGTTTTTGGCCCCTGTCTGTTCCTTCAAGGTTCAGCTTTCTAACAGTTAAAGTAGGTCAGGGGGTCTGAGTGGGTTTGAAATTTCAGCACTTTATGTCTCACGTTCAAAATGGACATCAAGGTTGTCTTTTTATTACAAGACAGGATAAGTCTGGACTTTCCTACACCAGGTCAACCTCACAATAGGTTGGCCCTATATGACACAGTTGTTCTGCTGTGTAGTAGAGATAAATGTGATACATAATACTAGTACTAATACATAATACTAATATTATTTTCTGTTCTATTCCATCATTTTACAAGTGTCCGGTAACTTATAAGTTATCTTCAAAATGCAACAGTTTAAAAAAGGATAAACATTTGATTTGACATCTCCAACCTGTGTCTGCTTGACCCTTCACCGTTGGGAGGTGAAGTGGGTGGGATTAGTCAAATCAATCTGGCGATATAATACCTTGGACCCGCCCTCGCATTGTAAACTGCAGAGAGGCTGTGGTTGTGATAGTAATCTGCCACAGTGGCTTTGGCAGCGCGCAGTGCTGGAGGAGAGGTTTTACGCACGAGTCCCACTCTCGCCCATAAGCATTTGGCAAATTTGTGTAAGAGAGGAGAAGCCTGTTCTCATGGTGGGTCCTTCATCTGCCCGTCGAGGAGACCGCTGGAAGTGAAGTGCTGGCTGATTGAATGTCACCTCCAGTCACCATGGATTACGGACGGACCATGGCCCCTCCGGTGCCCCCGCACAAACCCAGCCCGACTCTGCCAGGGCAACCGCAGGAGCGGCTGCTGAAGTGCGTCCTGCTCGGCGACGGAGCGGTGGGCAAAACCAGTCTGGTGGTCAGCTACACAACGAATGGCTATCCAACCAAATACGTCCCTACTGCATTTGATGACTTTTCGGGTAAGCAAAGTTAATAGCTAAGTTAGTGCTGTTTTAAAGTCTTTAGACAATTTGTACAATGCACAAATAATAACGTACAGTAATTGTCTGATACAAGAAACAGCATTTCTTGTTTTCCTAGAACAGATTTACTTTCCACAAAGCCCTATCAGTTTTGCAAGGATTAGACAGTAAGACTGAATTGCATAACTGTGTAGATCGGTGTATTGAGATTGGAGCCTAAATTGGGGTGAATTCTGGTGAATTAAACTTTAATGACATTAAACAAAGCTCCGATGAGCCCATATAATCCTCTTTATTTCCAATTCAATTAAATTTGTCCTTACCTGCCTGACAGTCTCACTTAATTTCCCTGAACTCTCCTTCAACTTCGCGTTTTGAGAACACCCGCCCATTCTGCCAATTCTTCCATTATTCCACTGTTATGATAAATGTGTTTGTGTTTCCTATTATCTGTCTTCCATCAGTGTTAATGTACATGAGTTATAGTCCCTGATGTAGCCAGGTTTCCATTTGGCCTGGTTCCACTTTCCAAACCATTTCACTAGTCCCAGCAAGACTTGTTTACTGAAAAATAAGCAGAGAGAACAAAATCCTTCAAAGGTGGCACTTTAAACTGATCAGTGTTCACATGAAAAGAAACACCTGTGACCTTTACTGCTTCATAATCACATCCTCAGCCTAATCCACCTAGACCACTTTTCTTTTTGAAACTTAAAAACTTTACATTGACTTGACTTTTAAATGTTCTGTCTATAAATGCAAGAGTATTAATATATCGACTTTTTTATTCTTATATGGTATCTAGTAATGAGTACTTGACTTTGAAACCTGTAAAATGACTTGTAAACTTGAGCATTTTTGTCATTAATGTGTTTTTTTCTCCGACATTATGCTAATGAGTAGTAAAACTAACAACTTGGCTAACATAAATCCCATAAAACACTCTCTGGGAATACACACCACCTTCAGACAAGCTCTGGCCCAACCTTCCTGTACAGAGCGGAGAGTGTCTCTTGGTTCACGGGTTTTGGATTGCACAACTCTTTCTATTGTTGTCAGCCTTGACCCCTCAAGCCCTCTCAATCTATACTGGAATGGGCACATCTGTTGCAATGGCTCTGAGGCAGAGATTGTCTTTCGCCCGGCCTGACAGAGAGTAATTGTGCAGTTGGGGCCCTTGCTGGTGATGTCATATTTTGGTGCCCAGAATCAGAGCGTCCCCTTGAAAGCTGAGCGGTTACGCAAATGCACAGGTGGCAGAAACGCAGAGAAGTAGGAGGCTAGGGAGAGGGGACAATGAGACAGAGCAAAAAATCAAAGAAGTATTATATGTCAGGGATTAGGAAATGATTACACAATAGCAGCTCTCTCTCATTTTCACCCCCACCCCTCTTTTTTCCTCTCTTTTGTCAAAGCTGGGTGCTATGATGCCTGTCCTACTACATGAGTAGTTCCAGCAAACTCTTTGATCAGGTGGTATGACCGACCATACACTCCAGGCGTATTGTAAATGTTTCCATGTGCCTGCTGCTCTGCATTGTGCTCACTCTTCTGAAAAGAATAAATGGCCTGTAATGAAACTCGCTGTAAGATGACTCATCCACTTTTCCACCAATCTGGAAATGAGGCCTATTGGAAGAGAGTCACTGAGCAAACAAAATCAGCTTTGTTTTTACCCCCACTATTAGACAACGTTGGAATGGCCTCTGTCAAAACACAGCAGAGAACAAAGCTCACCGAGTGGTTTAAGCGACAGTAAAGTGTTATGGTCTCAACAGTAACTGGCAGAGTGGGTGGGCGAGACAGAGCAAGCGTCTGCTAGCTGGAAGAAAAGATCAGGGGGTCTTTGTGTTTTCAACTGGCAGGCTTTTGTTTATTCCACAGAATATTCTGGTGGGTCGTGTGTGTGTGTGCGTGTGTGTGTTCACTACCAAAGTGTCAGGTGGGGGCTTGGTATACATGACTTTAAAGCTGTCATCTTGACAGCTGTGACTTATTTTCTCTATCTGTTTCTGTGTCCACAGCTGTGGTTCAGGTGGATGGAAACCCGGTTAGACTACAGTTGTGTGACACTGCAGGACAGGTGAGTTTTGTACACACACGACAGACACACACATCACTTATGGGTCACAATGCATGTCGTTGCTACATATAAATGTCATATTTTAGCGATGCTAGCAGTGTGGCTTTACGAGCTGCAGTGCCCAGACTGAAAACAACTTTTGGATCGATTGCCATGAATGTTCCTTTGAGGATGAATCCTACTGACTTTGATGATCCCTTGACTTTTTAACACGTGCCACCATGAGGTTGACATTTTTTATTTTTAGTGACATGTCTCAACAACTATTGGATGGATTGCCATGAAATCTGGTACAAACATTCATGTTCTCCTCAGGATGAACCCCTTAATTTCTCATCTTGCATAGTCATCAAGATAAAAATGATATTGTTTTGATTGAGAGATCCCTAGTGGCAGAAATTACATACCATGCCTTTAATAGATTAAACAAAACAAGTAATTGGGAAAAAAAAGACTTTTAGCTGCAGACATACTGTTTTTGTAGTTCACTCAAGTTGTCTTTGCTTTCTGTTTTTCCTTGGGGCTTCATATGGGCCTCGTGCTATTATTTCAGGTAGTTCACGGGTGTAGAAATAGTATAATTCCTTGTCTCTACTGTCAATCTTCATCCAGAGTAGAAATAACACTGCTCCATGGAATAGGTATAACTTATAGTAGTGTAGTGACAGGGTACTGAAGGAGCAGGAGAAGCCAGTAGGTTAGATCAGAGATGATATGATGCATAAGAACATGAAGAATTATTTCTTTCTGCCTGTGTCTGTTAAGGACATGGTGGTACATGAAGCTTTCCAGGTAAAGTTCATGACTCATTATTATGTTGGTAGGGAAATCTTGGGAGGAACAGGTTGTGAAAGTGTTTTTTTCTCTGGGGCATGGGTGGTTGTTTCATAATCCAGCTCAACAGAAGCTTGCCCTGGGAGCAGCATATTTGACATTCACAAACCCTCCGAGGGCACTGCCAGTTCTACGCAGAATCAAAGACAATTTGGCTTTAAAGTGGGTCGAGGCATTTGAACAAGCCCCTAATACACGTAAAACCTCACAGCATGTTGCAAGCTGCATGCAGTGCTACAACCGCACGCACAGATACACACACATACAGACAAGCTTGGGCAAATATGGACAGATAAAAGTCAGCAAACACTTTACTGTACTGATGCAATTTCATAAGATGGAAACTTGTGCCAGAAATGAGTTGGGGTGTGCCAAGAAAAAGAGATGACAGAGAGAGAGAGAGAAAGCCGAAACAGAAAAACTGAAATGGTCTGGAGAAAAATGATAACAGCTGCCGCCAAAGCTGATAAACAAAGTTGCTCCTTACTCAGAGATGTTGATATGTCTGTATATTCTGCAGATGGACCTACGTCATCAGATAGCAAAGCAAAGCCAAAGCTTGTGTGGGAAACTCACAAGTTGATTAAGTGTCCACTGCATTCGCTGAGCCCTGAACCCACATGTTCACAGTTTAAATTACTGATTGTTTCTGCAGATTTGGCCTGCTTTTCAAAAATCAAAAGGTGCCGGCGCAGAGCAATGTTTAGGCAAAGAGGGATTAGCAAATGTGTGCTGGAAAGGAGAGGGTTAAGGCAAAGAGGGAGAGGTTTATGTCGAATTTCTGCCAACTTTAATCTGTGTACTCAAGGATGTGGGAGGCCCTTGTTAGTTAAATCTGTGTGGCTCCATAGTGTTAATTTAAGAGATTTACTGTAGATGATATAAATGAGTAGGCAGGGCTCATGTATACATTAGCACAATATAAACACTATTTAGACAGTTTGTTATTGAACAGTTTATTGGCACAATTCCCTTCCTTGTGATGCTTGAGTGTGTTGACCAGTGAAGGGCTTAATGAAAGTTCATTTATGTGTGGTCAGTCTGGGTGAGAAATTAAGGGAAATTCATCACAAAGTAAAGAGATAAATGTAAAATGTTTGATTAATATTTTTTTAATTAAATCATGAAGTAGGAATACAGGAGGATTTGCCTTTGCAAACACAAAACCACATTGCTCAGTATCTGTCTCTGTCTCCAACAGGATGAGTTTGACAAACTCCGCCACTTCTGCTACAGTCGGACCGACGCCCTGCTGCTCTGCTTCAGTGTGGTCAGCCCGGCTTCCTTTCAAAATGTCTGGGAGAAGTGGGTCCCCGAAATTCGCCGCCGCTGTCCTCTCACGCCCGTCCTCCTCGTAGGCACACAGTGCGACCTGCGGCAGGATGTCAAGGTGCTGATCGAGCTGGCAAGGCGGCGGGAGAGGCCAGTCGCAGAGGAAGACGCCAGAGCGCTGGCAGACAAAATCGGGGCAGTGACGTACGTTGAATGCTCGGCGCTCACGCAAAAGAATCTGAAGGAGGTGTTTGATGCAGCTATCGCTGTGGGGTTGCGGCAGTCTGACAGGAGAGCCCGGCGGGAGAGGAAGGTCCGCAGCACAGCTGATAAGATGAAGATGCTCTCAAAGTCCTGGTGGAAAAAGTATGTGTGCGTCCAGTAGGGAATGAGAAGACAATCTTCCTGATGATAAAACTGGAACTTGTTGGGGGGACTGAGTTGGATATATAGACTTCTGTTTTCATGCTCACCTGGATGACCCCAGATGTGTCCAAAAAATGACTTTGAATCAATGGAGCAACAGTACAACAGAGGCGGAGCATGTTTTCTGTGCTGTATTGGTTGCAGGTTGGGCAGAAAACATCCCTTCCTGATTTCTTGATGCCTGAAAGACTGAGACCATATGGCTGTAACCACTGTCTGCTCCTCAGAGCCAGTTTGAACTGTTAATATGACTTTGACCAGCATTCAACCAAAAATTATGGAGCTAATAAAATTTTATGGCGCATGATGGAACTGCATATCATACTGGACTTGTCCAAAGGAAATGTGAGCTGCCTTGGAGGAGAGGTGTTCAGACGGTGATGTTATGTACTAAAAGTATGGTTTGGTACCGTTCTTTAACAAAGTATATCATTTTATGTGTTCTACACTGTAATTCAGCCCCCACCACCTCTGATAGGTATCTTTATTTCACTGAAATCAAAACATGAAGTTAGACTGATCAGCTTAAACACTCAAATCAAAGATGACATAATTCCACTGTAGAAAATCAAAGCCAGTCCTGCACCTTCTTAAATCAGAGAAATCTCAAATGACAAAATAGTAAAATCTGTGTCTGATCAGATTTATTTGAACTTGTCTTTTGGATTACAATCAAATGCAAATGAGTATAAATTTTTATGAAATCTATGAGTTTTTGAGGATGTGTCCGCTGGTTTGAACAACACATGTTGTACTTCTTCTTGTAGAGATTTCTCTACACCAGCCTGTGACTGTGCCACATTTTGAAGTGTTGATTCAACTGTGACATTATTGGTCGAGCCACACAGTTAGCGGTCTATGCACACCTACTGGATTGACATGATAAAACATTAATGAAATGAATAAAATGCCCGTGCAGGATATTATACTAAAAAAATGCTGTAGGTTTTGGCAAGTTTAGACATTTCAGTTGTTCACTTTGACTGAGTTTTTCATAAAATTTCATTACTGTTACAAGGTTGCTGCAATAAGTTGCGTGGTGCCACTGTACATTGCACTTATCACACAGTCCAAACACATCACTGCCATGCAATGGCCTTTGGACCATTAGTGTGAAAACTTAAGAGTAGGGTATACGATGAATGTGTACCTCCTGAATTTTCCTTTAAATAGGTGTGTGAGCAGGTAGAGCATTAGCAGTGCTGGATTTTAATCAGTAGCAGAAGTGGCTGCCTTGCACTACACCACTGGTCTTTCTTTGTCATTATAGTGAGGGCCTTAAACAAACAATTATCCGTTTTTGTCGGTCAGTATATTGGAGCTCTCTCCTCTTCTGAAATTATACAGTAAATGAGGTGAAACCACCAAAGAGACTGATTCTATGTTTGCTTCTTATTTTTCAGAAGCCCTTCATTCAGCTCTGTCTATTTATCTGTTCCTTTTGGGCCAATAACTGATCATCAGCAGTACAGAGCAGATGTATGAAATGTCATATGTCATTATGTATGTTACATAGTACTCATTTATGATGTTTGTAATATCATCAGGATAAATCTGTGTACATATATAATTGACTCAGTCATGTCCAGTGCCTGAATGGTACTTTATGGTATGAGTATTTCAGTTGATGTCTGAGCAGTTTGCTGAGCTGTATGAGAGGAACAAAATAAAAATGTGAAATATTTAACTGGTTTCCACTGTTGACTCTTCAATATAGATATCTTATCTTGTCTATCACACTGTAGGTAAAGTAATTAGATGATAAAGAGTGGAGTGGAGTGGAGTGCTTGTTGCACACTTTGTTTCCGAGGTCAAAGGTTATTAGAGAATGAATATGTGTTGACTCATATGCTCATATGCTTTGTATGTGTAAGAAAAAGGAACCAGGTGACTTTGTTTGAACTCCATGGTATAAATACAGAAGTTTCTAACCAAATGTAGATTAATGGTTTATTGTCAAATGTGAACATGGTGCCTTACAAAACTTTAACATACCTAAAGCAGAGGCACACATCAGACTTTGTTCATAAAGATACACTATTAGCAAACTGAGGGAGATCTCTGAAAACATACATTGATGCATATTCAAAGAACAAAATCATTCACTATTTACTATATAGACTGCTATTTTGTTTTTGTTACATTTGCCATTTTGTGCTGTTATCTGATTGTCTATTGAGAAGTATTATAGCCTATATTGAGGACTCAAATTATCCTAAAATGCAATGTAAAAGGTAGCATACAAACAACAGTCACTAACCAAGAGTTACAACTACCATAATGAACTGTGAGGACAAAAATAAAAAGTAAATGTAGACGACTGCTGGACGAGAGTGATGACCTGAGTAGTGTCCAAAATAGTTTTTTGATTTTGCCATGTGATTCACTGCATAGTCCTCTATATAGTGTTCCCTATGCAGTATATTGTTAATAAGTAAACAATTTCAGATGCAGTCAGCTTCTAAAACGGAGTAAAGACTAAATTTGTACAAAGTTGCAAAAGGGTTAAATCTAACTTTAAAGATTTAGCTTCACAGGTTTTGTCGGCATCAAGACTTCTAACTATGCTGGATCAGATGATTATAATTGCCCAAAATAGGCTTTTCCTCCTATTCATAGTTACATGTCTACACCGCAGTATACAACAATGGGCAGAGAATGACAGTTAGCTAGGTATCTTGTACTTGTTTAGAAGCGCTAATGATAGGGTAGGCAGCTAAAAGAGACTTTGTGTTGTCTGGCAGACTGCAGATGATTATGTTGTCCAGCCTCAGAGTGGGTGAAACTACAGTAGGAGTGGTGCCAAGTGGCTTAATTATGATAGTCACGTTGCCTACACTTTCTACCAATATTTTAGCAAAAAAAACACTGTTGTGTCTTAGCAAGGCAGCCATCTTGTGAATGGTCCTGTATACTGTGCCTGATGTATCCCTGTGTGATTTAACTGTGTGGTTTGTGTGTGTTTGACGGTAATACCTACCTGTCTACTAGAAATACAGGTTATTGTCTGTGGTAGGAATCTTACTGTCAATCATGAAACCAACAGACAGGACATAATCGACGAGGCTGGAACACCCCTTAAATTTCACAATGAGATTGTTTGACTGTGTAGCTATGTGCAAGTGTCTTTCCGCTAATTTAGACTGCTCTGCTTAATCCAAATACCAAAACTGTCCCCTAAGGTGTAAAGGGGAATACACTACTTTAGAAAACAGGTATGCTCAGTGTTAAGCAAATATACAGTATGTGGGTGTATCTGTGCAACTATATGTAAATAAAAAACATGTCAATGAGCCAGCATCACCAAAAACCCCAAAGACTGTGGAACTGACAAAATATTATCATTCAGTGGTGATGCGACTGTTTACATTGGAGCCATTTCATGGTCACAGGTTCATGGGGGTTCATTATTTATGAGATCATGAGTCCATGAGTCCATGAGTCCTCAAGAACAACTCTGCCCATTTCATAAATTACTAACTGCCAAGTAAACTCTATAAAATTTAAAAGGAATGTTTTAAAAGAACCACTCACACTATTTAACGTGTTTAAATCTTATTTCCCTACATTATGGTCTATTTTTCAGTTTTCTCTATCATTTGTACAAACACTGAATCCATTTTATTCTGATTTATTTTGTTTTGCCTAAAAAGTTTTAAATCTTAAAGGAAAATATTGACACTTTGGGAAATATGTTTGTTTTCTTATTGCTTGATAAGCGTTTGATGAGAAGATCAATACTCCTCTCGATTGGGATAGTAATAGGATCGATCTCAGCGTGAAAGTGAATAAGCATATTTCCCAAAATGTTGAACTATTCTTTAAGGATATTCAGTCTAAAAAATATCAAAATCAGCCTAAAATAAAACCAGTATGTGTGTAATTGAAGAATGTAAACTTCATTTAAGCTAACCTCCAATTCCCAAAGACATTGACATGACCTCAATGTCCTCAGAGGTAACTATGACCCTGCGTGCTGAACAGTTCTGGGTATCCCTTTTAAATGAATATTGTGTGAGGAGATAATGGTATTAAATGGGTAACCCAGTCAGCTGTAACCTGCTTTAACTGTAAAATGTCAGATGGTTGTTGAACTTCCCCCTCCTGTAAAACCACTTCCTTACATAACTTCTGGGAATCGTTTAGGTAACAACTGAACTCTGACTCCACATGAAAGAGCAGCTCCGTAATCAGTTTTGATGTCTTAAAGTTGGTGAAGGATTTCTCCGGCACCCCTCAGATAATTGCCAGCATAATGATTGGAGCTCAGCCCATGGGGCAGGATTAATGTACGACATTAACTACGTGGGTCAGGTTTGTGGGGTGGGAAGACATCCAACCAGTAGACTGTGGTCCACTTTGTACATTGTCTTTAGGATTAACTGTTGCCCAAGCTCTTGTAATGCGATGCAATATGTCTGGGGCCCTGATTAAAAGACGCCCACATATAGACTTAACCAGCGATTGAGTACAGTTCATTATTCTTGACAGAAATCAGCTTTCAAACTATGTTGAAGACCCCAGCCTCTCTCTTAACCCTTCTGGAACAAAGTTTTTTTTGCTTCAGTGACTTGTTCTCACGTTCTCATATGTTCACGTTGAGTGATTATGACACATCAGGTTTAGATGAGAGATGAGAATGGTTTTAAGGTTAGTGTGTTTGAAATGAACTAGGTCATTTTCACACACAAAAAAACTATTGTTAATTATGTAGGTCTAATTGAATTTATTTCTTACTTATATTCTTGTACCTTTTCCTCAATGCTCTTTCTAGGCAAAGTATAGATGAAGATGTTTTTGCAAGCAGACACAAGTTGCATTGACACCCGCCATGCTTTGCATCAATCAGTGCTCCTGAATAACTCCAGATAGGTGGTGAGGTGCCAGTTCACAAAGATAGGTAAAATTTTCATTCAGACACTCTTTTTCCCTCTGTGTAGAATTTGGTGCGCATGGAAATATGATAAAAACCAGTGGGGTGGATGGGGAGGTAGTGACTAGCTACAGTGGTGCAATGTTCCTTGCTCCACTATGTATCCCCAAATTCACAAACATGAGCATTATAACACTTCAGTATAATACCCATGGGTTTCATTCTTGGAACTCTATAATTTAATCTGTACTATATATTCTTCCTCTATTGGCAAAATCCAGAAAAACATACACAGATGGCATGTTCATGTTTCATGTTCTTATAATAATGTAGTCATTTGTGTCCATTTGTTTTTTATTTTTTTTATCAAGACTATTTATTTGCCTTTATTCATAGTGGGCAGAAAAGAGGCAGACAGGAAGTAAGGGGAGCAAGAGGGACAGGTATGACATGCAACAAAGGTCCCTGGATGAAATCAAACCAGGGATGTTGCAGTTATGTAGCATGCACAGTAGCCATTCAGCTCCTTTGTGTCTGCTTTTGAGGAAAAATACAACCAAAAAAGACAAAACCATGTTTAACAAGGGTTAAACAACAAAGAGTTTTAAAAATGAGGCCTCAGACAGACCACATTGCCTCTTTTGCTTCTACCTATAGTCGGCCAGCGTCTAGAATTTTTTTTTTTCAGCATTTCTAAGAACCATTTGTGCCCTGATAGACAGACATATTGCTATTGCGATTTATGGATCTTCCTTCTGTAAGAAAGCAAACCTTTAAAACAAGCTTCTGGCAAGTGGAATACTGAGTAAATATATAGTATGTTTGGGAGAACTTCTGTATAATGTTCTCAGTGCAGCAATGAATTTTGTTCTGACATTTGGTTGGCTGCATGCACCGCAGGTGTCTCTCTCTCTATACACTTGCATATAAACACAAGAAATCCGCAGTGCTATGTTCCCATTCTCTCTGCTGATCATGTACAAGTTCAAAGTAGCTTTATACTGCAATATTTCTTAACTCATACAAGGCATACATTTTATTTTCACTCTTAAATACATCTGAATATGGGTCATTGGTGGTCTCGTGTGACAGCAATATGTTATTATATGGCATAATGTATGTTTCATTGTAGTTCTCACCACCTGTATTGTACTGTAACAGATGTGGGGAATACTGAGCTTCTTTACTATTGAACCAAGACAGGAAAGATATGAGGCACGGTAAATTGAAGGTCATTAACAGCAAGTGTGTAGATTCTAATTAGGAAAAAAAGTGAAATGAACTGAGATTACTTTGGAGGGGTTATGTTGGTTTTATCCCAACAGAGCAGCTAAAATATTTATTAATAGAATTTATGAAAGCATATTTAATCAGATCTAAGGCTCTCTCCTTCCCTCTGAGGACTAAAGCTACTAACCTGCTGTTAGCTAACACTGTGGTAGCAGGAGTGGCCTGTCTGGCATGCTACAGTATGGCGTTGCTAGCAGGATTATGTTTTAATAAGCTTATATAAACACCCCCCACAGTGTGGTCTCATTATGGGAAGCTAATTGAGTCTCTCTGTGCTGGGGTCAGCGGGGCCTCTTTGAACAGCTCAGTGTTTTGCTATAAAGAGGCCCATCTCTGCCTCAAGAACATCTGTCCTGTGGTTTGTGGAACATGTGTCTTTCCTTCAGGCAAACTATTTGGATGTCCACGTCTTTGCACTTGGACATGCAAATGTGACCGTGTAGGTGCTTCAGCTGTACCCTTGATGTTGATCCACTTTTTTTTATGTTACTACAAACTGTGATACCTCAAGCATTTTCTTTCTGAAGTAATTTTGCCATTTTTTCAGCCTGACATAGTTCTTTTGTCCATGTTTGAGTGCTCTCACACCAGTTTTCTATTCCTCTTAAGGTGCCATTAAATTGTGCAACAGCAATAATCATGTGAGTTTTTTCATGTCAGATTATACACTGAAGCTTAATGCTTTGATGTAAATAGATAAAAAGTATATGAAAGCAAAGGCATGACCTCAGTCCACATCATCCATCTGCACAGCTTATAAATGCAACAAAGTCACACAAACTACTGTTTTGTTTCACCTCCATTATTTTGTTTTTTGTGTGCCATGGAAATATTAAGGAGAATGAGTATGTAAACTTACAAAATGTCCTGCCAACTAGTGTATTCTGTGGTATTTCATGTTGTATTCTGATTAGTTTGGTCTTAGATGTGGGGTGTAGCAGCTATTGGGAGAATTTGGTCTTAACTTTCTGTCAGAATTTTGCAGCTGTCTTTTCTCACCAAAGCCAAAGAGAGCCAAAGATTTCACCACATTTCTTTCACAATTGTCACAACTGTCATCTCAGAAACCCCAAAATGGCACAGTGTAAAGGACCCTTTAGTTTTATGTAGATTTGCTTTCAGTCTGTCTTTATGCTTTTATGTTATTTTTTTATTACTTATTATGTTTATCCACACTAGCAGCATGGCTCTAGGGATAGTAATATCTCTCAAAATATTTTGGATGGACTGCAATTTTATGACCCCCTAACGTTACCTCTTCATTCACACATTACTGCATGTGTGTGCTTGTCACGTATGGCTTTTACAATATATTGGTTTTTTTTAAGTGGTAAAGAGAAAGGTTGTGTAATTACACTCTGTTGTTGGTTGAGCATGCAACTTAAAAGATAATTAACCTGTCTTGGATACAATGTGATGACAGAAGTGGCTCCATATCTGTTCCTTATCTCCAGCTCTGCCACACAATGGAAACTCATCTCCAGTGAGGATTTAAGTTAATCATTGACACACAAAGTCTTTAAGGTTTTGTTGGTAAACACTTTGGATTTATATTCTCTGATGTTCAGTCATTAACCAGATGCTCTGTGCTTCTTGATAAGGAGAGCATCTGCTGTTTGTAGAGCTTCTCAAGTTGCCTGTTACTGTACTTGGTTTCGGCATTTAGTGCCAGATTGTATCTGGGGCATGAAAATGAGTTCTTCTCTGACTCCAGTAAGTGATACTGCTGATGAAATTGGAGCGTAGGAGTAAAGACTTTAGGGTCTAATTCAATAAGGTTTTGAGTGAGAAACCACCTTTTTAATGTTTTTTGTACTTCCTCAGTGGATATTCCTTGGTTTGAATCCAACTGTACGTCTGATGTCACTAACTGAGATTGTGATTGGCTCACAGCTGCAGCCCACTTGGCTGATGTTATCTGATTGGCCTCCAGAGACATACATTGTTCTCTGTGTAGAAACGGCTCATGTAGTGACCTCATTTACTCAGGGACATATGTGAATATTTTTCTCTCCTTTCTTCTTTGTCTCGCTGTCCTTTGCTGTTTATATCTCTTTACTCTGTGCTTCCCCTTTCTTTCTGTTGCCTCTATCACCTGTTCTCTCTTTATCAGTTTATTTTGTTGGCGTTCCCTCATTCTCTGTTTTATTGCTGACAGCCTGCAGTGCTTTGATCTCTCATATGGAACAAATAAGGCTACAGAGGGTGTGTGTGTGTTTGTACTCTTGTATCCATATGCATATACACATTTATGTCCTGGCCTTGATGTCCCGTCGTTCACCACTGTTTGGACTGCAAATCCAAAGCCTTCAGTTTGACTGATTTACACAGGACAAAGGCAGCTCAGATAACATGGGAGTGACTCACAGGGTTTAATATTGATCGCACACCCTGACTGTTTCCAAACCTCCAGGTAGAAATGACATTATCAAGAAAAGCCTAATTTTATTTCCAGAGTAAACAAACACCAATGAATCAGTCTGCAGTTTTTGTGGTTACTGATAATGTTAGAGGTGGAAGCTGATTATTTACCCACCCCTGTGACTCATTAGTGGTCTAACCAGCTTAACAGGACCAATAGACCAAAGTGTACCTTGTTGCAAAAGTAAACACTGATAATTTTGTTCCACACATGCAAGATTGTGTGAGCTTGTGCTTATCAATTCTTAGCAGAAATGTTGTCTTCTTAGGAAAAACGAAAGCATCAGTCGTTTCAGCCAGTGTGCAAAGACATTTGTTTTTGTTCAAGTGACAAAGCCCTCTGGCTGCCCTAGAAATGACAACCTCTTTCCATCAGATGCAAAAGAGGAAGAAGTGTGACATTGTTACAGAGCCACAAAGCAGGCAGAGGGAGAAGGTTGGGGGGGTTGGATGGGTCGGACTTTGACATGGGAGACCACTGTTTGCTTCCTGTTTCCTTCCGACACTGAAGGTTAGTTTCCTTGATCCATGATTGTTTGGTAACCTTAACCAAAGTATTTTTTAACCATGACAACAAAGGTCGCCTAACCTTAACAAAGTACTAATTTAAACCCAAACCACAATGCTTTCCCAACCAAGAGTGCCTGAACCTAAACTAACTTTAACCATAGCCATGTCAGATCATAAAACACTTGTGCAACAGTAACGATTTTGGAAGACATGATCAACAGAAAAAACACCTATATGAGTGTCTGAAATCTAATTTAATTGAAATTTAATTTGCACTTTATGTTTCTGACTGGAACAGTTTATCTAGAGAAAACACTTATTAGATATTGCAGGTTTAATAGCATCATATTTCCTTCACATCCATCAAACTTTGATCTTGCAATGATGCAGTGAAGATACACAGTTTGTCTTATGTTGATGCATTTTAATAACCAGTCAGTGCCTGAAGCTGGGAAATGTTACATTCCCTCATCATTTGTTTCAAACTGTTTGAAATGAATAAGTGGATCATTGATTAAAATGACTGTGGTGTCTTTCTCAGTTCTTTGGCCCTGGATCAACACATATGCTCAGGCTGAGGAGATGTATCTTTACAGGAAACAGAACCACTCATGTCCAGGGACTCTGTGTCCTCCTCTCTGCTCTAATAGACACATGAAATCTGGATTTGGACCCATAGAGGCTTTAGCACTGCAAGCCCAGACCAAGCCAGCTGTTGGCAGTTATGGGGCCAGTTACGTAAGCATGTCCCTCTCTCCCTATGCAGCCCCGGCTCCTCGCCTCACGCCACGCTGTGCACAAAGCTCTTTATCAGTGACTGAGATAACACCTGCAGAAGTGCTCCACTTCCCTGTCCCTGTGCAGTGGAGCAGTTTTACAGCCCATTTGAAAAACAGGATTCAACTTGTACCTTTTACGTAATTTTAGTTCTTACCCGCTTTTTCTTCTGTATGTTTTATTACAGGTTCTTTTCATTGGTGCTCTTATGAACTGTCTCTTTGCCTCTTCGTCCTTCTTCACTCTTGGCAGTCTTCACTTGTCTTCTTTTGTTTCTTCCACACCCACACTCACTCACTCCCTCTTTTCACCCCCCACTTCACTCTCTTTCCAGAGTTGCCCTTTATCCCACTTCTGAATATCTGCATTCACTCCTCCAATTGAATACAAAAAACAATGACTTATTCTTCAGGCCCTGGCCAGCAGAATGACCTTTACCTTCTCCTCTTTTTGCTGTCCCAAGTCCCTTTCTTTTCATATCTTTTGTTCACTCTATACCTCCAAGTTACTCCAACTTTCATGATATTTTCTTTATCCAATACTTCCTAGTCACTCTGTGTGGAGTTTCTTCTAGAAACTCCATTTGTCTTTACCAGTCGACCATCCATCACCACCACCAAAACTACTAACACACTCACTAACACATGCTCTTGAATCTGCCAGACCTAGTCATTTCTTATTCCTGACAGTGAGCTCACACTGAGACTGTGTTTGTCCACTCAAGTCAAAAGCTGCTCTGCTCTCAGTGATTGATTGCTCTGTAATCCCACAGTAACAAAACAACATGCACTATAATCTCTGTTCGAGCGTGTGCTGCGCTGCACAGCAGGTAAGGAGCCCCGAGAGATGAATCACATGACTGGTTGTCCTGATGATCATCATTGTCCCCCTCTTTCACCAGGGGATATAAATGCTTCCATTTTTAGTGTTTAATTGCGGAAGCATTACCATCATCCACAAAGACACAGCGGCCCTAACTAGAGCTGAACTACCCACAGTGACCTTGCGACCTCAGCCCCCAACAAGCTTTGAAACCTGAGAAAGCAGTGCCAACCTCTGACCTTCAGCCTACCACCTCCCATGGTAAGAGCAGCATCCCCCAATTCCCCCCCTTTCTCCCCCTTCGGACAGGATGTGACCTATGAGGAGGGCTCTGTAGGAGGGCCTTGACCCCAGACACTGTCCAGACTAAGTGTCTGAGACTGGCAACCTGACAGCAAGATATAAGAGGTTCAGATAAGTGTTGAAAGAACAATAAAATGAACTATTTATTTGATGTTGCAGTTTATTTACTGTCAATTACATACACTTTAAACAACTGCTGATCATTTTCCAGATTATTTTTTCATCTAACTTCTAGGCTTTTCAGATTGCCATCTGTTTTCCAATGTTACTTTATGATAAAATCCTTTTATTTTGGTCAAAGTTATATTATCATTAAGTAGTTAAGCAGTTGAAAGTGATAGATGCGAAATCTCAGCACTGGGCCACCAGGCAATGATAACGTATCTTTGACAACAGACAGACATGATGTTAACTGTGATGGATTACTGATCTCGGGCAAGTTTCAAGTGTCTGCAAGTTGATTTTCATAACATACTGAAGTGAATGGAAGCAAATGGCCTCCTTGCATGCAGTAAAAAAAACATTCAGACATCCACTGCTTAGAAGAAATGAAAAGTCTATTTGATTTGTGGTTCAAGTCATGGATACTTGGTACAATTCATCAAGCATAGATTCCCTACAGTGCTTGAGCCAAAGTTTTTTTCCAGACTACTTACTTTTTTACTAGTCCTACTTTTTACTTTTCTTTTCTTTTCAATTATTATTGTTTTCTATTCTTTTCAGTGTCCTCTTCTAAACATTCTGTGCCCTCTCCCATCCTTCCCTTGACATTATGAATGTGTCCAGTCACTGCCAGTAAAGTTTATAAGAACAAACTCTCTTTGTGATGCCACTGGGCAAAGTGAATCCACATCATCCATTTGCTTTAGTCTCTCTGTTTAGCTAAGGCTTTTCTCAGAGTGCACCAATGAAAGGTAGTCAAACCACCATCCAAACTTCCCTATTCATTTCAGAAAATGGCTTTGATGCTTTTGATTGAGGTGTTTTTGTCCGATTCCTTTTCAGTTTCGACTGTTGATTCCTTTCTTTGTTGCTCTGCAGAGCATCAGCCAACAAAACATCAGGAAGAGCTGAGTTGTTAAGAACAGGGAGAGGGTTTGGACGCGTTGGGAACGGGGTCATGACGTCTGGTTTGTGTCAGCAGCAAAGCTGCTTTCACCAGAAGAATGAGAACAAAGACCTACTGGAGGATTTCACAGAGTCTAAGTACCTGCAGTTTAACAACGTGATTTGTTGTTCTGGTAAATGAAAAATTACCGGTTCAGTGGTTTTGTTTTTTCCTGCAATTCTCATTATGAAATGTCCTTAAAGTGGACTGTTCAGTAGTTTGTGTACATTCACATTTTAAATTTTAGCCAGCTGAACCTCTGAGATGAGTTAAGGAAAGTTGTAGTACTACTCAAGTATCTACTCAAGTACTAGTACTGTTGAATTCTACTTCAGTATTTATATTTTACGCTACTTTATGTTTATATTCACTACATGTCTGTCAGTTACATCATTTGACAGTTATAGTTACTGTGTGGATAAGAATTAAAGTTACAGCAGTTTTTTGTAAACTGCTGAAGTTATTTGAATTCAGTGTTTCTCACTAAAATACAGACTGAAACAGCGACAGATACTATTCATTGTAAATGAGACCTGGCTCTACAGCCTAATGACACCCACTGAGCTACAAAGATGCAGAAAGCACCCAGCAACACAGCAATGGAAAGTTGAGAAAAGCTCAACTTTATGTCCTCTGACGTAGTGCCAGCGACAACCAGCAAGAGCCAATCACACTCATTTTGATTCATGTGGAGACGGAAGCACAAAGTTAACTAATCCACTCCACTACATGAAACAACTTTATACAAAACAGAGGAGAAGCCGATCATTACAGTCTATAGTTTTTCTACAATGTGTATTTAACGAGCTGCCAAGACTGTTAAAGGAATGATGACGTGTGGAAACAAATCGCCAAAATTGTTGGTTCATTAGTATGGTAGCTACTTAAGAAAACAACTGTCCAGTAAGAGCAGAGCATGTACATTACATGTTCAACACAACACACCCACAAAACTACAGATTCATAATAGACCAGAGACTGCCTACAACTTTGTATCCATATGTTGGAACTCACTGTTAAAAACATGTTAAATGCATTCCTTCCTTTTTGCATGATTACATTTTTGACCTTTTAAACCACCACAAGCTGTTGGTCAGTGCACTGTTTAAAACCATCAGCATTATTGTGTATCACATCACCATGTGCTGAAGGTAACAAAAAAGTAACCTGCTCTTAAGAACATTGCTCCATAGCACTGCTAGAGGTTGAAAACTCCACAGGACCATATTGTACCATCCCAGGGAATATGTGAAATGTGGGAAAGCCTCCCAACATGTACTGTATTATTACTGGTGTTATTGGAATTTGCGTCGTGTTCTGCAGTGTTTTCATGCATTTTTTCTACATGTCATCTATTCTTATACAATTTGTTCCCAAGTGATGTAGTGTGTAAGATTAATGATGTTCTCCCTGAACAGTTCGAGTTGAAAACCTGGCTTCATATGTTCGACACAATATGAAATACAATGTACTTTTATCTGTTAAAGTAAACTACTTCCCTATTTAACAGTATTTAATTATTTAAGATTAGTTTCTTAGCTACAGACAAGAGTCACTCTTCTGCACAATGAATACTGCCAATAATATGTTCCTTTAATTCAGTAAAAGTGAATGGAAGACTTAAACTTGTACATACTACTTAACTATGATATATTGTACTTCTGCTACCAGTGGTTGATAAAGTGAGTAGGCAGATGTTCAGTGTCTCAGTCAAGGTTGAACAGCACACATGTTAATGGACACATGCTGGCCACTATGGGAATAAAACTGTGAGTGTGTGTGTGTGTGTGTGTGTGTGTGTTACTGTGTGTGTGTGTGTGTGTGTGTGTGTGTGTGTGTGTGTGTGTGTGTGTGTGTGTGTGTGTGATCTCTCATATGGGACACTGGGATGATGGGAGTGAACTGGAGAGAGAAAAGGAGGGAGGGAGGGAAGGACAGTGAGATACAAAAAGTCTGGGAAAAACAGAGGGTGGGAGAGAGAGAGAGAGAGAGAGCATAGCTGACAGTGAGGGAGTGTGATGTGAGTGAAAATGAGAGAGTGAATCGAAAGTGGTGCCATGTTGCCCGGCTGTGGGAAAAGAGTCATATGACAGCTGCAGCCAAGGAGAAGCTGTATTTATTGTTTTTAAGGTTTTTGTAAAAATGTGGATCAATTCCGAGGACAAAGTGAGGCTTTATTCTCGAAGGGATTTGAGAGGGATGGAGACAGAGAGAGATTGAATACCTCCTTGCGGCAGTCTCCTAATTGGTCTCATTACTGTGTAACTTCCTGGTGAATGCAGGCCGTTCTGACCTTGGCCTTTGAAATATAGACCCATGGCATCTCAGAGCTGCTGGCCGAGGGAGGACTCAGAAGAACAACCACTCTCTCTGTCAACCAGTGCGTGTGTGTGTGGGTATATGTGAATGAGCATGATATGTGTGCTTATGGGTGTTATTGTGTTCTTCTTATTCTTGCCTTTTGCCCAAGAAAGAATAGGTCATATGTGGGAGTTATTTGTGATGCGTCTGACGTAAATCTGGTACACTGACACAGAATCTATTTTCATGTCCAGTCTGCTGCCGAATATGAATACTACATGAGGTCTGAGCCCTGGATTAGACAGCCAGTAGCAACAGTTTGCGTCTGTCAGTGAGTTTCCCAGATTGATGGAGGCTGATGAATGTTGACATACTCTGTGCTTAGACCTGCATCTTGTAAATTTACCCCTTTTTTCCCTGCACATTCCTCCACTCTTATCTTTTCACTATTGCAGCTCAAACAGGAGCACTGAGGCAGTTTTATGATGTTTTCCTCTGCTGTCACACACAGTGGATGCTTGTCACTTGTTTGAGTGAAGAAGAACAGGGAAAAGTCCCTGAAGCCAGTCGATGTCCTGGCTCATACATAACCCAGCCTGTTTGAACCCAGTATGAACAACTGTTCTGTAATTGTACATCACTCACACCATTCCTCTAAATCACAAAACCCATCCATCTTTTCCATCTTTAGTTTAATGTTCTGTCACTTTCTTTTTCATTCCTCCTGATTCTCCAAAGGTTGAGACAGTCCATTACATTAACATATAGGGCACACATCAACATATTTACAGTACTTACAACCTGAGACTTCATATCCACCACAAGGGTACAATCAAATTCCCTGACAGAAAGACTATCTGAATATAGTGATGTAACAAGTAAATGTAATAGGTTATATGTTATTTCACCAGAAGGAATAGATCTATTTATACAAAAAGAGATACCCTCAACTGTTCTATAAATCCAATTAACCCACAAATATATATAATGATATACATGAGCAACCAAACACACCAGATGATAATGAATCATCAGAGTAGCTCAACCAAAGAGAGATAATTACAAAAAAGGTCTAATGTCAATGAGGAGATACAGTATTTAAGGTATACATCTCCCTTTGAGGAGGTTTTCTTTCTTCACCGTGCATTTTCCCTAACTTTAACCAGGTGCACTGAGTACCTAAACATAACCATAAAAAACATGAATCATGCTTTAGTCCCTATGAGTGGATATTGTTTGAAAGATCAGATATTGTAGGGAGAAACTAAATACTGTACATTGTTAATAATCATTCAGCTACTTACAGAATATGTTTATTACAAAGGTTTTATGTGTTGACAAAATATTATGTTGACAAAAAAGGTAATCAATGTGGCTATACTTTTCTGTTCAAACATAATTAATGTTGCAGTGTGTAATGTCTGTCCAATTCTTCTTCTTCTTCAGCTCTCTTTTATTTAAATATTTGCATTCTTTATTGCTCCCATTTTTTAAAGAGATGAGCACTGCTCCGGTCATTATAACTAGCCTCTCTGTTTGCTAAATTATAATGAATTATGTATCACATTCTACCTCATTTCACACTCATTTCCCTATTTGCCTTAACAGTGGGTTTTACTTCTCCAAATATCTCCCCTGTCATTCACCAGAAAGCACACACTCATTCTGTCTATTCCCCCTCTTTCATTTGGACATCCTGCCATTCTGTGTAGCCTAAAATGAATGTTTGCCCGGTGACTGTGTTGGCCAGCTGCTGCAGATGTCTCAGTGGGCCTATAGATAGACTCTCTCTAGACTGGCAGGCCAATCTCCGAGCTGAAATCAGCTCATCAAACTACACACACACACACACACACATACACACACACACTGGGGAAATGTGGCACAGTCAGGCAGCACTGCTTTCACTGATATCCAGATGGATTTAAGGCTGCAGGACATATCACACGATACAAAAGAATAACTTGAGTCCCTATTGCTTGATATTGTTTAACATATTCATGTAACATAAAGCAGTTTTTACATGTTTTTCATATGTATCAAATACTGTAGTACCTTTATTGTAGTTATTTGTATCACGTTGCCACTGAGTGAGTTAAAGTTAAGCCAAAGCACTGTTAGCCATGGAAAACTTGAGTCCAAGTGACACCTGACATCTGTTTAAACAGTGTCGTCATCAGGGTGTCTGTCTGCTGTTTCCACCTGGGTCTGTCTGAATAACAATGTCTCTTTATTGTAACAAATCTCTTATCTAACATAATACAAGCCCCAGGCAATCAGCTGACTGTGGTGACTGAACATCCAGTGCAGTTAGTTTGTGGAAAAGCAACCAAAGAAAAACTGCATGCTCCTACATGCTATTTAAGAAACATGGGTAGGATGCTATTTATAAAAAAATATTACACTGAGTACATTTGTGTTTTTCGAATAGATTTTTTTTTGTTTGATGGAGATGGAACACAAATGGGAACATTTGGGGGGGTATAGGAGGGGTCAGCTGGTGGGAGTGAGCAGCAGGTTGACAAATGACACAAAGTCTATCTGTGTCTCTGTCAAAGAGCCTTATTTATGAGTCGTGGAGCGTAGACACAGATAAACAAGAGGCGGCATTCTCCTATCCCAACATGTCACAGCATGGAAAGACAGTGTACTGTATGTCCGCCCTTATGCATTACCCCATCCTTCCATCAACCACCCCTTGTTACATAACCCACCCCAAACCTCAGCACTGTAATGTACTATTCATCCACACACACATACACACTCCAGTGAACAATGGACTAACTGAGAGGCACACATACACACAACCCACAGACCTTTGCAGTCAGAAGAAGAAGTCCCATATTTACTGTACTGAGCAGAATTTGCACATGATTTAGAATCCCCCATGCACTCTGTGTTTTATAGTCTAAATGTATTAAACAGACTTCTCTCAGACATTTATCCAGCACTCGCAGCTGCTTCAGACCCCACTGACTGCAGAGTGAATCACACACTAGAAACACCCAGTAACATAAATATAGTAAGATAAACACAGCCGACAAGCTGCTGGATGAGACTGCTGCGTTATATAAAGCCAACAGCCTATTTAAGACATGGTGGCTAACGCAAATGCTGTCTCATCTCTTCGGCTGAAATTAGACGTGCAACCGTGGCAACTTACACCTTACTACCAAAGAAAATATAGAAAAGATGTCATACCAACAATATAGTAAGTGATATAGTCTGTGAGCTGATGGAAAGTAGGCAAGGTTGGATGAGTGCTGCTTTATGGCCTGTTGAATGACAGAAGCCCCAGGGTGCAGACGGAGGGTATGACGTAAAAAGGAGATGTAGAAAAAAGGTAAATGATGGGTGCAATGGTGCAACTCTAGGCAAGACACTCAGCTTGTGGGGAGAAAAGGGGTGTTTAAAGAAAGGACATAGTGGAGGATACACGGGGGGAGGGAAGCCAGTCCAGAGGGGGCATAAGGAATTGATAAGGAGGTGGGAGTTGAGATAAAGTTTAAAAAACAAAAACAGTGTGGAAAGTTGGCGAAGAAGAAGAGTAGCGGGGGAGAGACCTTATCATAAATCTTTTGTTAGTGGAACAGATACAGGCCATAAAAACTGTCCCCTGGATGAATTGCTGTGAAATATACACTTGAGCCGCAGAAACACTCATCAGTATCTCTGACGTCAGAGTCTCTCAGTATAAGAGGTAGAACAGTAAATATCAGGCTGGTTTGGAAAGTGGTTTGTGAGGATTAGGCCTTACAAAGGACACCTGCTTACCATAGCTGCCACTGTGAAAGGCTATAAGGCCGTTTACTGGAAGTCAAGCACACTCTCTCTCTCTCTCTCTCTCTCTCTCTCTCTCTCTCTCTCTCTCTCTCTCTCTTTCTTTGAAGGGTTATTATGGTGAACCTATAGTGGACTTTGTTCTCCTATGTGACAGAGGGAGCCCCTTCCAGCAGTATAGATAAGGCTTAAGAGGCCTGTGCATCAGTGTGATCATGGAACCATGTAATAAAAACAGCTCTGGCATGCCTGTAGATGTTCATGTGTTTATTTAAGTCCACTGACACACACACACACACAACACACCTGAGCGACCACAGAGGTGTGGTGATGCAACTCAACTTGACCTGACTAATGCACTCAACCAGCTCTCACCATAAATGGTATTACTGTACTGGGTTTGTGTGTATGTGTATGTGTATGTGCATGCGTGTCAAACCCAAAATGTGTGTTGTTGGGATACAAGATTGATTCTCAGGTGTGAGGTGACCATTAACTAAAGGTTCGGATATGCTCGGGTTTGTGTCGGTCAACTACATCTAAAGGCAAACATGTTTATAGCTTCACACACTTTCAGACAGTCTCTCCTGGAAGGTATTACTGGCGTTGCACTCCGCTCACAAAAAACGTGACAAAAGATGGCTTCCTTCAAACATATGCAACTGTGGAATCTCTTCTTCGCTCTATTTCAGCTGCCAAACAACAAAACTGAGTCACAACCAACATCTGGTGAACGATTAGACAAACACAGCCCAGTAAACCTTCAGTTTTTCCCCTCCACTTTCTCACTTTCTATCGCTATAGCCAAATTCACAACTTGGTTGCTCTTGTTGACATATTTTTTTTTGTTTCTATTGTCAGACAACTTAAAAAGCATGAAACATTAATTTGATCATGGCTCATAAATGCTGCCTGTTAACCAGACAAACAGTAATCCCTGCATTGAACTTAATACAGGTTAATGACAACAGCTGTATCGTGTGATTGTTACATTAATATTTAAAATGAGTAATGACAGAGTAGCATAGAGGTGACAGAAAAAAAATCCTCTTAACTTTACTTCACAATGTCTGTTTATTTTTGTCCACAGTAAAGCACAAGGTATCCATTTTCCACTCAGGACAGAAAAAAAATTTAGCCAGCCTAGTGTGGGCATAGTCTGACATACAAAACATGTGAGGGACATCACTCACGTTTGTCCCCTGACTCCCTTGAGAGGAGGAGAATATGGACAACGAGGGCTGGATAGAAGAGAGAGATTAAACACCCCTGCCAGGCCAATGAGGGCAAATAGGGGGCATGCATGTCACACTGCTGAGAGCAGAGCCCCTTTAAGCCCAGTCGCAGGGGTTTATCTCACAGCTCAGAACTTTAAACCGCATATCAGCCTTCATGTCAAATATCAGATTTAAGCCTATATAGAGCATACATGTTACTGAGAATACTTTTTAAATGTTTTTGGCTCTTATCACTCTGAATCTAAATGTGAGTGTCAGTGAGGTCAAGTTATATCAACAATTTCTAGTTCTTTGGAAGTTTTCATATTGCTTTTATCCAAAGTGATAAGAGCTCAGTGTTGGAAATGTGTGTTTGGTGTTTAATAAATAATATCCCCTATGCTCTACATTGCCTTGAGTCTCATGTTTGGCCTAAACACAGACACGTGCCTGATAAGAGCCAAAACACTGTCGCTGTTCAAATATGTTTTGGATTCACTGAATATCAATATATGAAAGTTAGGACACATCAAAAATGGGTTCAATACTTAGAAAGAATTAGGTTGCCTATGAGATTTTCAGGTTTCTAGTCCTAAAAACATTTGGAATGCTTATTTTCCTGTTTGATCTCTCCCACTCTCTGTTCTACTGTCTCCATCATCCCCTCAAAACAAATAATCTCTATGGGACACTATTTGCTCAGTCAGTGGACTGTTTGGAAAACAAAGATGCAGAACCTTCCTGTTTGCAACGTGACCTCAGGACCAGGACACACACACTCTTTGCATTCGTGGAAACACACAAATACGGGCACGTGTTGACGGGCGCACACACAAACAGGGGGACAGAGGAGAGACAGAGTGTAATTGTAATTTAATGTTTGTAGTCAAGCAGTATGCTGAGGACAGCATGAAGCAGCATTGTTGTGGTTGTAGTGCTGTGAATCACCCTGTTCAAATTCCTGACATTTAACATGTGCTCTTGAGGACACTAGTGCATTGATTGTCCACTTGTGAAACTGCATCTCAGATATGATGAAATTACTTGCACCTGATTCAAGTGCAGAGGGCAGTTAAGGCTCAAACTCGGATCCATCATCCTCACAGATTGAGCGTGGGAATCCTGTGACAACTGCTATCTCTGCATAAGACATCTGCCCCTGGACACTATCATGTGTCACATATGTATGCAACACATATAACATATGCACATGTATGAAAAAACACACACATACCATGTTCCCCAGCTGCTGTGGGTCACTTGTTTTTGTCACAGTGACCCATGTCTTCTGTCGCTTGGGAGAAAATCAGAGCTTGTCTCAGGTTACACTCAAGCATCTGCCACGTTTGACGCACATCTTTCCCTCTCTGTCTTTCTCTCTCCCACTCACTCACTCACACACACACACACACACACACACACACTATTTATCATACTAAGTGACTGCAGTAAAAGTAGCAATTCTACCTTTTAAAAATATAAGTAAAAGTTCAAGACAAGACTACAGAGGTAAAAGTATGTTGCCAAAAGTATGTGGACGCCCAAATCTTACAACTAATTCATGGGGATTAATTAGCTGAACACGGTGAACACTGTTTTGGAAAAATTTCCACAAGAAATTAAAGTACAAGCACCTAAAATGGTTCTTAAGTACAGTATTTGAATACACAAGTTTTGTTATCTTCCACCTCAAGCCCTGGTGTGATTGTGAGGGTGAAATTTTAGCTCCTTGTGCCTTTTTTCTGAGTTGGAGAGATTAATCAAACAAGACACAAAGGGCCAAAACATTTGTTTAGGGGGATTTTGAAACCTGGTGTATTTACATAGTGCAAGCTGTCCTCATGACAGAAAATCTAAATCAACTCTGCCTTAAAATTGAGAAAGGAAAATATCAGAAACACAATATCTTTCTTGCTGCCAGGCTGTTCACCAAAATCCCCCTCATTTCTCCAAGAAAATCCCCATTGTGCTGATTCCCTAGAACAACCCCATCACCCTCACTTTACTTTGCTGAAACTGAATGTTTCGCTCACGGGGACTCATGTGATATGAAGCATTTAGCCTTGTACACGATCATCATTACCTATCTGGCTAAATGAGATGTTTGTGCATAATGAAGAACACATCCTTACATGAACTTCTCTCTGTGTCTGTGCCAGAAAATGTTTTAATCCAGAGTCTGTGATTTTGTGTAATTAAAGAGCGGGTAGAGCAGCTCATTTGAAAGAGTTATTGCTTTTTTTCAAAGACTTTTACTCAGTGTTCATAGAAACCACACAGGTGAGTCAAACACTGGTGTTTATTTTCAAATGCATCTGACACAAGTCTGAAAGATCTCCTCCCCACCTTATCTTTGTATCAATTAATCAACGACTCATGTCTGCTGCAGACACACAGACACACATTCCAGCACTGATATGAATAGCAGCCATTGATGCGTCTCCCTTTGAGGCCTGCTCCCAGCATGAGTGTTGTGCTGAGCAGGTAAGTGGTGGTGGGTAAACTGATCTACCCCTGGGCTCTACAGCACCCCACCTCCTGCAACCACATACTCACACACACACGTACACTCACACCGCTGCTATTGTCCTTCCCTCTATGTTTTCCCATGTCTCTCTGCTTCCTGGGCCCCTGTGCTACCTGCCGGCACATTCCTGCCCAGCCGTGTCAAATTTCTTTATGTTCACACTCTTTGTTGCTCTGTTTCCACTGTCACTCTTTTTTTATTACCCTGTTTGACTGTTCCTTTTTCTTCGCCGTCTGCGTGTGTTATCTGTTATGCTCTGTCCACCACTGACCAAACACAACATGACACACTGTCAAGACAACATGATATTAGGTGTACATAGACTCTAATCTGAAGCATTTTTACTAACACAACCATGTAAAAATATATGTATGATTCCTGGAATTTGGAATTTTTTTCATTGTGAAATTTGAATGTATGAATGAATTTCTTGGTGTGTTTTTGCTAACAAAACTGTGAAAATACAGTCATACTGTAGAAAAACAAGTCTTGACCTTATTTTTAAAGAAACATTAACTATTTTTGGAAATTATAGAATTTAATTGTAAATTGATTGCAGAAAACCTAAAAACAGCCATAGCCATAAACTGTAAATTTATAGATATTTAACAATATTCTTCTAAATGTGAAATGCAAGTAATATGATGTGAAATTTTACCACATATTGTATGTTAATTTACATGCATTTTCAACAGTGCAGATCTATATTTTAGGGCTACAGAGGCTTTCTCCCTCGTGTAATTTGAATTTACTATCCATCGCAATCATAAGTAAATCATTTTCACACATTTGAATTGTCATATTTCAAATAATGATATTTTTCAGTATTTAAGAGCCAAAACTTTGTGCTGTTAGTTTTCCATACTTTAGCCCACTAAATTGTGTAACTTTGAGTAATAAGCACACCATTATTATTTTACATTGATTTCCTTCCTTCCTTGCAATTTATTTAATATGTGCATATCATTACAGTGATATTTTGCATTTGTGATGAGTGATGCTGTCAGAAAATCAAATCTAAAACGAAACATTAATGTCAAGAAAGAGATTCTGTAAAGTGGAGGTTGTAGTTTCTTCCAATAAATGGCTGATATCTCTCAAATCCAAGATCTGTAGTCAAATACTGCTCACAACATGACCACACAACAATAATGTAACTTTGACAAAAGAATATTGGTGGAAGGTATGTGACAGTGCCTACAGTAACCAGGAACACCAGTGAGACTTTACAGCCTGATGATGTGCCGGCACAATCTGGCAGCTTTATTGGGGGCGCCTTCCTGCCTGGTAAATGCCCTGGGACCATTATTTGGTAGGTGATAAAGAGAGATTTACAACTCAGGGACAGAATCAGTCTATCTTCACTCCATAAGTCCTCCTCACTCCTGCACTAATGTTATCATTTCACCCTGTAGCACCAACCATACTTCAATCAGTGAGGTTCTTCATCTTTCTGATAGGGAGGAGCAAAATCACACAAATCAAGTAATACCACACCCTCAGGTGAGGATAAGAGAGATACCAGTTTCAGGACAAGCATATTCCCAGATGTCAGTGTTTAGTGTTTCTCTGTCTGTCCTTTGGTCGTTTAATGAGGCACTAAGTGACCCCGACACCCATTCACAAAGTTTAAAGCCCCTTTCACCCCTCCTTCCCTCTTTCTTCCCATCCTCCGCTCAGCTCTAAACCCCACCACCACCAAATACATGTCTCTGATCTTCTTCCCCTTCCCTAACCTGCCATAATGCTGTACCCTGAAGTTGTAGCCCCACACCCCTCAGCCATCTTATCCTCAGGGGGCCCCCTAAGAGCCTGACTGGGTGGTCCCTCCCCCTTAGCCCAATCCAACCCCCCTCTTCAGGGTCAGAAGTCAGAGGTGAACCCCGACAGTGTGTGGGAAACGTGCTGCACCGTGTGCTGTGCTGAGCCAGGCAAGGAAAAGAGGAAGGAGTTGAGGCTGCCCCGTTTCCTCCCTGGCCCCTACGAGAGCCAGTTAATGGGGCTCCTGGGGTCAGCGGGACAGAGAAACACAGGCGTGGTGCTGGTGTCGGTTACAGTTTTGATTTATTGGACCAATTTCTTCTCCAAACGTGAGTTTGTTTGGGTTGAGAGGGAGGCAGAGCAGACTGGCTTAGGCTGAGGGGATCAACAGAGACGCCGTACAGGATGATGAGGGGAGATTGTGTGTGTACTTGTCTCTGTTCATGTGCTTATGTGTATAAATGTGTCTGATGTCTGTATATGTGTGTGGCAACCTAGATCCCTTTGCTGAGTGTGCGTTAACTTGAAGCATTTATTAGGGACTGTCTAGCCAGTGCTGTGTCAAAGGAGCTTAAAGTGATTTATTTGAATGGCTAGTAGAAGCTGGTTATTTAACTGGCAAATTGCTGTGTATTTTATAAATGATGGCCTTGATGCTGTCCAGCAGAGGATAACAAGCCTTGCTGGCAGGCAGAACCTATGCTGAGCTGGAAAATCTGTGATAATAACCGTTTCGGATGGATAACTGAGATAATATGAGGCCACCTTCAAAAAATTTCTAAAAAACACAAATATACAGACTGGAGGTGGAGGAATAACTGAGGTTTATGTATTAGACACATATGCCAACATGCGAATCCACGCATGTTAACATATTAACGATCATTTTAAACTGAAAGGGTGTAATTATACATACATCATGTGCAGTAGGTGCAAGGCTAATAAAAAACGGCATCAACAGGAAAAGAGTAATACTCCAAAGCCACAAATATCTTCAGATTTTAAAAAATTCAATCCAAGTTGGATCTTTGTCAGATCAAAATATTAAAAAAAACCAAAACCTAATAGGCTGGCTGCCTATTCGATTTGTCTTGGATTGAAATGTTGTCTACTTACATAAATTTATGGCTTTGGAATAAGTATGCAGGTGTTGCTCTTTTCCTAACAGTAATTTTGAAACAATGACACATAAATGTTTAATAAAAGAAGAATACCTTCATTTTCTGTCCAATCAAAAGGAAAAGTGTGTCTATTTGTCAGAGAAAGTACCTTGTCTGTTGTCTTATTAGACAGTTTTAATCAAGTATTGACAGAGATTCATTTTCTGGATTTTGATTCAGAGTACTGAAGATGTCCACAGTTTTAATAATAACCAGTGGTAATAGATTGGGACTGGGTCATGAGCCACAGAATGGTGTTCTGCCTGCTGTGACTTATGCATAGCACTGGTCCAAAAAAGGCCCATTATATACAATACCAGCATACCGGTCATATTATTAAAGACATATTCATTTTTAAAAAGTAAAATACATGTATTTAAAGCTTATTTAAGGTATATATATGATATATTTGATAACTCCCTGTTATGTTATAGGCTTTATGGTACCACTGACTCTGTTCCATACAGTTGAATTATTTTAGCTCTCACATATCTCAACCATGAGAAGTAAATTCAGAACATATAAAAGTACAAGAAGCTGCTCTCTGCATAGAGGGCTACACAAGGACATTTTTGTTGCCTTTCCTAGCCAACTGCCCAATTTTAAGCTAGCCAAGGCAATTCAGGTATTTTCCTTAGGAGTAGGTTTACCAGAGTGAATATCAGACTTGTTTTTAATATCAGATACATTAGCTAAGAAACTTGTTGTTGTTGTATTATGTCTAGGAACACTACTGTGTTTGTTTGAGAGTCTTCTTTCTGCCCTCCAGCAGTTAATAAAATTCTCTATGCAGGTGTGTGTGTGTGTGTGTCAGTGTGTGTACAAGTACCTGTACTTGTAAACATACTTATTATTACAAAACACATGCCCTCATTCAAAATCCATATGTGCTGACAGATCTGTGTCAGTCCACAGTTGCATGTACAAAAGGGAGCATTTATGGCTGTAACTCTCCACCTCTCCAGTTCCGCACCTTTGTTTACAGGAGCCCTCCAGTGACTTCATCACTTCTTCCTCACATGTAAGGAATATGTATTGAGTAAGTGCATTCACATTTTTTGTGATATTTTTTAGAAAATGTGTTGTTAGCATAAAATCATCCAAGCTGTTAATTTAAAAAAAAACAATAGTATACCAGTAAAGTAAAACAGATGAGTGATATTCACTATTATTTTACCAATGAGCTCAAGATATGAAGAGAGACACATTTAAATACAAGGGACAGTCATTTTGTGTAATTGAGTGACTCTGTTCAACAGTTTAGTTTCTAAAATTAATTTGCACAACCTCACACCCACAACGCTTCATATTGAAAAGTTTTATATTCATATAATAGTCTTCACTGATTTCATTTTGAAATTTCATTTCATTTTGACTGAGGCGTAAACAAGTAAAAAAATAGATTAATTAAACTGGATACATTAATGCCTAAGAAAATGGTGGAATTTGTCAATTAAAACAGTTTGACAAAATTGTTTTTATAAAAGGAAATTACACAGAGAATTCTTCAATTTGCCATTAGATTTTTCATTTTTACATTTTCATTTGTTAACTAAATGATTATTTATGTTGCACTGAGATCTGTGATTTATTTGTACATGTTGAAAGTTTAGTCAGATTGCAAGTTTAGGTTATAACCAATGTTTTTGCCCTGTTAAACATAAATCAATTAACGTTTGGTCCTTTCATAGTGAGTTCTCACAATCCATTGTCCTGTGGACCTGAATCAATACAAAACCTTGAAGACAAACAATCTGTGGAAGCCAGAAGCAAACTTCCTGAGTTTCACTAACATTCTCTCTGTCTCCACTGAAACCCACAACAACAAACATTTAAAAATAGAAAGATGTTAGTCACATGTGTAGTTTGTTTTGTAGGCTTGGACTTAAGTCAGTCAACACACTGGTGATGTATATTTAGATCATCAACTTTTCCTTTACATTCCTTTACATATCAGCATGACTAACTTTAAAATTGCAAGTAAAGGTTGAGTGAAGCTTTTTAAGTACAGGTTTATAATAGCTTTGTGTGTGTATGTGTATATATGCTGTGTGTGTGTGTGTGTGTGTGTGTGTGTGTGTGTGTGTGTGTGTGTGTGTGTGTGTGTGTTTGTGTGTGTGTGTGTGTGTGTGTGTGTGTGTGTGTGAGGGGATTCTGAGAGGGGAAGTGACATCATGGAAAGTGATTGCTGTGCAAACAGAGGCTGCAGCCCCCAGGTGGGCTCTATGATTAAGAGATTAAAGAGGAAATGAAAGAGCTTCTCACACACACACACACACACACACACACACACACACACACACACACACACATGCATACCCATATGCCAATGCAATAACTAACCTGGATGTCTAGAAAGTACTGGAAGTTGTGCGTGTGTGTGTGTGAGTCAGAGTGTGTCTCGAAGGTAAAGGAAGTTAGGTCATCGGGGTTGCCTGTCCTGGCCTGCAGCCACTCACAACTCTGAGTCAAGAGTGGAGAGAGCTGATTCAGCATGGCTACAGGCAAACAAATGCCAAATAAACCTCATCCTATATCCATTCATACGCATTAACACACACACATCAAGAAAGATGCTGTCTCCAACAGGTCCTACTAAGACTTTAATTTCATTTTTCATCCTTGACAGTTAAATTCCATCTTCCACAAGAGCACCACCCAGATCTGACATTTTCCACCTGATTGACTTTGTTCCGCAGCTTCACGTGCTGTGTATACTCTGTTGCTATTAGTTACATGTGTGGTGATCAAAGCGAGGGGTTTATACAGTTTCCACTGCAATCACAGCATTGGGCGATATTTGGCTTGGCATCTAATCAATACCACATTTACACCAGAAAGTAATTGTGCTCTCATTGAAAACTTTACACGTAAGGCAAAGAAGCGAGCATCTTGTGAGGTATACGCTCCACATGTTGTCCATATGTTCTCATATTGTTTACTGTATGGGTAAGTCACACTTTAAGTGCCAAAAGGTTCTCAAGTCGTCTCCATGCCAGCCTTCAGCTGCTGGACACGGGAACGTGATCAGCAGCTCTGCACCGCTGAAGCCTCCTGCTGAGCCTCAGTGGAGGTTATTTGTTTCTGCCTTTAGGGGGGACTGGGAAAAGGGGAGTGGTTGTTCTGGTGGGGGGCAGTCCCTGTAGAGAAACTGTCACAGCCTGAAGTTCTGCTTTTGTCTTAAGTGATGATCAGGTTAATTAGTAATTAAGCATGTGAGACTGGGGGGAGTTAATTATGGAAAAAAAGTGGATGAAGGTAATGCAGAGAGGTAAAATCATAGTGGATTATAATGTGATGCATGTTTACGCTTGTGTGTGCGAGTGTGTGTGTGTGTGAGAGAGAGAGAGACAGAGAGAGAGAGAGAGAGAGAGAGAGAGAGAAAGAGGGACAAAAAAAGGGTGAGACATTGTTGCCATAGTAACTAAAGAAGGGATCGGCTAAATTGCCACTTTCCCAGGTGAGCTCAAAAGACCTCCTGACCCCCCTTACTCAGCCTCAAAACTTGTCACTTCAACAAAAGATAATGGCTTTGCTTCATTGTGTCCTGTCCACCCACTATTCAGGCCCCTGGACAGAGTGGTGAGACCAGCTGATGTAAATCTGTGCTTCTAAAGGTCTACTGTTGGGCTAGGATTTAACTTTATTAGCTGAGGGTCCTTTGAGGCAGACAGGTCAGTCCTGACTCTTCAAGGAAATGAGCCTTTATGAAATAATACAGGAAAATTGTGACAGAGAGGCTAAAGAGAAAGAGAAGCCAAGATTAATTGAGCCAAGATCTGTGGGCTGTGTTTTGCGGTGGGGACACAAGGCTGAGGGAGACAATGAAAAGAGAGGAGGCTCAGTAAACACAGAGAGGCACACTCCTGCTGGAAATGAGAGACAGTTTTGTTTGCGCAGACCTCGTCATTTGAGGTGAAGAGCACCTGCAAGTGAGAGGAAGTAAAGACAGGCTCTGCAGCTGGACTCCCTCAAACTCAGAAGACAAACTCGTCATCACCACCTCACCACAATAAGGTGTTTTTTTTTTTTTATATCTTTAACTGAACTTGGAATTTTGTTTAGACTGTTTTATTTCCATAAGGTGACTGTCTCAGTCAGAAAACTCACCCACATTGAGGCATCGAAGTTTAGTCTCAATGCACTGTTTCATAGTCGATTTATAGTTTACTATTGATTGATTGCCGAAATAATCCTTTTAAAGTCATGTGTTGGCCAAATTGTTGCCTGCCAAGCAGCGTGATATATTTAAACAGAGAGACAAAGTTCAGCCTCTGCAGTGAGACTTTATAAATCACTTCTAATAACATGAAGCTCTTTTTTTTATTCACATTGGTCATGGTTTTTGTGGTTGTTTTTATTGTTTTAGTTCTCTGCTGTACCATAGTTGTATTTCAAAATGTACTCAATAAATAAAGTTTATGATTATTCCAAACCATACAAAAATCATAAAAAAACACAACCATTTTCTTCCTTCCTATGAACAAGTGACTATGAAATCTCTTTTTGTTCTTTCCGTTTGATGATTGAGTGCACATAGAATGATACTTTATTGTCCTTGGATGTCTGCACGTCTAGTAGCTCTATTGGCAACTAGTCCATTACATATTGGAACAGTACACATTCCTCTGCGTGAGAAGAAATGAGAAGAGTAGAATAAAGGGGAATGGCAGCACGAGGCGGGGCTGAGTTTGTGTTTGGAGCTTTTGGAGGGGATGTGAGATAAGAACACAATTAGAGGAGCTTAAAGGAGAGCAGCAGGGGGAGCAGAGCGGTGGGGAGGGAAAGGGGATGAGGGTGAGCTGCACACTCACCTGCGCGAGTGGTCCGACCAAAGCACAGGTGTTGCACACCTGGGCCTTTGGGTGTCCCCATTAGCCATAGATTAACCCGTCTCACTGAGGTCAATGACCCTCTCTCCTGTTACAAATAGAGAGGGGATTTTGTGAGGTGGAATTAGGATACATTAGCATGTTCAGGCTTTTGACATAGTGTCCTTTTAACTCTACAGATACAGTTATTACATCAACAGTTGAAATCTATGATTACTTTTTGTTTTGGATTAATCTGACAATTATTTTTTCAGTTAATCAATGAATCATCTATTTTATAGAAATAGTAAAAAAAAATCCCTTCAAGATTGCCTGTTTTATACCAACCAGTCCAAAACCCAAATGTATTCCATTTACAATGATATAAAACAGAGGAAAGCAGCAAATCCTCACACACTTTGATTGATTAGCGAAATCTTGAAAAAACAGATTCATTTTCTGTCAAATCAACTAATCGATCAAGACTACAGTTTTCAACATGACTGTCATGTTTAATGAATTAAACCTTATTTTGCATGTTTGTTTGTGTGTCACTGGTTCAGAATTACAATGGAAAGATAGTCAAAAACTGAATCGAAAACATTTTTTGGAGAGTAATTCCAACTTTTTGAGACACAAAGAGGATGTGCCCTGACATCTCTTGATTTGTGGACACATGGGTGTTGTGGTCAGTGATATCATCTATCACCGCTCCTGACATCATCCTTAGGGGCGACTGTTTTCTCTCACTTGACACATTGCTGCAGGGCCGGCCAAGGGCATGCATGAACTTGGGTGAGCACACAAATGAACCCCATGGCTTGGAGTGAGGCTCCTGTTTGCATACTCACATTTGGATTTCATTACAGATAAGTTCCACTGACCTAGATTGTGGATGTTATCCTGGGATTTATTATATCAACTTCAGTTTGGGATTTGTTTTAGAAACAGGCCTTCTTTTACTGCTTCAGTGTATACCTGTTAAAGAATTCACTACATAATTGACCCTCCAGGCAGGGATTTGTGTAAAATTTGCATTTACATCTCACATATAATAGGGAATCATAGAGTAAAAATACATAAATGTTCTTTACATAACAAAGTGAAAGAATGGGATATAGAAGAAATATGGGATTATATCTGTATGAAAAGGACAAATTCTCAGGTTTTCTGACAGGTTTGAGAGGAAGGAGACAGCTATAGAGAGGTGTTGGGTATGTATATGTGCCTGCGGGAGGTATATGAGCTCACTGTGACTCTGTGAGAATGTGAGAGATAACCTTGGAGATAGGAGAGTTAGTTGCAAAGAAAGCAGTTCAAGGAAGAAAAGGGTAACATCAAAGACAGATCGAGTAACTAATAATTAGTGTGATGTTTTTAAGTTTGTTTTTGGTCTACGTGCATAGATACCATATACCAGATAGGTAATGAGGATTTGTGAGCAGCAGGGATTTCCTCCCTCCTCTGCACACACAAATACATACAATGTAAAGGAAAGAGCCTTTTCTTCCCAGCAAGCATTAAGCTTTGTGTATGTGCAGTCTGGCATGTTCCTGAAAGGTTTGATGTTTTCTGGAGGGGTCTTTTCTGTTAAGTGTGCGTTGAAAGATGAACTGACAGTCACATTGGCAGAATACCCCCGAATGAAGAAATATGAGTTTCTGTTATTTGCTGTGCCGGAGTGGGAGAGAGAACAAGCACTGACAGTGCACAGCTACAGAAAAGGGGAGATGTGGCGCCTTTGGCTACCCCTTCACTTCTTATCCCTAAGGAACTGCAAGATGATCTTCACAGCAGTATGAATTCCACACACCATGAACGACATCATGCAAAGATTCCTTAACAAGTTACATCCAGCAGGCATGCACTTGGATCAGATGATAAGACCTTCCATATGTCAATATGTGTCATAACATGAGGCGAAACACTGCGATTGGTTAATTTAATGGGGCAGAGAGGAGACAGGAACAGATCAGGGCATGTTACTAATTGAAATATCATGTGGTAATGTTTATTTCCTTATGATTTCAGCGATTGTGATTCCAAGCTTTTACACAACTGTGACTGATGCAATATTGGTTTTAGCTAAGATTTGACTGAGACTCTTAGGAGAATGCACAACAGGAACCTTTGGCAGTAACATAGTGAGTAGGACAAGGATTATGTGTTCTCCTTTAAGATGGACACTGCCACTAATTTTCCTCAATGACATATACAGTGCTCTTTTTTACTTTCAGCTTTTAGTTTGACATGAAAATATGAGTTTTATCCAGAAAGTGCAAAGTGAAAAGTTAGCAAATGCCACACTACTGCCATCAGGCTCTAGATACAGGACTCTAAAGAGCTCACTTTGGCAGGACATATACATTCCAGACTCATCTGTGAGTGCATGTGCAGGCACATGTGTATGTGTTGGGATACAGGAAGGGGAATGAATGTTATGTGAATATGTGTATAAGTATGGGTATCTGTATGTTTCTGTGTGGAGTATGTGCAAACTGTGAAAAGAAATTTCCTGCAGGACAATGATGACTGTACAGTACAAGTCAAAAGTTTGGACACACTTTCCCTTTCACTTGAATGAGAAAGTGTAAAGTACATTTATTTTCCTAAATAAAAGGTTAAGGAAAGTAGTAGTAGTTAAGGAGCAAAAAAAAAAAAAAAAAAACAAAATTCCAGATATATTAGCGTTATGGCGAGTTTTGCAGAAAAGGAGTTTAGTTTCAAACAGCAGACATTTGACTTGTCATTGGAAGAACACAGGCATCACAAGTAACATTAACAATAGCTTCTGTTGAGGTGTCCCAGCAAGCCATGACAGTGTGACAATGAACCCGCGTGCACAGTGCCAGAACCATGAAACTGTAGCAGTTAAATTGAATTCAGCCATCATTAGTTTTATTATTTACACATGTGCTTCTATTACAATGTCTTCTTTTAAAAAGGACTATTATTTTAGTCTAGGACGAGGCTTATCCCTGTTTGGGAAACTGGCATTATGTGTTTACACCCACAACCAGATGCAGAAATGTTTACTTCGCAGTGAAAAAAACAAATCAGCTGTAAGTCAAAAACCTTCCTGCTCCTGACATCGGACCACAAACAACATTTGGCTGCCCTCCCTGCCTCCAGGCTGTGGCCTGACAGTGTGAAAAGCGGAAAGAGACCAGAGTTAGTGCTGTGGAGGTGAGGAGAGGTGAGTTTGTGTACTGATAGCAGAAGATGATTGAGTGTGGAGAGTATGGTTTAGATAGCGATCTGCCTCTGGAGAGGTCAGCAGGATTTCTTCTGCTAACACAGCTGGTCCTGTCCATGCTCTTAACCCTTCACCTCCACTAACAACATTTCTACTTTAACTAACCTAAGTCTCTATCACTTAAACAATAATGATTATAGAACCTAATAAGCATATTTAATCTGCTCTTGATAGGGTTGACAAAATATAACTAACACCTCTCAATATAAATCTTCCAATATGGCTATAAAGTTGAATCAACACCTCTTTAAAACAATTTGAACAACTGAACATTAACTTTACTTTGATAATTTTTCTTATTTTACACTATACACATATATATCTGACATGTGTGTAACACTTCTACATTGATCTTGTTTTGCTACTGTTTTGCTTTTTATATGTTTGGAAAAATCATAGAAATGTGATGAAATATGATGAAGAAACTGAACTTTATAACCTTCATTAATATGAAATTTGTTGCACAACTGTTATACTAGACTGCATTATTTTTAGTTAGGTGTACTTAATAAACTGGCAATTAACTGCACTTCAGAAAGGCATTTATGTGTTTTTGTTTTGGTGCAAAATCCTCTTAACTCGTAATTTGCTGCAATATTCCTTCACACTTTTTCTTATATGTTATTGAAGCTTTATCATTTTGGCTTTACTGTCACTTTGTCAGGGCAACACCTTGCTGTGACCCTGTGGTAAATGTAGACAAACTCTATTTGACTCTGACTAAATGGGTCATAAATCCTTGGTTCATTCAGGCAACTCATGTGGAATGGATTAACTATGTGAATACTAAGTACTTAGTTGATATTTGGTGTCTAGGCTCTGACCTTGTCACTTCCTGCAAACAAACATACAACAAGCTCAGCACAGAGGAGATAGTGTGTGTATGTGTGTGTTTCATAATTTGTGAAATCACCAAGCACATCACATCACACAGCACATCAACTCAGCAGGGCCAAGACATCTACTCATGATATACATGTTAGCTCAAGCAACACATACAGAGCTTGTGGAAGACACAAGCTCCCAACAACACTGACAGAAAACTGCTTTCAGCTTGAATTGCAACAATTATTCCTCCTAAGCACCGAGCTAAAGTGACATGGTCAAACCATTAACATCACACTGGGTTTTGGAAGCACTGGTATGAGATCCCTGCGTTGTTGCTGCTCTAGGTTCGCTTCGACACTTGAACTCATTGACATTCCTCTGTTTCTTTGGAGCTTGGTCTCACCTCAGTGTCTCCTCATGTCTCCTATACAGACTAATAAGCACTTAATACGAGCAAATATTTTAATGCTGCAATTCAATCTGTTGTTGAAATCTACACCAACAATGTCACAAATGGTTTAACGTCAATTATCTGACACACGGTTGTTAAGTAAATGCGTGCTGCGTTCAGTATTTATGAGATCTGAAAGGTGTGAATTTATGTTGTTAATTGTACAACTGAGAAATTCTAAATGACATTAGCAGTAGCTGTCTTCTTGTTTGTAAAACCACAAGACGCATGTCTTTCCCTGCCTGGTGTAAATTAATAGGTCTGTAGGTCTCTGGTTCTATTCTATTTTGGACCTGTCTGCTGTGGCCTTAAAAGAAGTTGGTTTTTAGTATGTAACCTTCACGTCAGAAGGACTTCTTATGAGGAGAATGGTAGACGTGACCACACGCTAGCCTTCCACCCTAAACCAAACTGAAACAAACATGTCTAGACTTGTCTGTCATCAGAAATCGTTTCAAGTCTCTTTTTTCTCTCTTTTAGCAGTGTCAGAACAGACAGGTGTTTAATCTGATGAGAATAATATTAATGATTTGAATAACAGTCACAAAATACGCAAAATAAAAACATGTCCCAATAAAACTATATCATAAGTTTGATACAGGCATGATAAGATAGACCATCCTTTTTATGGTCTTATTTTCATAGATAAAATGAAATGATTGTATAGTAACCTGTTGTCTATTTATAACTGACTGTAGGGCATCCACAGCAGTACATCTCTCTTGATAAAGATGAAGGAGCACTGAACTATGAATAGCTAAAAGGAACCTGATATGCTAGACCTTTCTTTTTTATGTGTGACCCCCAGTATTACTTTAAAAGATGCTCTCTAATTATCCTCCCGCATTTCTTGATTTCAAAGACTGCAGTCCTCCTTTGTTGACGTGTGGCTCACACTCCTTTACTTACAGTAAATCAAATAGCCTGGGGTGTCTGTGCTAATGTGTAGCACTCTACTAGGGGTTTACTGATATGAGTAGTGCAGGGTGCAGTTCAGTAAAGTGGGGTAGAAACTGAAGTGGATGCCCTGGCTGGCAAACAAACAGTTGCACAAGAGCTACTGTGTAAAGTATGCACATAAATACACCCCCTCAGTCTGAATCAGAGCTGTACTATTTGTTCTCAACCCCAACACACATGCAAGTCTGTCTGAATGCCCCATTCAGTTTTTGACAGCAGGTTTTGAAATTTTTCAGTTTTCAGTTTCTACAGTCACAGTGCCTCTGTAGCTGATGCCTGTTAGCTTTAAAACTCTTCAGCCAAAAAGCCTTCACAGAATTCAACTCATTAATGCATTCACACCTCATGCCTATGTTTATAGCGATGTGTGTCTTAATAGCCCTTACTTCATGGAATCCCTTTGTTTCTGTATATAAAACAGCAAGTCATCACAAATCTCTCTGTTTAACTGTGTGGCCAATGAGTCATGATGTGACAAACACCTTTATGTTTTCCAGCAATGCCAGCCAACCGCAAAGCTCACCTGTCTTCAGAAGTGGACCACACAAATTATACTCTGGAAAATGACTCATTGTTTGTTGTAAACATTGTGAATGTCACTGTACTTATGTGAGGCTTCCCTTGTATGATGATCATCATCACATTTCTTTTGATCTTGGTTTGAAACCCCCCATGTATTTGTCTCCTGACAGGCCTCTCTGAAAGTATTCGTGAGTCCAGCAGGTCTATCTGCTGTTAGTCTAAACTGGCCGTTACAGACACAATAGACCAAGGCCAAAATCCTCAAAAAAAAAAAAAACCCACACACAAGCCCAAACAAATATCTGCTCTGATGATGACACCTGTAACAGACAAGAGGACAAGAAAGAGAAGAGAATAAATGAGCAATGAGACACCCACAAAGGTAAGCAGGGCAACTAACGGAAGCAAAAGTCTCCCTCTATTCTTTCTGCCTACCACACACCTTTGAGGTCATCCTTTCTTGCAGCCCACCTTAGGAAAACATCCGTGCCCCCACATGACGCTGAGCCTTGTGTTTCCTTCTGTCTTTAATCTCAGTGAAAAGAGCTTTTAACAAGGCTAGGGAGGATGAGGGGATCTGCCAAAGCAGAACAAAGGCAGGGAGGAACTAGGAGAGATAGTAGCAGAGTGGAAGAGCTCTGTAATTTATCACCTGTTGCCCCTGGGCGGCCCTGCACTCCACGCCCTGGGCTCTATGCGATTGTGTCTGTGTGTGTGTGTGTGTGTGTGTGTGTGTGTGTGTGTGTGTGTGTGTGTGTATGTGTATGCAGGTATGGAAAGGTGATGAATGAATAAGCAAAGAACAAGAAAACAGACATTCCTCATTCCTCTAAAACCTCAAAAGACATTGCTTTGAGCAATTATCTTCAGGGGAAAGTAGTCATCTGCTTGCCAAAGACACCACATTTATGCATAATTCTCTTCACCACAGATTTTGGCAGTTTGGCATATTTATGTTCTGATTACATTACATTTTAAAGAGAATATATGATTTATTTCTCCAAAATATGTAGCAGTACAAGCAGTGTGGCCAATATATCAGTTTCCACCGCACATATCTTTAAGTATAACAATGCAAAACAGAAAAGGAAAAGAAATAAAATGATAAATACAAATGACCCAAAAATGTATATCATGTCATTTTATGTCATGTTGAGGTTTCAGGACTTGTAGACAACAAACTAGCCTGGACTACACTTCACAGTCTCTAAAATAAAAAAATCAGTCCTCAAGTCATCTTATCTTTGTCTGCCACCTTGTGGCCTGCTGTTGGACACACACTGCAGACATGTGATATTGTGTCAGTAAGGTTTAATTTTAGACTATAATATTAATTACCGTATCAAATAATTTTGACTAGACTAACATTGAGTTTTCTGAATAAAAACTGTTTTAATGATGAGAAATTCCGGTATTTGGATTTGAGTGGCGATGGTGCCTTCAAATTCTCTACATGGAAACTTTCTTTTCATTCCTGTAAACAACTTTTGATTAATTAAGTTAATTAACGATGTCTTTTGTCATCTTTTGCTTTACTCTTAAATCTACAGGAACAAACTTTTGACAACACAAAAGCCAATTTAATGATAATTTCGCGAATTCTATCTAATTTTCTGATCTATTTTTAGGAATATTAATGAAATATAAGATATTAACTCAGAAAATGATATGTATACAAACCATATCTCATCAAATGCATGTTATTCCAAAGGGACTCCGACTTATTTTCGACCATTTTGTCGGGTTTAGGTTTAGGTGTTTCGGTTCTTTATTTAAACATTCCAAAATGGCCAACGACACCTGAAGGCAACACAAGATGACGAATGACGTATCACGCAGCCGCTGTGTTTGGTTGTGGTCGGAGCGAAGGTAGCTAGGAAGGGATCAAGGAAACCTCTAGCATCGTAGATAAACATACTAAAGAGGTGTGAACCCAGCGAACACAGCTGTCACAACACCGAGACAACAGTAAAAAAAGGTCCGACTGAGTCCTTAATACAGCGAGGGTCAACATGTCTGAGACATACGGTATGTTTGTGCGGGGCGGTGGACTGTAATTTCACGCTTGCTAGCTGTTACATACACTCGGCTCTGTGGTCTGATGTGACAGCAAGCTAAATGAGTAGCGTAGGTTAGCTGCTGGCTAACCTGCCACCTCATCATATGTGATGGTTTTAATAGTGATAACTACTGTTTGTTGCCGACATTTCCTTTAAATAAACCGCTATAATTGATGTGCTTCGTGTGTATTAATGGGCACATCTATCCTACGGTGGCGTAGCGCATTGCTTCCTTAAACAGTCAGTAACATCAGCAAACAGATGGTGATTCATTTCCAGGTAAAAAAAAAAAAAAAAAAAAGTTAGGACAAACTTCAGACACAGAGCTGCAGTAACATGTCGATACATGAAGGACATGTACACAGACGCTGAGGTAACCCGAGCTTGCTGAAAGTGAAGCAGATTGGGTGACCTTGCAAGCTGCAATAATGTTGTATGCAATCATTGGTGCTGTGTATTTTGACAGAAGCAACGTTAGCTATTTAGCTGCAAGGCCTAAATGAGGAAGTTGGGTATCTGTGGCTAATCATTCCTCAGTTACCTGTCTGGCAGTAGCAGGAAAGGCTTGTCAGGGGTCTCCACCACATCCTGAATCCTTGTAGCTTCACCTCTGTACTGCAGACAGTCTAAATTAATGTTTATAAAAGACATAGTTGCACCTGTCTGTGAGCATTGGCATTGTAGGAGAAACCACTAGTACCCCCCAATCCTCCCCTCCTCCATCTCTCTCTCTCTCTCACACACACACACACACACACACACATCTGTTTCTGCTTGGTCCCCGTCTCCCTCATTCCTTGTATGAAACTTTATCCCAGTGGGCAGTATTTATGTAAAAGTGCCAGTGCTAATGGTAGCTATAATAGCCCCTTATTGATTTCCGTCTCAGTCTCCTGTGCTGTCTCCTCTTCTGGAGGGGCAGTCATAGCTGGCCAAAAAATAATAATAATAATTACAGTAAGTACATAGCCACAATAAATTATCCCAGAAATTCATTACATTTTTCATTCTTTATGTTTTTGTTCAATATTGCACTCTTTGAATAGTTTATTGTATGGTTACAGAATATTTTTCTAAAAATCAAATATTATTGTCTGATAGATTTTACTCACTAATGTACTGGGAGTCATTTTTAGGAGTGATTCTGAAGTAAAGCCCTATATGGATACTACTTTGGTAAAACAAAGTATATTTTTTTAGCATTTGTTTGGTGTTATTATTTCATCTATAAAACGTCAGAAAATGTTTCCAGAGGCCAAGTTGAAGTTGTTTTGACCAACAGTCCAAAACCGTGAACATTCAATTTATTGGGATATAAAAGTGAGAAAACAAGAAAATCCTCACAAGCTGGAACCAGAGGATGTTTGGTGTTTTTGCTTCATAAATTACTGAAACAATTACTTAATTAAAAAAAATGTTGGCAATTAATCATTTACACTCTATTAACATCATCTTGCATATGAAAAAATAAAGTTGTGTTGCTTTTTAGCCATTGTTACAGGTGACATTTTATATAATATTTTAGTACTAGTGAAATTAAATCTAAATTCTCCAATTTTAGTATTTGCCTTATGTCTTGCGCTGCATTCATGGATGAAACAGATATGCAATCCAGTGCCCTATGCACCAGACATAAACCTTAGGTAGATCTGGGCCTGATTGTGTTAAATGTTGTCCTAGTCTAAGTGAATGCACATAACACTCATAGTCTCTCTCCCTTGGGGGTTATTTAATATTGATGTGTAAAAGAACACAATAGCCTGAAAGGCTGCTGTTGAGGAGGGCAGCGCTGCACTCTTCTCTCCATATTGCTTTGACATATTGACAGCTTGATTGTTGTATGCAGATCTCACAGGGGAATATGCGATGCCTGGGAAGACGCCGAAAAGCTGAGGCAAGCTTTTAAAAACAGAGCTGTTAGCTTTTGATCCTGTCAGTTTTGCTGTCACGGCCATTGACGAGGAGTGGTTGAGATGTTACACTGACTGCTGTTGCAGAAGAAAACACAAAGTGCGTGTTGGCACCTTCGCTTTGCTGCAGCCGCTCTGTTACCATGTATTCGACCTCTAGCTTGTGTTGCTTGAGAAAACACCCGCTTCAACAAACAAAGGTGCACTATAAACTGTGCTGGCTTTGTGTGTGTGTGTGTGTGTGTGTGTGTGTGTGTGTGTGTGTGTGTGTGTGTGCGTGATATCAGATGAAGGTGGCCTCAAGAGCACTAGCATAATAAGTTTAAATGTCACACAGGAACAAAAGATCAATCTCATCTGCTTTCCCTTTTTTCCCCTAAACAACTGCCTCTTCTGTTGACCTTGTGTGGAGCTGAATATTCACAGGATGTTCACCTGGCTGCTAATCTCAACGGTAGTCACTAATCATTTGCCAGGCCAGCACCCCTGCCTGCAGAGCTAGCGCTTTAGCTTAAACCGAAAATTGCTTACTGTCCTTAAATTCCAACTGAAGCAGGCACTCCAGAGGAAAGGTGTAGTTTGCAATTAGTATTTTCTTAAACACACCATCGCTCTCGGATTTCCTGTTATTCTTTTACGACCTCTCTGTGCATTACTCACTAATACAGACTCAACTTATGAGTCTCCCACCCAGACTTTTCATCTCCTCAGTCATTACATTGTTTAATATCTCATGGATCTTGTCGGAAGTGCGGCATAGCCTACGTATGTAAATGCCTCTTGGCCTATCTTTAGTCACGACACACAAAGACTGTCTTCACTTTGGATGGCCTTGCATGTCAGGGGCCTTAGTCATTTGGGCTCTGGATCATCTGCGTGGGATGAGTTGTACTCTCCGGAGCAAGGGCCCACTCTCCACAACAACAACAACAACATCTGTACAACCAGCTGGCTGTGGTCATTGAATCCCTGTGCAAGTCAGTTACCCCTAAGCCATGTTTAATAACTCTAATACCTTGGCTTTGCTCTAATGACATGTATTATTAAGTGCTTCTTCAAGGTTTCAAACACGGTCATTCTTCACCTCAGACAAACAAGCAATTAAATTAGAATCGTAAGCAGCATGTTATACTGATTACATGCAATGCCAGGTGATTAAAAGGCTAATTTGGGGTTGTTGGACACTGTGAAAGTAGTAGCTCAATGGGATTAAAAGGATTGTCTCTAAGGATGGAAGAGCACAGAGCAGCAGGTTTAGATTCCCTCCTGACATTGGTGTTGTATTGATCGCTACCTCCTCTCTTCTGCTTTCAGACTTTCTGTTTAAGTTCCTGGTGATTGGCAGTGCTGGGACAGGGAAATCCTGCCTCCTCCATCAGTTCATTGAGAACAAGTGTAAGTTTTCCTTCATTAAAGCCCATTAGTCACACCAGGGATATATTACAGTAAATATGTAATTGCATTGTTACACAGAAACAGAAATTGACACGGCCACATAATTAGTCATGTTGATTTCATAAGTCGTTTCATGCCGTGCACAGTCAGGAGGTGAGGAGAAGTCGCAAAACAGTTGCTTTCACTCTCTGTGCTTTGTGGTGGCACTCGCAGTTCCTCCTGAGAAAGTCATTCTTTGACAAAGGAACAAAATAGTTTTGCATCTGCCCAGATTCCTAACACTAACAGACAGACATAACGCATGACAACATGATTCACTGGTTCAAACTGTTCTGGACAAGCAAGACCTAAAAATAAAATACTTTTCAGGATGTAGAGATGAAATTTTATCAAGCTGTGCAATTCATCCTCCGTGGTGGTTTGTATTTTCCATCCACGCCCTTTTACATACACAGCTTTCAGTTTGAGCAGTGAAGCGCATCAGTACAATCCAACAACACACTGTCACACTGAGTCAAAACAACACCTCTTTAAAACAGTGTCAACAAACATTATAAGTGTCATAGAGGTAGACTTTGTGGCAGACCTGTTGTACTGGATTGTATTCAGTTATACACAGAACACTTGAAATTAGGTGTTTTTTTGTATAAGATAGATTTGTGGGTGGCTTATAACTAAAACTTTCTTTTTCATACCTGCATGGTTCTAAATAAATAATCAGTGTGATATATACAAGTAGGGGTCTAAAAATCCACTAAAAACACATAGAAACTCAGACATACACACGACCACTCACACACACATAGATTAATTTAATTAAAGACGTGTTAGGTCCCTGTGCTGTCAGCAGAGAGAGAAAGGGAGAGCAGGTTGACAGTGTTAATCTCGCTGGATTCCCTCTGGTCCTCTGATGTGGATATGAGCCGTTTGAAGATAACAGCTCATGTCTATTCAACAAGCACAACACACCAACATATTATAGATTTAAACTGAGATTCTTGGAGCAGAGTTGAAAGCGTCATCTCCATTATACCAGTGCACACATAGGTTAAATGGAAAGACTTTACTTTTAGCACCACTTTTGTTCAGAGTTTTGCGAAGAAAGAATACAAAAGTGCATTATTACAAGAACAGCACTAAAGTTACTGTTCTATTCTGATCTGTTCACTTTCTCTCCATTTTTTCACTCTCTTTTTCTCTGTGCTCTTGCTGCAGTCAAACAGGACTCCAACCACACCATAGGCGTGGAGTTTGGTTCCAGAGTGGTCAACGTTGGTGGGAAGACGGTCAAACTGCAGATCTGGGACACTGCTGGACAGGAGCGATTCCGGTAATGTCCTCCGATATTTCCTGCTTTGAGGCAAACTTTTTGAAAATTACTGTGAATAACTGAACACTTCACAGTGCAACCACAACTTATACCACTGAGCAGCTCCATTGGAGCAGATAAGTACTGAACTATAAGGCACCTTGATGATGAAAGTAATTGTGATTTCAGTATTTTAACTAAGATGTCTGTGTTCCCTCCACAGTTCTGTGACACGGAGCTACTACCGAGGAGCAGCAGGAGCGCTACTTGTCTATGATATTACCAGGTAAAACAATCGCTGCATTGCTCTAATTTTATGTACTCCCTATTGTAGGATACACAAGCAGATTATCCACATTTTCTGCCAGTGTAGGAAAGCATTCAATGTTCTGTAGAGGTCTATTCTCAGTATATGTGCACTGGATGGCTTCAAGTTTGCACATCATGCTTGAGGAAAGATGCCTCTTTGACTTGGATCGGCTTCCAAACTAGTTGTGATGTCACAAATCATGCTTGTTGGTACACGCCTTTAAACTCAGAATTAAGGTGAGCTCAGAGAATTTTCCTTCTTCAGCAGACGAAAGTGAAAACATCCTTTTAGTGTCAAACTCTGCACATACATCATTCTGCACAGTGAAGTTCAAACATCCAACTCAAGGAACACGAATAAAAACAAATATTTGACAGGAGGGTGACTTTAACTTTTCCACAGGCACCTTGAGACAGCTGATGTTTACTGAAGATAGTGTCCAAAACAACTTCACATAGTATTATAAGTTAGCATACACGTTCACTATCTATTTAGCCTTGTGCTTCATAATGCTGAAACAACAGCAGCAACCCGGATCCAGTGAAAAGTAACGGCATCACATACCCCACTGGTGTGTCTTCCTTTCTAGGTAATAGATCAGCCAAGATTGGCCCTATTGTCACTGATACCCAATCCAGCTACTTGAATCACCATCATACCAGATATCTAATATTAGTATGTGATGGGTGCATCAATACCAGAAACGCAGAAAGAGTAAACTTAGTGGCTAGCTTGTGAGCGTTTTTCTCTTCTCTCTCAGTTAAAATTGTGTCCATATCAACTCCAGAAATTGTGCAATTTAATGACTATGCACCAGGACCCATACAGTGATGTGAAAACCAGAATCCACTCACAGGCTTCTGTTCCATAAGCTATGGGTTACAATAGAGAGGTTATGAAGTCAAGATGGAGTGAATGCAGTAATGCAGAGTGACAGGAGTGTAATACAGTTTGTGTTTGTCAGAATGTATGGGTTTTTGTGGAGCGGGGAAGTGGAGCGCAGACTGGCAGGAGCTGTAATATAGTGGCATCCTCTGGCAGGCAGCAGTCTGGGGAAAGCAGAAGTCCATCACAGAAAGTGTCACTTGAGGTAAAAACAGGAGCGAAGGGAGAAAACTGCAGAGGGAGGAACCATGACGAGGAGGAGATGGAAAAACAAGAGAGCGAGTGGGAGATGGAGACATTTTATCACTGTTTACAGGTGAAAAGTTTAGCAGGAAAGTAGATGAAGGAGGGAAAGAGTTTGTGATTTAGATGGCGACTGAGCAGCCAGATCCCATCAGCATGTGAATAAGGGGTGATGTCATCTTTTAGCTGTCTGTGAGTACAGCTGTTAAACATAATTTTCTGCTGACCCGCACCCACACCCTTATGCTACCATGGACACCAGGGTCCTGTCTCCTAGTGACCGGTGGCTTCAACCCAAAGAAGGTTCCATAAAAGTTCCCTCTATGACTCAGTCTCTATCTTTCTAACCTTTAGAGCGGCTGGGTTGTGAATAAAGTTGGGTTGAGTTGAGTTAAAGTTTCAAAACACGTACTTTAGTTTGCTGCAAAACTGTTGCTTCGACTTGCACAAATACAGTTTAAATTATAAGCCCACCAAGTGATAGGCCATAAAGTTTCTACATTTTATATGATTGGATAATTCAAGTTAACTGACACTAACTTTATAGTCGGCACATAGTACACCCTTGAAGACACAGTAATTATATCTGAAATACTTCTGAACTCACACTTGCAGATAGTATTTTTTTCCTTGGATGCTAATAACCTCTAGCTAGTAAGCTTTCAAGTGTTTATGTTAAGGTGTTTCAGGTGTTTAGATGAAGGAGGAGGCCACTATTTGAGGGAGAAAATAAAATGAATAAATGCATATTAAAGGATCCAGGAACTATTGTTTAAAGATTCCCTCCAGACATGTTTTATGAAAATTAGTTAATCTCCTCCTCCGTCATTCAAAAATCCAGAATCTATGATTTGTCACGAATAATGCTTGAAGGTACACGCCTTAAACTCGGTGAGCACAGAGAAACTTTCCTCCTTCAGCAGATGAATATGAAAACAGTCTCATGGTGTCAAACTCTGCACATACACATCTGCACGTACATCATTCTGCACAGTTCCAGTAAAAACATCTAAGTAAAACAACAATAGGCAAAACACATTTTTGAATGGAGGGCAGCTTTAATAATTTAATTTCATAAACAGAAATAGGAGTGTGTCATTTACCACGCAAAGTCCATTAAATGGACATGGGCAGCATATGTGCATGCAGTTCTGTTTATACTTCTTTTGGTGTCTGCATAGACAGGTGGACATATTTTACAGGTGTAGTCAATGTGTATGTCATGCGAACCCTGATGAATATGTGGACATGATGAACATTTGAACTGAACATGCTACAGGGTGATGCTTTACCCCAACTATACAACAAACTTTTGAATGTGTCCTCTCATCCCACTATGTGTCCATCTGTCTCGTCCCATCTCACAGCCGGGAGACATATAACGCCCTGACCAACTGGCTGACAGATGCACGAACACTGGCGAGCCCAAACATTGTTATCATCCTGTGCGGCAACAAGAAGGACCTGGACGCCGACAGAGAGGTGACCTTCCTGGAGGCCTCACGCTTCGCTCAGGAGAATGGTAACTGATGTTAAATCCGCATTATCTCACATGTCAGGTCTGCATCTCTACTACTTATTTCCTCTACTTGCTTGCCATTATTTATGCTCCCTTATCTTATATTGTGTTTCTCCTTTTGTCTTTTTCACTCTTTTTTTTTTCTTCCACCTTGAACACTTTTTTTTTTGTTTTGTTTTGTTTTTTTTCTGCATATGTAGAGCTGATGTTCTTGGAGACCAGTGCTCTGACAGGGGAGAATGTGGAAGAGGGCTTCCTGAAGTGCGCTCGCACCATCCTCAACAAGATCGATTCAGGTACGCCTACTCATTTGTTTGTTGAAGAGGTGTGTCTGACTCGGGTGTTTCTGTGAGAGTATGCATACATTTGCATGTTTTTACTTGAAGCCCTGTGGATCTTCCTGTACGACTGTGTCACAGCACATAGTGTGTTTGTCTTCATCTGTGACATTTGTTGGTTCATTTCAAAGGAGAGTTGGACCCGGAGAGGATGGGTTCAGGTATCCAGTATGGAGATGCTTCGTTGAGGCAGCTGCGACAGCCGAGGGGCAACACCACACAGAATAAACAGCAGTGTAATTGCTAGGGATCGGGGCCCCACCCTCACCTCAGCATACAGGCCCACACAGAGAGGACGTCCCCTACAGGTCAGTGGCATGCTGTCAACTCATCTTTATCTGGAATCTCCCAATATATATTTTTTTTAAATTTTATTTGTTTTAATACCTCTACTTCTCATCTCCTTCCACATCTCAGCTCTAGGTGTTTTTTGGTGTGTGGTACCCTTCCCTCTGCAGTCTCACACACCTTGGATCACCTGGATGAGCGGTCACGGAGATCACTGCAACCCCTGACCCCTGACCTCTAGCAAGAGTCTTCTTGACTGAGGAGGTCAGCTTTGCCCCTGCATCTGGACAGGGAACCCCCCTCAGTGCGAACACGCTGGGATCATAAAGAAGCTGCAAAACAGTTTCTCGGTTGCTTACCAGAGAAGGACAAGTCAAGGGTTGTGTGTATGGGCAGCCCCACTGTTTTTATCTTTGTGCTTATCATTCTGGTTTTAGTAACATGCTTTCTACTTTTGCACATCTTTGGTTGTAAATTATTATTGTTAAACTGTTCTGCATATATTCATAATTCAACCTGTCCAGATATGATTCATGAATAGCTTGGTCAGCTTTTTTTTTTTTTTTTTTAGTTAAAATATTGATATTTTGCTTTTTATTAACCATTTAATTGAGTCCTTATTTGCACTCAGTTTTCCTCTTTACAACTTCAGTCTGTCATTGATAGTGACTAAGTGATAAACCATCTAAATGTGTCCTCTGATGAGTCAAGTGAAGTCAACATGCACAGAGTTTGGTTTATAATTACTGTATATAAATATAAACCAGATTCAGTGCAAGAATCTTTTAATTGGGTTTCTGCATTTGTTGTCCTGTAGTTTCTCTCAGAACTGATCCAAATTGAAGCAGCTAACTGGTGGCATAAAGGGCATTTTTGAAGTAATACAGATCCAAATGTAGACCGTAAGGCTTTTACTAACTCTGGAGTGCGTGTTACATTGAGTCTATTGAATTTTTGCTTTGCGTTAAAATGCGCTATTATGCTGTAGAGCATTGGCCATAGTGAAATACTCGATATTGTGGATTTTTAGTACTCCCATTACCATGTCCCCAAAGGGAATGGTCCAGTCACTCCACTTTCCACAAAATGAGTTTGGGGTTAGGTTAAAAGCACAAAAAAAGAGAGATTTTCCTCTTTATTTTACTCCAATGATCCCAAAGTCTTTAGATTTTCATGCTCAAATTTAGCCCATGTTGAAGTCCCTGCATCTCTGGTCCCATTACAGTAGAAGGTTAAGAAAGGGTCATCAATTCTTTGCAAAACTAACAATGTCTTTTGACTCCTCCTGCTGGGCTTTTTTCTCCATTTTCTTGACCTCCCTTTAATTCATGATGGTCCTCATGCACATACTGTACGAGGGACGTCACAGGAAACCACAGTTGGTTTTGCCTCAGTGCCATGTTTGGGGAAAAGTTCCTGCCGCCCACCCAGTTCCCTCGTAGAGGCTTGACACAGTTTAATCATGCAAAGTTGTACGCAAGTCTTGATTAAAGTCAGGATTCTGTTTTTAACCTTGCAAGTAGTTTTTACTTCTCGTTTGTCGAACACAGAAGCAGCTGTCTGCACTGATACATAGTAAGTTTGCAGAGCTGACCCAGAGGTTTTCTCCTTAGATCAGACCATGTTTTGCCCCAGAGAGTAGGGAATTTCCACTGAAACATGCTTTCCTCTTTCCACGTAACATTTGACAGTAAGGTTTGTGGTGGTACTGGAAGAGATTGTGAGTCAATAACTTAAAAAACTTCCCAAACTCTTGCCCTACTGTTGAGTCAAACGCGCTGCTGTCTGAACCACCGAGAGCAGGTCGAGCTGACCCAGCCAAGAGGAGATCAAAAACAAACTGCCTATAAAAAAAAAACAATTTCTCATGCCTTCTTCTCAAGTGTTAGCATATGTCCTCCCAAACAAACCATATGCGTTTAAGCTCAATTGAGCCAGCACACTTACAGGAAGAAGAAAGTGAATGGCGCAAACAGGACATATAAGATATCAAGAGACAGATGGTCAAAAACATTTTCACAAAATCTTGGCATTGTGTGATAGTTTGTCTCCTTCTGCAAGTGCACTTTTACTTTTTTTTGTTCTGTTTATATGCTGTAACTATAGAATTGTGCATTTTATTTTACTTGAACTGTATACTGTAATAAAGATTTTAATTGTAGATATTATCATCATTTCTTACTAAATAACAACTGAGATTTTAATTTGATTCCCTTGTTTGTGCTGTCGTGAGGCACAACTTGAGTGAGCACTCCTGCTGTCTGAGGTTTAAATTGTTTATTACGCACTGCTGACGTGGAGGTAATGATGAGAGGATGTTGACTTCCTGTAACCGTAGGAGGCCATCAGCAGCAACTCTGATCACTCATATTCACAAGTGGTTGCAGACACAGCGCAGCCTCTTTATCTTCACTTTTGATCTGTACGTATTTATTGTACAGTACATAATAAGAGCTCATTTGAATAGCCATATAAGGATTATTTTCTGACTTCAACCTGTATGGATCCAGTCATATCATGAACACAGTCCAACTCAGTTGTTTCTTAGTAACTAATGTTATATAATCAATCTAAACACTACTGTACATCTCAAGTAACCTATGCTGTAAATAAGATTTGTCTATTGTCCATTGAGGGTGAGTGTTGCTCATTGATTGTAATGATTATGCAATTCCCAGTAAACTTGCTTGTTTTTTCAGTTAAAATCTTTCACGTCTCCTGGATGTTAATGAATCTTTGCTCAGGTTGTAGCCGGCAAGAGTTGCAGCACACCAGATTCTTGAATATTAGTGTACTGTAACTGCTTTTCCTGTGTTCACAAATGTGAGCAACGAGTTGGAACACATTCAGTTGATTCAGTCAGCTGAATAAGCAAGCTGTGAAATTTAACAATAGAATCCATGTTCATGATTCATTTGGCTCATACACCATTCTTCAGTCAAATCGTTTCTCTGAGGCAGTCAGGGTGAGTTTAGGATATCAAAGGACTCAGGAGTAAATGCCCTTCATGTCCAATTGTCTGGATTTATGCTCCTGGGTCGATGGAGCAGTGGCTAGAGTGGTTTAATGTAGCTGATGTGGATATATTGACTGATTTATTGATCCAAGACAGGCTGTCAGTATGACCTCATAACCAAATAGCATAATTTACTGTGGCAAGGCTGGTATAACATGCCACTAGATGGTGCTAATTCATTGGCTTTAAAACATTATGGTTCTTGTGTTTAAAGATTATTTTACATTTTAATTTATGAGGTCAGTCTTTTTTCTTTAGGTCTTGTTAAAAGCTGGTGCATACTGAATACTTGCAAAGCCAACAAATATGTCAAGGAAGAATATTTATTATCTGAATTTTAAGAACATTAACTCTACAGTTTTAGGCAATAAAAAACGATAAAATTCCAATTACTGATATTAATGCAAGAGGAAGAGACCACTTAATATTCATGTATCACTTCATCTTTTATTTTATTTACATATAATGGGACATATTGAAGTGGGTAGTTGAGTAATACATACAAACACACATCTTGCATCAACAAACTCACACAGGTGGACGAGAAGGGAAGCAGTACATATTTCACTATTGCCTAATCATTTTTAAAAAATTCAAAAGTTCAACAACAGTAACATTTGAAACCACCTTTGATACCTTTGTGACTGGATATGATTAAAACTAGAGTATGACAGGTAGTCTCAACAACATAAAAGTAGATCTTTTTGGCTTGTTAGAGAAATTTAAAAGCCTGTTTATTTTATGTGATGCCAAAGGAATTTCATGGATTTTAAACAAGTAAATACTGTTCAGATCATACATAGAGTGAGCAGGAATCACTCTTTCTGGAATGAATGTGGTAATTTCACAATATTCAACATACGCAAGATACACTGTATGTACAGACCATACGAAGCAAACTTCACAGTACTGCTTTATGTAAAATATACTTTGTATTTCCAGGTTGTTTTCCGTCTGAGTGTGTTTTAAGTGTTTTTAAGTGTGACCAACAAGCACCATTTAATGTAGAATTGCATCAGATGATCTGCATTACTTGAGATGCCATCATAATGATTACAACATCCAAAGTGTATCCGTCTGAGATAACATAACCTACACTGTTTATCATCATCAGCCGTGAGGATGTCTGACACAGCACAGGTTGCTATAACACACCGTCAAAATAGCACTCATCTTAAGTACACTCCATTTAATTATGAACTTTCTGTGGTGGGTCAATTGCTCGAAAGGGCTTTCTAGTTGTAGTTTGCTTGCACTGTGATCCAGATATAAAATGCACAGTTGCCATGACGAGTCTTATACGACATCATCACTGGCAAGGTCTTGTCTTAACATGGTGGCTGGCTGCAAGTCAGTCAAATACTGGATGCACATGGATGATTATAGGCGGTTTCTCTTTATATATGGTGCTTGTTGGTTACAGTAGTGCTGTTAAATGAATGTTGAGGTTAATGAAGGGTGAAGAGGAGGGGGGGGAGGGGCAGGGGAGGGCAGTGTCACACTGGTGGATCTTTTTCAGTGTTTCCACACTGCACAGCAATAAATGCAAACAGGTACTCTATGAAATAACTAATTCCTGCAGCCCCTAGATTTAGGAAAAGTTAATGTAAGATATAAAGTTAATTGTAACTCAGAGCGGTACATGAAATGTCAACAGGTCATATCTGCAACATGTTGAAATGTACTGCCTTTATATGAGGCAACTTCATTAGCCGTACAGATACAGAATATTGCAACACATTGACTGCTATGACAAACAGGTTACCTTAACTTCCATATTACATATATCCATTTGTAAACAATATTATGTATTTCTATTTCTAAACAGTCCCCTCCTGAAGTTTTGTAAGGGGTGTCATCTGCTCTGTACAGGCAGGAAAATGATAAGAGGGGGGCGGGGGGTCCTTTCCAGAGTGACAGGAATAAAGGGTGGGGTTAGTTTAGGTGCCAGGGCAGCAGATTAATGGGCAGGTAGGAAGGATAGTTATCTGTTTTCTACTCAAGCGACTGAAGCATGAGGAGCTGCTTGAGGACCTTGGTCTGACTGGTCTCCCTGATTTCTCCTGCTAGGAACATCTCATCTACCACCGTGTACACCTGGAAACAAAGACAGGCTGTGTGTTAGAGGACAGAAGTGCTCCATCATTGCAAAGAGAGGAACAGAAAGACTAAAATAAAGTATGAATATGACAAACCATATGTAACATAACTATGACTGAAAGCAAAGTGACATTATCATCTTCCCTACACGTGAAAGGGTTGGGTTTCCTGGAAAATCGTGCTATAAAATGTTAAGTCATCATCTAGCCTGTTGTTAGCATTGCTCAACTTTACCTCTGTGTCATCAAAACATTAAAATAGCCAGTTGATGACCAAACACATTTAGTGGGTAATAATAGCACAGAGGAATGAACATGGAGAATATGAAATCACACACTTGAAAGGAGTGGGTGACTGAGATTGTGAAATAGTTTTGGTCTAGGATCAACAGTAGATCAGTTAAATTTTCCAGAAATCTTGATTTCTCTTTTTTTCCTAGTTGTCACGCAACGCTGTGACAAACGTGGGTGGTGCTTTGCTTAAGTTAAGCATGTGGGTGGATGTTCAGACACTTTATTTAATTAGCAAGAAAAGTAGCAACAGGTGGGGGATGCTGTGTTTGTTGCTTAGCATTTATACATATATATCTATAAATTTAGTTTTATTTCACTGAATAACTGCTGTGTTTGTGAATTGCAGTAAGGATCAGTTGACATGGCATTACAAGGAAAGAAACATTTTCTCATTAGCCTTTAATCTTCCTCTACTCCTCCCGTCTGATCAAGGTGTTTTTAAAGTAATGTGAAAATCTCACATAGTAAAAATAATCTCTCAATGTCCTTACCTTGTAGAAGTTGAACACCAGGTCCAATTCACACACGTTGTGAAAATACTCGTTCAGCACCTGGCAGGAAAGAGAGGAACAGTTTTAATTTAATCAGATTAACAGACAGAACATAACCAAATAGTCTACTTTGAGAAGGCATAAAGATATACAGTAATTAGTTGAATGTGATGCATTAATGCAGAAATACAATGACGCTGTAGTAGCAGCAGAATCCACTTAACAACCATGTAATAAGCTGATTTCCACTACAAGGACATCCATCTAAAATATGCCAAATTAAAATTAATATGGTTCTCGTCTCATCTTGTTTCCACAAGAGATGATTTTTAAACTGATATAGTATAATTTACAATGCCACAACTACTGACCCCTTGTTCAGAATTTGCGAATGTGAGTAGTATTGAGGTAGCATGACGTCCTACCGTGAACTGTTGTGCAATTCAACTGCGTTTATCTTAAACTGATATTTAAACAGTTTTCGAATCATTGTAATGATTTTCAGATGGTTATTTGTCTATAAATCTGTGGACATATCTAACAGTGAGCTTTATAAGTACTAAGTAAGACTGTAGAGCACACTTAACACGCATTCCTTCATAGTCAAACATTACATGAAATGACCTTCACTCTTGGACTCTGGATACAAAACAGTCTGTTTGTTTTAGCCAAAAACAAACTGTAGATCGTACTTCAAGCACACAATTTCAGTGAGTACTCTTCAAATAAAAAATATAAATTGGTTAGAAAAACAAACAGCTGTTCAAAAGCTCACCAAGTAACAGAACAAGATACAAATGAGCTGCCTAATGCCACCTATATAAAGTTTTATAATAAACATAGCTAGATATACTGACTGAAGTTATTGCTTAAACTAAATAATACATTAATTACCAAATTAAAGAGTTTTATTCCAAATATATGAGATATCCACCATTAAAAAAATGACGAAGACCATACCATATGGACCATTAGCATGAAGGTCTCCCAAGGCAGAATAATTTGTGTTACGTCATTTATGCTATACTGCCTGACAAAATGAATAAATCTGAAATCTACATTCTGCATTTCCATAATGAAATCCTTCAGACATCTCTATGTCACCATACATTCCTTCAAGCAACCCCTGGGTGGTACACAAATTTGTCAAATTCTCATACATACGGGGGCCCTGTTGTGTAATTTTCTATGGAGTTAGGCTGTTTGAAAAACTGCAATAGACACATTTGTCGAAATGATGACATCATGTAAATACTATGGTGGAAGGTAATAATACACAACAGTTACATTGAAGGATGAATTATGAAAAGAGCAAAGATCAATGCAGGCCAGGCTACACATGTCCTGAATGAGTCTTGTTTTTCCATTAAAATGACATTGTTCTGGGTCTTGGGCCATGATGTCCCTACTGATCTTCATCAAGCATATTTAGACCTTGTGACTCAGTTCACTGAGGATATCATGTAAGAAAAAATGTCATGGGTTCACTTAAGGGCCATGACATTTGTCACATGTCATCTAACTTTTATTTATTTGCTTGTTATAAATGTGTAATTCAAGAAAACAATATACAAAACCACTTTTCTCCTGATATACTTGTGAAAGTAGCATGACTGATTCACTTAACTGAGCTCTTTCCACATACACTCTCCTTTAAGTAGGCCACGGTTTGAAGAAAGCATTTTATCTATGAACAGCAACGATTACGCTTTCACAATTAAATACACTAGAATTATTCCTTGTTTATAACCATACACTGATGAACAGAGTTTTAAAAACTATATTTGTGAGGCAATATCTACCAATTATAAAACAAAATAAACACCCAGAATCAGATTATATTATTTGTTTATCTTCTATCAAGCAACATCTGACATGTTGAGTATTAAAAATACTAAAATGTTTTCAGTTTCCCATATTTATCTGTCTGGGTGTGGTGGTATTAGTCATTTCAGTATCTGTGCAATCAGCTGCTGTTTGTGATTGGTGATCAATTTGCTATTCTATTGCTGAAGGCTTATTTCCAGCATCACTTGACCTAGCATTATTTAACACTGATTATAGCTAATGACACACTGCAAATATAAAAGGAATTTGAATGTCCTTGAACAATCTGATAATTTTGATTCTGTTGAAAACAAAATGTTGGATATTTATCATAGTGATTTAGATACCATTGTGTAGTTAGTGTAGAGACATCTTGTATGATGCTTAACATGTGGCTTACCACACAATATTGAATAAAACGCTATTCATTTCCTCAGCTACATGTTATTTCAGTCAAGTTCACAGTACAATTCCCACAAGAATACAGGTCTGATATGAAGAAGCTCCAAGACAGTAGAGGAGGGGACATTTTGAAGAAAATCATTAACAGACATTCCTGAAAACAATCAGACCATGAAAACTAAATCATCATAGTTCGCTTACTGAGTAGCTCCATATATCATGTGTTGTGTGTGTGTGTGTGTGAGTCAGTTACCTCTACAAAGTTGTGGATTCCTTCAAGGTATGCCAAGTTGTTATCAGTCACGTCCACACAAATGCAGAAGTACAGTCCAGCATAACGCCGGTAAATGATCTTGAAGTTCCTGAACTGTGGGAACAACACAAATAAAGCCTTAACAACATTGTCTCTCATGTTATGACAACAGTGGGAGCTTCACTTGAGTTTATGTTTCCCAGCTTTGGGGTGAAACACATCCAGTATATTTCTAATAACGCTGACACAAATTTTATTTTAAGACTGATTGATAGACCAGGTTTTTTTTTTCTTTAGATGGTATACTAATAAAATGCTTCATATTTACTTGGGACTTTTTCCAAATTGCCTTTTTTAAGGGGCTGGTGTAACAATAATTTGGGACACACATGAATCAACCAGTTGTATCACTAAGAATTTGACACAACAGATGCATGGTTTCCATCATTATACTGTGGTCCTTGATAGGATTTAGAAAATATATCAAAGTAACAAACTGAGGCGTGTCAAAAACAAAACAAAATGTTTTCAAACAATATGATACTGAACATACCTCCACAAAGTTGGTGTGCTTGGCATCCCTGACAGTTACCACAGCATGCACTTCCTCTATCAACTTCTGTTTCTCATCATCATCAAACTGCATATACCATTTGGCCAATCGTGTCTTTCCAGCTCGGTTCTGGATCAGGATAAAGCGGATCTAAAGCAATGTAATAACGTATATTACAAAACAAGAGGGACAAAAAATTTGATTACAACAGCAATAGTGTAAATACAATGTTTGTCCTATCTGTCTAGGTTAAATGACTTTGGTATACAGAGGATTCATAAGTCATAATAAGATCATCAATCGTTACCTTGTAGACTCCTAACTGTCAATCGTTTTACAATTTAACGGTAAATGTGTTTAATATGTAGCAAACTAATAGATGGGCGTCCAAGAAGCAGTTATTTCGATACTAGTAGCATTAGCTGGACCACACCCTTTAATTTTGACAATAAGCTTGCACAAGTCTTTTGACAAAAGTAAAAACTACTGTCTTACAATTTATTTGCTATAATTAGTGACTGGTTTCTGTTTTTAAAACATCGTGACATCAAATATGTGGCCTTAGCATGCTAACGAATGAAGAGGTTATCTGGCTACATGCTAGCGAGCTAGCGGTTGTATGCTACTATGAGAAGAAAACAGTGCTGTGTTCATATTTACCATTTTCGTCTCCTAAATATGGACCTTTTAAACTCCAGAATAGCACGTTCCTGAGCAATTATGCTACACTTTTACATAAATACATCAGTAATTTTTTTCGACCGCTTCTCCGCTATCTTTCCCCGGCTAACAGGAAGTGCAAATGTACCCTAAATGCGTTGCATGATGGGGAATGTAGTGTTTATCGTCCAATGTAGAAAACATGGAATGTAATACGCTACTACAAGTACCAGCAACCATCTACAGCTGTGTCGTGCTTTGGATCACATGAGAAGCAAAAAGGCCGTTACCATTATTCTCTCTGTTCCTTAATTATTTCACATATTTTTGTACTCTCTAAATTATCTTCAAAACTAGAAGAGTATATGTAGAATCGATTATTATAATCATATTTTCGAAAACATATAAAATTGGTTTTATTTTATAACTATTTGCTGTACTTTTATTATTATTATCTTATTTTATTGTCTTTGTCCATCTACTTTGGATTTCCTGTTACAATTCACAATGGCTAACATGTGAACAATGATGAAATGGAATGTGTTGTGATAAATAAAGTTTTAGTTTAAAAAAGGGGGGTAGTGGCGCTACTGCTATTTTCTGTAGCAGAAACATTTTGATGTACAGTTACTAACTACAAATTCAAACAAACTGTGAAGATAGATAAAGATGGAAAAAGATTTTCATGTGACATTTAACAAAACTGATCAGACTTAAAATGCAAGTTTCTCAGTGAAAAAAAAGGTTTTATTGAATTTAAATTGAGTATACTACAGGATTGTCCTAGTATTTTTTATATGAAACAAACCTGAATATGTTCACCAAATCAAATGTTTAAAAATATGCTATCCTCATTTTGAAATTTTAAAAGTATTATTTTAGCCATTTCGTAATAGGCCTAATTGTGTTTCAGTGTTTACGTGTGTTTATGTTTAGCCTTCCACATTTGTGCCAAAGAAAATAGCGATATATATTTCCACCCTCTTGAGGTTACATCAAAATTGTGGCTGTTTTCTGCAAAGTCAGGGCTCAGAGATTGTTTACTGGTCTGGTTGGGCAGCCTATTCACCGCAGAACATTGCCCAGACAGCTTGGACAGCTTGCCTCTATGAGCGTTCTGGGCATTTAGGGAGTCAGAGGGGGATGGGGGAACCGTGATTGTCAGGGATTGCACAACTGTGAGTGAAGGAATGTGCTTGCCCTTGGGACCCAGAAATATTTCAGCTGCAAATACAGAGAGGGTTGAGGTAGGATTGGGAAAAAAAATAAAATGAAAGGGAAAACTAACCAGTGAGTAAATGAAAAACTCAGAGTTTTCTCCCATGTAATGTTTGCAGCTTTACTTTATTCATTTATTTATCAAGGACAACATACATTAATTAAACCAATATGATGTAAATGTTTTAGATTTAACCAAAAGGTTAATTTTCATCTGCAGTCCCTGGACATGTTGATGTAATATATTAAAAGAAACAAGCCAAAAGCAGAAAACATCAAAGCGCATATAAGAGGACAGAGCATGAATTAATGAAAAAAAGAAACATTACAGGACAAATACAAGCACATAAAGTGTATCAGAAGCTTGCAACAGACAAGGTCAAATATCCCAAAGGAGCACAAAACTACAATTTTATAAAGAAAAAGCACACATGGCAGGCACACACACACACACACACTCATATACACACACATACACAAAAAGTTGTGTTTTGATGTTAGAGAGTCCAGGGTAATAAAATCAGTGCATGTGTGCTACTGTTTATATAGGAATTAAAGAGTGCAAATAGCCTTGTGTGTCATAATTTAATAGTTAAATGAGCAAGATTCATGTTATAGCCCACACTGAAAAAACTGAGGTAGGAGAAAGGGATGTAAAACAGAGGCAGATTATTCAACAGAAACTTTGACCCCTGCTAATCTTGCTCTGTGTGATTGAGGTCATGCAAATATTGCTGAGAACACAGTGACTAATGTGATTGGACAGAAGCTTGTGGACTTATTCAAACGGAGGGTAGTGCACCTTGAACCCTGCTCAGCTGTGTATTTAATGAAGGGTCACTTTTCAAACTGTCAGAGCACACATAGTGTATTACTTTATACTTTAGTTTTTTATAAATCTTGTGAGAGAAAATAGAACTTACAAGTGATTATTTCATATATGATTTTTCATGCAATAGCTCTTTACCTTGACTTTAACCTAACATGCTACTGAAAAGACATCTGTAGTCTGCCTGTAGTTTTAAATATCCCCTAAAGCGTCAAATTTAATTTCAGAATCAATCAAGTGGGTTTTACAATGCTATGAAGTATTTGTTTTCTTATCATTCAGAGTTTAGATTACCACATTGGAATTGCATGTTCAGGAAGTTCAAGTAAGGACTAACAGAGGCAGAGAAACAAGAATTCCAGGAGAAAGTCCCAATGCAAGACACTAAACATCTGTTTGAGCTGTTAGTACAGGCGCACCATTGCAGACACATCTCCAAGTATGTCGGCTGAAAGCCTGAAATCTTCCTTAGAATCTTATTTTTACCATTTAGTGTGTCATGTGTTTGTCAGACAAAAATGTCAAAACATGGATTCCCTGTCTGTGATATATTAAGTTTCTGAAATAATCAAAGCAGAGACTAATTCACAACTGTTTTACCAAGTGGAACCATTCAGTACACAATACATATAATTGGCTGTAACCTTTGAGGTGATTGACTTTCTCAGGAAAGGTTATTAAATATTTTACCTCTGTGCTGCTTGATAAGGTTTTAGGAAAGAGTCCTCTGGTGAATGCACAACAGATCTATTACATGTGATAAAGCCATGGAACATAAAAATCTGTCACAGAATGACATGAGTTTGTACAGGGAAATGGGATCAGTTGTGAAAGGAAGTGGTGTGTGAGACATGGGGTCAAGAGGGCAAATGGACCAAAAATAAAGTCAATTAATTACAACCATGATGACATGAACACATTCCTGTTGTTTTTTTTTCTGTAGCTCAGAAACAGTGTTGCAACAGAGCAGACTGGAATAGAGTGGAATAATCTGACATCAGTGATTACATAAAGAGAAAAACAGTCCCTACTTTTCAATGATTGTGATGAACAATGTTGTTTATGTTGATTGTTTATAAGGATACCTAATAAAATTTTAAAAATGTATTCTATTTTCTGAGCTGATCACATGCACTGTGAGCAGAAGGTTTTTCTTTCTTTTCTTGTCTCGTCTTCCGTGTATGTGAATGATGTGATGTGAGTCCTCGGTCCCTTGTGTGTATATGTGTTCTGTCCTCCACCCATGGTGATGGAGGTCATGTGGCTCAGGTCCTATTCTGTCCTTGTGGCACCTGGAAGCTGCTTGGCATCCTCTTCATCATATTCTTCATATATATTATAAATCCATTATAATTTTGTTATCCTGTTCCATGCTGTATTTCTGTAATTTCTCTCTCTTGTTCTATTCTGTACACACATCTATTGCATGTCTGTCTGTCCTGGAAGAGGGATCCATCCTCTGTTGCTTTTCCTGAGGTTTCTTCCATTTTTTTTAGGGAGTTTGTCTTTATTTGAACTGAAAGCCAAAGGACAGGGATCATTGTATTGATATATGGACTGTAAAGCCCCTTGAGGCAAATTTGTGATATGTGATAGTGGGATATACAAAAAAATTGACTTAACTTGACATGACAATATTTCCCTAAACATTGTGGAGTATAAGTATAAAGTAGCATCAAAGTACTAAAATCACTGGGTTAAGATTTTACCCAAAGTTTGGGTCAATATAGCACTAACACAATACTGGGTTAATGTTACCCAGGAAGCCACTCAAGATAAGGGGTCATTTTGACCCAGTTGTAGTGTTATTTTTTTATTTTACTGTTGGGTAAAGTTACATTTCTTGGTTTATTAACTTCTGGATGTCATGAAGTTCTTTTCACTTAGAATATATATATATTTTTTACTATATTTACTAGGCCTATATTTTGTTTTTTAATCATAAATTGTATCTATGTATTTACACCTGTCTTTTGTGGTAGTTGTAATTTTTCTTCCTTTGTAAAAGAACTTGTGTTGTTCTCTTACCTTCTATTTTTGATTGTTATGCATCACAACATGAAGGCAAATTCCTTGTAAGTGCAAACCTACTTGGCAATAAGCCTGTTTCTGATTCTGAAGCTATACAGTTTATAGCTAAAGCTTGTTGTGTTTAACACCAGATCAAAATAGCAGAGTGCTACTGGGTAAAGTTAACACAATATTGTGTTGGTGCTATACTGACCCAAACTGGGTACAATTTGAACCCAGTGATTTTTAGTAAGCACTTGAAGTTATTTACTCTGGAAAATGATCTGTACAAATGGTTTTCATATGATTCACATATATTTTTGTGTGTGTGGTGATTATTTGTTGAGTGGAAATTTTTGTTGAGTTGAGTGGAAAATTTTAAGAAACTCACTGTGTTATTGCATCATATTTTATAAACAGATCATGTGCTTTATGTGTTTGACAACAGCTGTCAAAAGTACAGCAAAAACAATGAAAAGGACACATAACAATAAATAAAAGTGCAGTGTGTCCCTAAATATCACAGAGTATAAGTATACAGTAGCATGAAATGGAAATACTCAAGTAAAATGTAGGCTTAGTAGTTGAAGTAATTTACTCTGGTATTATTCTTATAAATGTTTTTCATTCATCCCCTTAATGTAAATCATTAACTTCAGGGTGAAGTTAAGGTTAGGTTAGGGTTATGTCAAGGTTAGGGTAAGGCAAGTAGTGGTTAGGGTAAGAGTTGGGGTAAGTCTCCAAGAAATAAATGTATATGTGTGTGTGTGTGTGTGTTATTGTTATTTTTTGTGAGTATTTCTTAAGTAATTCATGTATAGTTTAGTTTTCTTTCTTCTATGTAGGTTACATTTTTTCGATTTCTATATTGTTAATATGCATATAGAAACAAAAATTCGTCTTTATACAATTAAAAGACTGTATGGTTGTATAAATATATGCATGAATCTACTAACTAACTAAATAGAAATAAATTGCTTTATCAGTTTAGGCTAGTGTAAAATTTTATAACGCGTTCACTTTGTAATGTTAAAGATGAGCTGTTGAAAATAAAATGCATTTAATAGGTGATTATTTAAGAGTGCATGACCGTTTACATACAAGACTAAGCAATCATATAAACAGTGCGTGTGTGTTGTAATTGTGTCCATGAACCGCTGGGCGAGACTCTCTCTCTCTCTCTCTCTCTCTCTCTCTCTCTCTCTCTCTCTCTCTCTCTGTTCTCTGTGAATAGGAGGGGAGATGCTGGATTCAGGAGAAGGTCCGCCATTATTGGGAAGCTGAAAAAAATAGACTTAAACACACCGTCACACATTTAGCCTGTACGGGGCTTAACATTAGAAAGGAAAATACAACGCTTTCTCTCGAGCTGTTGTGCACTGAAAACGGCGCTTTGGTGAATGAAGGCAGAGCTTTACGATCGCGTTTGCTATGGACTCTTTTTTTTAATTTTTGACACAACAAAGGAAATAATAATTGGTCAAAACAACGTGGTGAACCAAGAAAGGAAAAACACACCGAAACAGAGCTTTCCAACGCCTCCCCCTTTTTTCTCCTCGCAAGACGTTTCCAGTCGTGGTGAGAAGAGAGTTTGAACAGCATTTTCTCCTTTCCTGAGGAGAATTTAGTTGTTTTTTTTTACCCTTCTGAGACACACACACACACACACACACACACACACAGATATGGATCTCGTTTCTGAAAACTTCAGACTGATGAAAATCAGCAGTTAAACATGGGAAGCAATACAGATAGCCTGTTTGCTTAGAAAAAAAGAAAGAAGCGGAAAATAGTCGATGTGAGTGCTCGCAGGGAGTGTTTTTTGTCTGCTTTTTAAAAAGTCTCACCGGCTGTGAGTCGCAGAGGACCAGAGATAGAAAGAAAGGAGTGGATCTGGAGAGAGGGATGAATGCTATGGTATGTAGACTATACTCTTCCTTTGCACCAAATTATACATATGAACTGGCCATTTTAGATTGCTAAACAATGTTGGAAATCTATTTGGAGGCGTTTTTTTCCCCTCCTCCTCTTCTCCCTTACATTTCAGCCGGGGTTGGTTTCTTTTATTGAAGTGAATACCAAGAAACTGGGAGTCAACCTAGTGTGATTTGAAGCCCCTAATAGTAATAATAATTATTATAATAATGATGATGTTTGTGTATAAAAATGTAGTGGGTTACATTTGCCCTGTTCATGTTTTAAATGGGAAGTTTACAGAGGAGAAAGGGGGGGGGGTCATAAAAACATGGATCTAGTCCAAACATTAACATTGTTTGTACAACAACACCTGGAATGCATTGGTCTTGTCAGGCCTGGAGAAAGTCCCCAGTATACCTTGGAGCAATAATGAGCAATAAGGACTTTTAATTGGGAGAAGGGAAATAGCATATTTGGGTTGGACTGTCAAGCAACTACTTGATTCTTGTTTTAAAATTAAACGAGCCGAATTGTTAATGAGGTTTGGTTTAGTCTTAAGTTGTCTAAAAGGGGGGAAATTAGTGGGCCTGTTTTGCCTTTTTTGAAGCCCCAAATCTGGATCTCTTGAGGTTTTTTTGTGGTTATTTCTTTTCCCTTTTTTTGGATGGGGGGTATTTCTTTTATGAGTAATCATTTTCGCCCTTATTAGATATCCAAACTAACTATGCAAACATCAAACCTGCTTGTACTGTACTGGGTACATGTGTGTACGCCCTCCTCAGTTCCCTGTTCCATTTTAACTGTACCTGTCACACAAATGACTCAGATCTGTTTAGACAGGATGTAGTTCTACTTATTATTCCACCAGTTAAATATCTCAGGTTGGGATTTTTTTTTTTCCCTTGCCTCATGGGAATCTACATGTCTTGTTTACCCCTACATGTTTTAAGATAACATACAGACTAATTAGGGGAATCTAATGATAACATTTATATTAACTGCTCTTTATGCCATTAACCTTTTTTTGTGCCAAAATTAGTCACCAATGTGTCACAGCTTAATCTCGCTTGCCACTGCAAAGTGGTCATTGCTGTGACAGCCACTCCCTTGTTGTCAGAATCCTTCCACTGGACTTCTGTACTTTGGTATTTCTATACCAAGAGAAATTTCTCTCTTACCTGCGTGTGGAATATTATTTTAAGGTGAACGATTTCAAAGATTGAGATAAGTGAGTGAATGTCATTGAGACTTTGAGATACGGTCTTATGGGCTGTGTACTGCTGTGTCACTGCCAGATAGAAGGGGCATTTTCAAAACAGGAACTTTGTCATTTGATAATGGATATTTGGTGTTGTGCTTTTTACATCCTTTTCAAGCACATAATCTCGTATTGCTCGGCGGTGTTTCGACTGAGTGCTTTTTGATGACTTTCTCTCTCTTTGATCTTAATCAACCAAATTGGGAGGACAGCGCCAAGGAGGAAGTAAACACACACACACACACACACACACACACATACATGCATACATATACACACACACAGGTTCCTTGGAAAAAGACAGTATCTTTGCTCTCAGGTAAATGCATTAGCAGCTGTCAGCACTTCTGTTCCCTGCTTGATTGGGCCCTTTGCAGTGCAGTCACACCTCTCCAGGAAGCCTCTTCTTCCTCTAATAGCCGTGCCATTTGCCCAGGCAGCAGGCTAGCTACCGGCGTACCCACTCACCCCTGTCTGTCTGCCTCTGGGCTGCAGATCGTGTCGTGAGTCCCTGGACTAGAACATGTTCCTGGGATTAGAGGAGGACAGGCTTTGCTCGTCAGGATGTAGGCCAGAGATGTGGATACATCCTTTGATTAGAACACTGGGAGTGAGATTCTGTCCCATATTGCATGGACAGATAAACACAGGGTTTGGCATGCTTGGTGACAGAAACAGTGGAGGGATATCTACTACTGCATATCACATCTAATTCTACATCTTCACTTGACATCTCAATGTTGGACCAGTAATCAAATGAGAAGGGTAATTGGGAAGTACTTGAGCCTTTTAGTGCCAAACATGCCCTAAATCAGTAGGACCAGATGTGTGCAGGTTATTATAATAAGGAACGATGTGTTTCTGGCTTGTAATACCACTCAATTTGAAAACATGCCCCATACCATATTATTTCCACGTCAACCCAGGCTTTTATTTCCACAAAACCACCGTGCTGTTGAATTAAACGGTGGCCTCTCACCTGCTCATTTGCAGATTTCACAGCTAGCATACCTGTCAACGCGGGGTGACTCTGTGTATGCCAAGGATGGAAAAATTCTCCCTGCTCATCTAAAATCATGCCTATTCGCTAAAATCTCTCTTTTTCTCTCTCTCTCCCTCTCTCTCTCTCTCTCTCTCTCTCTCTCTCTTGTATTACAGGATAGGTTTGCTTGTGAGTCAGTGTGAGCCTGTGTTTGATGGAGAAAGGAGCTAATTATAGCGGGCAGCTTTGGAGTTTGGTGGACCAGATTACAGTCACTCTCCTCTCAATGGCTGCCTTGTTCTGGTGGCCGATTATTAGGCAGGGAGAAGTGCATTCTGGGATGATTGTATCTGAATTTCCATTAGAAAGTGTGCCTGCCTCGGCTGAACTGAGGTTCTCTTCTCTCCCCACTGTTTCAGCTCCCTTGCTCATTACAGATTTGCAGATGGGGGCAATTTGATATAAAGGCCTCTGTAGTGTGCCCCTGTTCTGTTTTGGAGCCAGTTTAACTCTGTATCCTGAATGACCGAATTATGTACAAGGGAACTGACCCCAAATCAGCCATGCTGACATTGCCTAGTTTATCTTTTAGGGAACAAAATAATTAGAGAGATCAGTATTCTTCCACACACACATATATAAACCTTTTCCCACAAATAGCTCACCTAAGAACTTAGATGAAAGAAAATAATTCTCCATGAAATCAATCATTAACAAAGATGGCACTTTCCCTTATATTCCAAACCCACCTTCTTATGGTATTGCTTTTCCAATACAAATGCATTATTAATGGATAATTCTTGTGGAAAATAAGGACTTTAGATATGATTAATGGTCTAAATGGTGGCTATAGGGTTCTGTTGAAATAATTTTATCTAGCTTCCATATTTCTTTGTGGAAAAAAAAAGACAGCAACAGTGTTTGGAAGCACGGTGACCATGGAGATGAAGGACCAGGATGTAAGCCACAGAGGAATGGTGACCTCTGGACGTGAGCGGCTCTGCTTCGCTATTCTAGATACAATTACACAACAAGGGGACAAGGGTAATGGGCTATGGTAATTTGGAAGAGCTGCAGAGAGGGAACATGAGGGGAGAAACTAGGAACAGCGAGAGAGAGCGAGAGTGACACAACAAAGTAGGTAGTCAGTTGGAGGAAAAGAGCTGCAGGAAGGAGAGAGTAAAGTAAAAGCACGAGCAAACTGTGCTGCCAGTTTCTGCTTCAGGCTGTGTTCCTGGTATGTGCCCTTTCAGCTTTGTGCTCAGGGATCAACCAATCAATGACAGCCATAAGTAACCCTGCTGCTTGGCTATTGGCCACAGCTGAATTCCATGACTCAGCATGTCCGTAGATAAGATGTTATGATTGAGTTGTTGCCAATGAAATGAGGCCACTGCCTGGAGTTCAATAGGTTGGACTTCTGCTGCTGTAATCGCACAAAAGTTTGTACCACCTATAAAAAGTGCCAACACTGTTCTTAACCATCCAAGTTTTTGGCCTTAGAAGGGAGGTTTGTTATGTGTATATTAATACGCTAAGGGTATAATAGTCTGTGATTGTTTTTCAGTGACTCAGTGTTTATGCTGAGTGTACTTGGGTGATTTTGAAAGGCTGTAGACACTGGAAATCTCTCATCCTCAGAAACAAAGAGAGACTGCCCTGAAATCCACCTACGCAACTATTAAAGGATAACTTTGGGCATGTCTGTGGACACACGCTCACACATCTCCCACACAAACTCAACGTTTAGTTTTAATTTTTGTCTTAACCTGTCATGCTGACCTACCCTTTTTCACATTTGCAAAGTCCTCAGACATTGCCCAAATTGGGCTGGAGTCAGGAGAAGTCCCTGTGTGTCATTGTTAGACTTTTTCTCTGGAGATTCTACCTCGTGGCGCCCCTGGGTTTCCTGTAGGAAGTCCACCTACCATGCCTGCTTGTGTGTCTGTGTGTGTATATGTGTGTCGGGGGGGGGAGGGCAGGGCAGGAGAAGTGGATTGGGTGGAGGAGAAGAGCTGAGGGTCAGAGGTGAGGGGAAGTATAACTCTAATAATCAGAAACATAGCCAAATCAGAAAAAAGCCTAACACTAGCCAGTTCTGATTGAAACATTTCCTTTTATAGTTTGTCATGTAAACACTGTTTCCAATTAATTGCTATTTTCAGATACTTTCTGCTCATGCATACGACTTTGAGTTATGGCAGGTGCCGTGGGTGGCACAGCTTCTTCCATATATTAGCTGCAGGAGTAGTTCTGCTTATTCTGAAATAACTTGTTAGTTCAGTAGAGCAGTCAGGAAATAATAGTGCCAAGCACTCATCGCATGTTCATCATTTCCCATCCTTTTCAAAAATAAAGAGCAGGGGAGCACAGGATGTAGTATGTTGTGGAGGTGAGAACACCTTTCCGATTACCAACTGTGGAGCATGTAACCATGTCAGGACACCTTGTGCAGTCGTCTTATTTAGTGCTGGAGTTAAACTTCGCTGGGCAGCATCAGTTGGATTAATTTTATTCAGAAAGAGGAAAAAAAGAGGCTCTTGTAACATAAACTTGAGTGTGTGTGTGTGTGTGTGTGTGTGTGTCTGAGAGACTTGAGGAGTGGGGGTGTTATCTGCAAAGACCGGCAGTGCATAAATAGCCCTATTCCATACACATGTGCTGGCTTGGTTTGACTTGGTTTGACTCAGCACAGCAGGGATTTGCATCTCCATTACAACAGGGATACCCACTTGAAGATGTGTCTTCAAACGATGATGCGCTTGTCTTGAGTCAATGAAATTTAAAAGCATCACCCTCTTTAGTGCTCTTTACTCAAGCCCCCAGGAAGTTAGCAGGGCTTTGACTAGTGGTTAAAGGAGTGGCTGTAAAACTGGGATACATCTTTTTGAGCATCACAACCCCCACAAAATGACTGAATGATCAGAATTTGATTCATTTGGTCCAAGAACATTTGGAAAGTCTAGAAAAGCCACACGATTGAATCATTTTATACCAATGCTGGCTCATCGCTGAATGATGACAAAGCCCATATGATGTCATCGCAACCTGCCCAGAGGTCCATCTTGGGCACGACTTGGCGTAACTCGGTGTGCTTTTTAAACCGGTAATGGAAACGCAAATCAATGTGGCATGGTTTACTCAGTGCTGCCAAAAGTGCCAATGGAAAAAGGCTAAAAAGCTGCTCCTGTTGAGTGTAATATACAACTTTCTCACCCCAGCTCCTTGCTTCTACTCAAAGTGCTCTGTAAACATTGTAATTATAAAGCTATTTTATTCTTTCATTGCATTTTTACACATTAGTCATTATGAGATAAGGTGAATAGTTAAATATGGCACAGGGTTGTTTTTTTAGTAAGTAAGCAGTAAGTTGTCTGTCTCTATGTAGTTGGATTTGTCCCTTGTCAAAATATAACCACTTTAGGTGCTTGTCGTTAATGCATATTCACACTGCTGGAACAAAATGTTTAGGATGTCGGTAAACCTGTCTGTTTATCACGATGTCTGTAACATGCTGCTCCTGTCCAGTGTTCTGACAATTTTATTGTAAGTGTCTTCATACATCTGCAGCGCTCCGACAGAGAAGAGAGATGGAGAGAAGCATGCAGAGAGGTTATTATACTTCTAACATATTTTAATTAAAGCTGGCAGGTATAATCACAGACTGATAAGCACCACAGAAGAAAGAGTAGGACAGAAATAGGGAAGCGAGGGAAGGGGAAAATGGCCGGCGGACATGGACAACCTTGACCCCAAGTTTTTCTCACTTTTCTCAAACGTCTAAGCTCTATCGATCCCTCTTGTTGCATTCTGATTCTCTCTTTCTTCGCTTTCCCACATTGTCACTGAATATTTTTATGTTTATTTCTGTTCCCAATGACTCTCTGTTCATTCCTCAGTTTTTCTGTCCTTGGAACGCACTGCAGTGTTATATAGCCAATAACAGCGCGCAGGGTGTGAGGTCTGGACTTGTAGCGTAGTGACCAGGTTACATCACTGTCTTGGTCTCTCTTCTCTGCTCCACTCTGCTCTCTGTCTCTGTGTCATGGATGTATGAAGAGCTGCAGGTCTGTGTGGGGCCAACTTTAAATGCTGTGTGTTTACAAACACCAACTGACAAATCCTGCATAGTTTTAAGGACACAGGAAGGGTAGCACCTTGTCACTACACGTTTGTCTCAGATGCCACTTCAGGGGGATCTGGCCACCACTGCAGTGGCCTTTGGCGTCTCCCTGGTGAACATGTGCTGACACCGTCTCTCTCTCCCACACATACAAGGACACACAGAAACCTTGATATTTGGACAAAGACATTTTTTTACAATGTTGTGATTAGGTGTTCTTAACATGGAGCATGCCCCAGGCATTTTAACATTTGCAAATCATTACCTGGCTGTTTCATGTTTTTTAATATTCATGGTGGATGCAGCTCAACTATGAAACTTTGGCATTGTACATGGAAAGCTGTTGTTTTCAGTCAAAAGGGCATAAAAACGGCTTGCAAAATAAATCCACTAGTCCACACACACATACACATAGACACAACATGACCAGCAGGGGCTGACACCTTCCCACCCTCATAACATAACTGCCAGAGTGGCTCTGGCCGTTGGGCAGCTGTGTGACAGTGGACATCATATCCTCTTTAAGGTGAGAAGATAAGGTGGCTGTTCATAGCTATTTGTTATCACAGGCAGCGAGGCCCTGACACCTCCACATCCCTTATCTGGCCCAGTCTCAGTTTCTAGCCCTAGCTGAGGATCATGCAAGCCCTGGGCTGATGAGTAAGCACTGCTCAGCCTGCGGATGGCTGGGCCTGACATTATCGATTGCAGCGCCACCACCTGTCATCCAGCCACCACTTAGCTAATGATGTCCATACTATTGTCTCACGGCTGGGAAAACGGCCATAAAACAGAGAGCAGCAACTAACGTCTGAGGGAAAGATGGATTTTACCGATAGAGGAGGCACAACCAAAGCAAGCCTGAGCCAAGTGGTTATACTATCTTAGGATAGTAGCACTGTCATTCTTAGTATTGCCTCCCCTCTCTTTGTCTCTGCCCCCCTTCTTTCTTTTTGTTGTTGGCTGCTTTTATTTGGTGCTGGTTGGTCCATCTGCATGGAAGAAAGACAGACTACAGTTTCTGACAGTCTGCCAGTCTCTGCGTTGGCCCAGTTTTGACCTTGTTAACTGTGAACGTAACTGTTGTTGGGCAAACAGCACATTTGTTTGAGCCAAATAAATACTCGCAGTGATGAATCACCTTGAATGGCTTGAATCTAGAGGCAATTAGCAAAGGCTGCCATGAATGCTGTAAAGATATATATCCACTGTGCCATTTTAGAGGATTGTAAATGGATTTTGCTCTGGGTTGGGTTTTTGCAAGGGTGCCACGGGTCGTTTCTCTTCTCAGTGCCATAATTTCCCAGGATGCAGTAGGGGCCCCGAGGTCCACAGCTCTTATGTCAAAGTTCATTTCCTGTTGCAGTGCTCCAGCAGCTCCTGAGGATCCACCATTTTGTAACATTGCTGATGAGGACCAGAGAAGTGTGTCTCAATTCACCAGCCATTGTTTGCAAGTGTGGATTTTTTCCTCTAAAATTGTATTTCATAGTTTGCAACTATTTAGGATCAACTGACTAATTAGTGATGTGTTGCCATATCACAAAAACTGCAGAGAATTTCTTACAAATAATCTATAGATTTGAAAACTCATCATGTTACAGTCAACTTTACAGTGAACTGTAAGTAATATAGTAGAAGCATATTCAAGTTTCTCTACAGGAGGCACAAAAGCTAGACAGTTAATTGTGATGGCATTTAGACAGTCTCGCAATAGTTTTTGCTGATGTTTCCCTTTCTAATAATACTGCTAATGCATCATCATTGGTTTCAAATCTGCCGCAAACCTCAGTCTGCACTCGTCCTGCCTTTTCCTTTGTTACTACGCTGACTTCCATGTATGTCATAAGTTGCAGAGATAAAAGTAAGGGAAACATGGGTGAAGAATGTAAACATTTCTAGGGAGTTGTTTTCGGTCCAAGGGCTGTTCAGGCAGAGGACAGCCTTGCCACACCACGACTCGTATTAGTCACAGTCATCGGAGAGAAGAGAATGCAGACCTTTTTGCCCAATGAGGGAAAAGGTCGATGAGAATGCAGTTTGTCAGGTCAGGACGAGCCGGGCCTGTTGTAGCTTAAATCCATGTGACTACTAGAAAGAAGAGGAGGCAGTGAGAGAAGTGAACCACAGCTGGGCTCATTTTGGGTGAAAAATGCATTGGCAGATTACTTAAGTGTGCAGTTTGCTTATTGATTGTTATCATACTAGATATTGGTGTTGTGCAAGAAATGTGTTTGCAGGTAAATTTTGGTTTTAGTTACAGTTTAAGTGTCAAAGCAGACGTACATTCCCACAGAGAGACCTATTGTTGTTAGGCAGTTTGTGAGCATAGTGAGGACAGGGTCTAAATTGCAAAAAGGGTAGGCAGCATTTCAATCATTATATCTGTATTAACAATAGAATTTTGCTATTTATATGGTTTGAAATGAAATGTTAAATGTCTATAATTTATCATTTCTACTCATTAGAAAGTGATAGATCTATTATTACTCTTTTTGGGTGTATTCAACACTTTTTCTAATATTTTTATTATTTTAATGATTATTGCTAAAATTGTAACTTAAAATTTACTGATTTCAACTGAGTTCTAACCTTTCCATTTAAAAAAAAACAAAAAAACAAACGTGTAGCATCAACTAATCATGTGAAGGGCAGAGATGGTTATTCTGAAAATAATATTAATATCTGGTTTGTTGGCATTAAACCCGACCTCTTGATTCTCAACAGTGAGGAATACTCTTAACTAATACTGGTCTGAAGTCGCTGCACATGAGAAAACCTGCCAGTGGTCATGGTAGGCTGTAATCTTTTCAGTCATGCAGCAAAACGCAAAAGTAATTAATTACTTATGAATCTGAATGACTAATGGGGTATTCATCCCGCAGTGATTGTGGTAAATGCTGTTTAAGAATTTCTTTTGTTCTCAGTTGTTGATCATATCTGGTCAAAGAGAAAAATTCATTATCAATCATTAATATATTTTGACAATCAAGAAAGACACTAAACAAGCTCAGAGACATCATGTTATTGTGATTACAATTTATCTGTGCCAATATTCAGCTGATTTGAACCATATTTCTAATGGGTGCCTACACTGTCATACACTTGGTCTGATTATAAAATGTTTAGTGTTCCTGATGTCAAATTTAAGGCATATCATTTAAAAATAATTTATTAGTGATTGGATGTGCTTTTACACAGGTAATACATGAATCCACAGCCTGGATTAGTCCTCATTCCTCAGCAGCTAAAGCAGCAGAAAGACTGAACAAAAGAGTAAGAGAAAAGAGTTAATCTAGAACTTAAAAAACAAGTTTGCTCCAATTAGAGACTATTGTGTTCCCAGTTAAACTGCTGCCTCAAAGAATACTCATTTGAAGTTTTCTAAAACACAGCCACATCGAAAATGATTAGAAGAATAAATGCTGGTAATTAGAAATCCATTCTACTCCTCTACTGAAGTGCAGTGCGGGGGTACTGAACTGATGGTATTTATTTCAACCATAAGTGTTGGATATGCTGCTTATAGCATTGTAACATCAGTGTTACATCACTTTTGAGACATTACTATGATTATTGTAAACAAACATGACCTACATGACAAACATAAAGAGGTTATCGGCATCTAGCAGATTTGTCACAGTCGTTTACATTCTGTGCAAAACAGCTTTCCTAGATATTATAAATGAGAGATGTCTTTGCGGCACGAAACAGGATGTTTTTGTTTTCTAAGAGATGCACAACTCCAGTCCTGTTCTGCTCTAACTGCATAGTTTTGGCTTACATTTTCTGATTGCATATTCATTGTAATCAAGGGCTCATTCCTCCTGTTGCAATACACAACAAATACAGATGGTGATGAAAATGGGAAAGCAATGGAAAGCAACAGAATGTATGTGAAATATCTTAATTTAGTAAAATACACAATGTAACAAGTAGCACTTTTTTAAATAATGTTTCTAAACAAACTCAGGAATGATTTCTGGTCATGTCTGGGACGTCATTGGAATTATGTGCCATTTTAATATTGGAAGACCCAGAATGAAAATTCAGAATCACCGTCATTGTAGGAATTGGAAATTACGTTGCCTTTATGAGCTTTGTGTCAAACTTCTCAGAGAAATGACATATAAAACTGTCGTTATGGGGATGTTGACGTTTCCATTATTTCCACCTGCTGTGTGTGTGTGTGTGTGTGTGTGTGTGTGTGTGTGTGTGAAAGTGAGATCAAGAGTCACAAAAAAAGTGATTTAGAATAGCAAGACCTCATTAAAAAAAAGAATTGTAAGAGGAAAAAGATCTAAAAGTATATCAGAGCCATCAGCTCCAGCACTGACACAAACATGTTGGATCATTCGAGTCATACTGTCTTGATTGCAGGGCGCTTCTTGTTTGTGTTCTATTTGGTTGAGTGAGCCAAACAAGTGCCTAAGACTAGTTCAACCTGTCCTTGAACTGCAGCTCAAGGTATTACACATGAGCGCACTTACTGTCAGATGTTAAAGGTGACATATTATACTTCTTTTCAACAAGTTAATATAGGTCTCTGAGGTCCACAATACATGTCTTTGAAGTTTTTTTGCTGAAAATACCTATGAGATTATGCATTCTGGCATGCTTCTATACCCCTCTGTTGCAACCCTGTTCTGGATGGGCTGTTTCTGTGTCTATGCAAATGAGCTGCTGCTCCCCACACCCCACTCTGGAACTGGTTGTGGCTTTCCGGCCGTGATACAATGCGAGATTATATGACCGCAACAGGAGAGACCTAGGGCTGTTGACAGTATTCATATTCATACTGGAGCTGCAACAGAGCTGCAGTAGCATCACTAATACTAGTATTACAGTAACACCAAGTGTATCTGTGGATCAGAATGGACGTATTAGCCTCGGCTTGACTTTACACACACAGCCCAGCAAGCCACTACAGCTTAATGGTATGAGCAAGTTAGCTGCTGGGTGCTAATCAAAGGTACAAAAACGTTGCCAAGCAGAGGAATTCCTGCAGTTTTACTATTTCTTTTTCACTTATGTATTTTTACTTTCATTTACATAATGTCAGAGCAGCAAAAAACATGAAAAAACAGGTACTACCATCCAACCTGCTACTGTTGTTAGTTGGCTTCAAATGAGGCTTAACATTCACACAGTTTCTCTTGAATGTCACCTAATATTACAACATTTAGTCCAACACCGCTAGCCATATTAGCCATGTGACATGCTACTGGCAAGTTCAACAGGCTAACCTGTTAAACAAACAGTAAAACAGCATAAAACATGGAAAAATGTACAGCTTCCAAGTTTGAGGTTTGGTCCCGTACAACCGGTATCAAGCCATCATACACACATCCAACAGTTTTCTGGTCGTAGTGGGGACATTTCCATCAAAAATTATAGTGAATCCAAGGGGTCTTCACTTCCTCAGATTATGGGAGAACATAAAGACTGTTGTGTTGGTTCTTGCAGCAAGCAACAGAGCTTTGATTCAGTTGAAAATTTGATTGAGTAGGTTTCAGTGGACGGGGACCGTCAGCCTTGAGGGGGAGGTCTGTGTTCAACAGATTCTCTTATGACATCATAAAGGGAGTCAAATGGTGTTATTTGCACACACATTTACTGAAAGATGGAGAAGAGACGTGAAAAGGTGAATTTTGCATAATGTTACCCATAAGAAAACTCTAAACATACTGGTATATTACACAGACTCCCATCCAGTTTTTGCTTCACAACTATGTAAATATATCCTCTCTCTGTCCCACAGTCTCTCTGTGTTTGGCCGTAGTGGATCAGATTCTAGGAAATTGTGCAACTCAGAGTATTCACATGCAGCTTTTAGACCATGGATCAGAGCTTACATGAAGGGCTGTGCCTTTTCCTCTCCTCTTTTCCCTCCGCTTGTTCCTCCAGAGGTCATAGTTGACAGGAGACATGGGTGGGTGATGTCAGCCCTCTCCTTGGGGATCGGGGGTGGTCCTTTGAGGTTGGCCACCAGCTCCAAAGCCAGGATGGGAAGCATTGATGGCAGAGAGAGGGCAGGAACAGCTCACTGTTGTTCTACTTTGTTTGTTTTTTCACGTCAGTGCTAAAGAAGGAGACACAGGATGTCAATGGTTAGGGCTTCATAGTCAAAGGCAGCTCCTTCATGATCAATATGCTAGAGAAGGCATTTGGTAAAACATTAGGTTGCCAGATGTGAATTTTAATTATGATTCAGCATTATGTTTGTGTCATCTTTCTCTGGTATTTCCTTGTTTTCACTGCATCGTCCAGACTAGTTAAAACTTTTGATTTACACTGTAAGAGTTTGCCACTTTTCAAGCAAACGTTGTTTTTCATGCACACTGGGTTGTTGACTTGTTCAGAGGGTTTATAATGTTCAACATCATGTGCTAAACACTTGTGCAACAGTTCTGAGAGCTCTGCAAACATGTTGGGCGGTGCTCCTGGGGCTCCCTGATGATGTACCATGGTAAACAGCTCCTCTGCAGTGCATGTACAGGGGGAGATGGAGAGAGGGATGGGGAGGAGAGAGAGAGAGAGAGAGAGAGAGAGAGAGAGAGAGAGAGAGAGAGAATAAAACACAGGAATGCTGCGAGGGCCTTCGGGGCGGGATGCAAACTGCAAAAAGGACAAGCGAATGCAGGGGAAACAAGAGCAGAAAACTGATTATAAATGACAAATCCCCAGCTCTCACAACCAAATAGTGTTAGCTGCTGTATCCTGAGGGTGGGAAAATGCAACAGTAATAGCTCAGACTCCAATCCAATCTCCTGTATGTATTCTGTGCGTGCGTGTGTGAGTGTGTTTGTGTATGTGGCCTCCCAAATTTTAGACGGACAGAGAAAGGAAATTTTGCCCCTCTCCTCCTCTGTCCTCCCTTCATCCTCTGCCCATGTGCTCGCTGCCTGACGCTGATTGGCTGGGGGGAAAGCGAGGGATGAGGTTTTGTCATCTAATCTGCCAGCAGATCGCCACTGATGGGTCTCTGTAGAATGGCTTTGGTAAATTACTGTTCCAGGGAAAGGCAAATCCCTTCTATCAGATAGCGGCTCTCTCTTCATCTCTCCCTCCTTTCCAAGTCCCACACTCTCTTTCTCTTCACTACATCAGTCAGGCTTTGTCTTTATCGCTACCTTGCTCTGCTTTTCTTTTCTTTGTAGCTGTTGGCCTCTACTTCATATTCTTTTTCTTTTGTTCTTTCTTTCTTCTCTTTTGCATCATTTAAATACCCTGTTTGCTGTGCACCTATTTGTGGGTCTGTAGTAGAGAGAATGAGATGAATTGATGTCAGAAAGACAATGTGGATACTACTCATTGACATTGCTGTGTAACAGGCTGTGTGTGAACAGTTTCCCTTATCCCCTAGCGCATGTTAACAAGATGGACCAGTTTTGAGGGCGGCCATCTTACCTTGCCCAGTCTGACATCACACAAGAGATAGTACTGTACAACCTGGTTCAGTACCTGGAGGAAGGTGTTTGTGGAATAAAGGAATAGTTGACTTGCATATGGTTTTGCATAAATGTTACAAAAGATAAAACTGAACTGGGGCAGAAATGAAAACTGTTGGGGAGTGAGCTGAATACTGAAAGAAAAAGGAGTGTTTTTGTAAACCTGTAACTGACTGCCTGAGGTGGGGAATGTTGCCAGGCATGGAAAGCCGAGTGGAGCTTCAACTCCCAGTGACCTCCTGTGTTTTGTTGCAACTGCCTCTAAACCCTCCTCACTCATGCAAAACAGCCAACAATGTTTTCCTGCACTGACATACGGCAGCCAGCTATGTCTGATGTCACATAATACTACATGAAACTCCAGGTCCTAACTGCGTGATAATTAACAGGTGGTGTATAGAAAGAGATGAGGAGGCCACACATATACACTTTTAATTTAAAATGTGTTTTTTTGCTGTTTGTGATGGGGTGTTTAATCAACCAAGATTTACAGTAACCCAACCTGACAGAATTATCTGGTTAAGGTTGCTGCTGCAACAGTTTTATAATGATTACTTTTACTATATTGGTTTCGAGGTTTATTCTGTTTTTGATCAGTTTTGGGACATGAGGTGAGCAACCTGGTCATTCATAACCCTGTATGTGACTTAAACACTGTTCAGTTATCTACTCATGTGCAACAGTGCAGGTTTGTCTTTGACTCTATTATAACTCAGCCATATCTGTACCAACCGGGTCATCTCAGCAGTTAAGGATGAAACCCAGTTTGGTTTCAGGCTGTCATAAGACTGCTGCTACATTTACCGCTCTGCTGGATCACCAGTTATATGGAAGATGAGACCAATAATACAGTTTACCCTCTACATTACAGATGTCTGACTTTCATGTCAGTGTGTAGATCATCATTATCTTGTCATCATATTTCATTAGAATAATTATAATTGGAGTTGAGGACACGCCTGTACACATGGCCACATTCATGCCACAGTAACCTGGTTTCTATTGGAATACGCCAGCTAGCAATCAAGGTTTCTCAATAGCCCGTTTCTGAAACCAAGATGTGGTGTTTATATGTAAAACACAGCCAGGATACTCCAAAACCTGTTTGAAACCAGCATACCAATGCACGATAACCCACTTAATCACTGTATAGAATTGAATTTAACAAATAGCCAAATGCTCAGCAGTGGAAACAGACTACCCACTTCTTTGATTTAGTTTCCGCTTTAGTTGGACTTTGGACTCCATTAAATAACTTCTCCTTTCATCCAGCCCCCCTGTTGCTACTTTCTATTTCTGCAGTTAGAAACCTAGTTACAGTTATTCATATACATGGTAGAGAAAGCTGTGGAAATCGGGTTTATAGAAGTTTATAGAAAGCAGATTTCTTGTTTACATGCTGTTTTTATGAAATCAGCTTATTGAAGAGAGCCAACTGTAACCTGGTTAGTTAGATGCATTTAAGTGCACTGAATGTGTTGGAACAGATTCTCATAATGATCAAACTGTATGGCCTAATTCTGGCTGGTGTACCACCACTCATTAGAATAACAGGAGGACTCGTGTTTGGTGAGCCCCACCCTTCTTTATCGACTCTCTTTCCCTGCAGTCTGAAAGGAAGCATCTGCCTGCCCCTCTGCCTCCCCACCGCTCGCCACACATACTCTCTCCCTCTCTCCACAGCCCACACTGCTATCGCCGCGGCTGTTAGCTATCCAGCTCGCGCCGATGTCAGAGCCTCTAATCTCTCTAGCATAAAGGCCATGCAAAGGGAATTTATGTTAGCCTGCCACGGGAAGAAAGGGAGAAGCGGAGAATCGTTTGAGCAGGTTGACAGATAAGGCTCTTGTGCTTTCTGTGTGGTGCTTTTTAAGCCATGTTAAGCTGCTTAATTAGACATAATCTACAGACCCCAGACTGAGGCGGAACTAATGAAGTTAAAAGACTCAAATCCCATCCTACCATCACACTCTCCTCTCCTCCACACCATCACTCGCGCCTCTCTGTCTCATAACTGCACTCCTCCTGTCTGCTGCCTACCATCACACTCTCCGCTCTCCTTCCTACTTACATCGCACTCTTTTCCTTTCAACACCATGAATGTCTTTCATCACACCCAGACGTTCTTTCCTGCCTCGACATCAGCTGATAATTTCTTGATCCCTTCGACTAGTGAAAAAATGTCTGAGTACCAGCATGTGAAAATGTATAGATTGAACTGCAGAAGTAGACATAATCATATGCTTGACAAAACATGCCGGACCAAACCACTCCTTGTCATCTTTAGAGATTGGATTGATCTTCTCATCGAACTTTGAGCATCTGCATCAGCGCTCTGTAGCCTGACTTGTTTCTCTTTATGCAACTGTTGGCCCTGCTTTGATGCACCTGTGATGCAAGTTGCTGTTGGCAAAGAAAGCTCAAGATTAGGAAAATGTAGTTTTTGAGTTGTTTTAAATTGGAGCTCTGGAGTTAAAAAACTCTAACTCTGATTAGATTTTGTTCTTTAGTGATGAATATCATGCATATTGTACATGTGATATGGTCATCACACAAATTAACGATAAATGCTGTATGCTGAAGGTAGTTTAAGAAAACCTGAACGCCTCTTGCTCAGGGCTTATACAATTATTATTTTAGTCAATGCTAGGTATCCAGTGTTATCTTGACAGAAAAGGAACCCTGCAAACACAAAACAAAGAAAACAATATAATGAGGGCTTTCTGAGGTTAGGCACTAATGGTTGCAATGATCAAAATTCCAAAGGTTGAAGCCAGACTGAGAATCTGGGGGAAGTGCTGAGTGTTATAACAACTTACTTGGCAGACTTGGCCGTCTTTTAGCACATTTCCATTTCTGCTGCAGTTCTGCTTCCACACTCTTCGCTGCCCTTGTTCTTAAGCCTTTCCTCTCCCTTCTGCAGTAAGAAACGGATGTGTCCCTCATGTTACTAACATACTTCTCTTTCCCTAATCTCACCATGACGCAAATCTGTGCCCTGGCAAAATGTATGAATATTTATCTGTAGGTGTGCTTACAGTACACTTTGTTCATACACCAGCTTTTGGTGAGCCCCCTGTTGTTGCTGTGGCATGTTTACATATCTGTCTTATCTCTGCATCTTACAGGACCAGCTTCTTTGTTGTGTTTTGAGTTCTCCCTTAAGCCGAACAGCAGTTATTTTCTTCACAGAGGAGCGGTTGGCACACTAGCTGTAAACGCTTGGGTCGCCTGACCAGGAGGAGATTGCAGCTGACCATTGTTGGGTTTCATCATAGCTGTGAATGTGCTGCCTCGCTGGTGATGGCCTGTCAGAGAATTTTCTTCACCCCATTATCTTTTTGCTTCTCCTTCCTGTCCTCCTTTAACAATCCTTCTCGTCTCCTGTAGTGGTTATGGCCTTTTGTACTGTCAGACTCATTCTCTCCACTAAGTCCTACATGTGCTGGTGTGTATTTACATTCATTCAGATGAGATCAATGTAAATACTGGATGAACCTTGAGCTAAAATTACCTTTAGCTCATATCAGCCGCAGGAACTTTACAGGTAATATTTTCCTGAGCATATTTATTCTTCTCAGCCTCATTAAATTCTGCCTTCTCTGTCTCCTGTGGCCTCTACTCCTTATGTGACAAACCTCTCCCCTCCTTCCCCGCTGCCCAGGTCCCAGTGCTGCCTGGTATCATGGTGCTGTTGAGTGGATCTGAGGGCTGCTGCATTCTGGTCTTGCTTGATTAGCCAGCGTGTGATGCTGTAGGCAGCTTTGTTTTGTTGCTGAATAGGCTGTTCCACTGAGAGCATAGGAGACGACGAGGATGCGATGGAGAAGAGAAGGGTGGAGTGGAAAAGGAAAAGCAGGAGAAAGCTGGGAAAAAAAGATAAAAGCTGAGGGGGGGAAGGATATAAAAGGAGAAGTGGGGAGTAGATAAAATGAGACGGGGGGAAAAAAGGCTGGAGCAGAAGGGGGAAAGCAGAAACGAAGAGAGGAGAGGATGGTGATGCAGAGGAGAAAGGGGGCAGAAAAAAAGAAATTACCTCTCCTCCTGTGGAGAGGGAAGATAACTGTGAGTGTTTAGAAATGCTGAGGTGGACAGAAGCCGTATCTTCCAACACAGCACCTGCTAGTCTGCCTGCCCCCTCCCATTCATTGACCGACTTTTTATTGTGAGTGTTTGTGCGCCTGTGTGTGTCTTTCAGTGTGTATGTGTGGATACACATTATGCATACAGTGAGTATACCATTTTTGTTTCAGCCTATGAGATAGGTGATTTTGTGTTAATAGTCAGACACGACAAATCCCAGAGTCCCTGCACTGCACCACTTTAATACATGCATGATGGGCTTTAGCGAATAGATTTTCTTGTAAAATATGAAAGGAGGTCTGTGCAGTAGTTTCTCTGTTGGTGTCTTTACATATCAAATTTGTACATAAAATACAGCTTTTCCTGTAAACCTGTGGGGCCAGGAGCATTGAGTTCTTTTAGACTGATTGGAGGCTCTTGTAGTCACACTGCAGGTGCAGTTGGTTAAGGGCGTGGTCACTGAAGAGGCAGAATAACTGAGAGGAGTGACCATGTTTTAGGGCAGAATAATTTGAGAAAAATATCTTAAGTGCAATTTTCTGACCAAACTCAACACATGCAATTTTTAAAATTGTGATTATATTATCTATAAATTAAAATTCAAGTCTCTCTGTGTGTGGCCTACATGTTACAAAACAAGTATAGTTATACCTTGCATTATCACACATATCACATATCTTGTTTTGTACATGAATAGAATCAAATAAAGTAATGCAATTGGTATACTTTATATTACTCAGTAATATTCATATTTAATTGTGAAAGTGGCATATTTATATTATGGTAATGTTATGGTATGGTAATGACAGACTGCTGGTATTAGACAGAGTACATGTAACGTTACTGTTAATTGCTCTGCACTGTAAATGCGCAAGTTAGTGTTACACTTCATAGACTGGTGGGACAGGCTGTTTCACAGCTTTGAATCCTGGAGAGCTTTTGTGGTGATAAACGTATAAATGACCAAGATCATTTATAAAGAGTTGTCACTCTGCTGGTCTTTTATAAATTGTAAAAAAAAAAAAAAAAAAAAAATTTAGATGTGCCCCAACATCTAAATTATACAGAAGGTTTTTTCTTCTTTGACTGAACAACAGACAACAGCCTAATGTTTACTTTTTTATAAGATTAGATATTATTTATTGTCCCCTTAAGAATGATTTTTCTTGTTGTTTCACCAACTCAGACAGCTAACTGTATTAGCTACAGCTGAGTAAATATGCTGGTGGCAATTGTCATTAAACTTACTACAGCTTATTGAGACACTGCTAATTATGTTTGTTAAAATTGCAGCACTTGTGATTTGGAAATTGCAGTCTTTTCAATTGCTTGTTGTTCTATATAAAAACCATTAATGATTCAGTTCTCCCATACAGTCAGTCACTATTCAAACTATAGGTGACAGGCTTCAGACCACCACCTCATGCAGATACAAATACAGATTCATGTAAGCGTGGACCCAGAACACTTTTCAGCACCATCAGCCCTCAAATCCTCACCTGCTCTCTTAACCTAGCTCATCCCATCCTCTGTCTGTTGCCACTCTGATGACTAGACTCAGTGTTTGTCTGGGTGTAGACAGATGGAGGATGATGAGAGAGTCCAGAAAATTTGGGTTATGTTTTCATTTCGGCATTAAAAAAGAATGATTTCAGTGCTGCCCAAGCCTTTCTTCCCAAGATGTTTTTTGTGTGAATTTTGTATGCCAGTGCCAATGTGTATGTTAGGTTTCATGGAAGCAGACTGTGTTGTAGATGGAATAAAGCCCACTGTGAGTGTTGACAGCATTGGCTTGTTAGTGCTGATGGGGTGGATGAATGCTGAGCACCATGGGCTAGAATGGAAAGGCGGATCAGCAGTGTTTTCTTGTATGCCTATATGTGTCTGAGTTCTGCAAATCTCTCCTGATAAATTCAAGGTTGTACATTAAAATGAAAATATGACAACGATAAGCCCCCTTGAGCTCCATCTTTGCCATCTCTGAGACTTACTTCCTCTTTCATTTCTTTTCTGTTCTCACTTTCTCAATAAGTGATTCCTCTTTTCTGCCTCCTTTTTCCTTGTCCTAAAAACCCCCCTTGCTTCCTTTCTTGGTATCTCTATATGTTTCCACTCCTCCCTTTTTTTTTTTTTTTTTTTACAAATAGTCTGTTTAATAGGCGATTGGAAGAACACACACACATACAGCACACATCCATTCACGAACAAGCGAAAGACTGAAATAAAGAAGCCCTTATCTTTCCTACCAGAGACACTTCGTTCATGTGCTCGCATGCAGATGAATAATATATGTGGACACAAGCGTGTACACACACACAACGCACAAGTAACCCTATTCGATTGGTGTTGATGCTGACATGGGCCGTTGTACTCGGGCGCTTTTTGTAACGCAACTGCATACATGTGTGTGTGTGCTCTGCTGACTGCTGTCACTGTGAAGGGATGCGGAGTCTCCAGGGGCATGGTGATGAATGGGAGTGTTGTCACTAGTCAGGTCCAGCTGCCTTTGTGCTGTCTTTATGCTGCATGTTCTCCTATTATACCACGAGTGTTGCGCGTTTGGTGTGTCTGTGCGATGCACGGAGAGAAAGTATGGGTGGGTTTTGTGTTAATGTGGCTTGAACGAAACATTTCTTGCGTGAGATGATGTTAAGGTGTTCATGTGCCTTACATGTGTGAACAAGCTATTAATATGTGGAGAAAAAAACCCCGTCCTCATCTTTGTCTGCAACATGTAGACATGCGTAGACATGCGTGGACGTCTAATTGCAGCGGGCACTCGTCTCCTACATCAGATAGCTGTGCTCTGTTCATTTGCATGGATAATTGTGCAAAGCGTGTGTGTGTGTGTTTGCCATGCAGTCGGAAAGAGGGGGTGTCTCCTGTGCCAGCGTCTAGATGTCAGTGTTTGAGCAGTGGGTTCTGAAAAAAATGCTGTCAAAGCAGAAGCTGAATAATTTGCCTACAGACACATTCATGATACGGTGACGTGTGTGCATAAATTTGTCTTCCAGTAGACCGGCTGTATGGTGTGATATCAGATAACTCACACACTGTGTGGTGGTATTGCTTCATGCGATTCTATACTGCACATGGACATTGGTCCCACTGGGATCTCTCTTAGATGACAAGGACAGGATGAGCGCTATAGATACCATATTAGACACTTTTACATGAGTTGTATAGAATTTATGCCTTCTTCAATGCTGGGTGTACTGGAAATCAATGAAGTGTAGGTTAGGTTTGTTTTCACTTTTTTACATTTTAGATCTATTAAATCTAATATTTAAATCAGTTTTACACATGCTTCAAGTCATTTTACACAAAAACATGGATACTTGATACAGGCCAAGTGTAAATTTTAGTCCTTGACTATGCAATATGTCAATATGCTCAAGCTCAAAAGAAAGTCTGATTGTGTTTGATTTCATTTTAAACCTGTGGATCCCAAAACTGCAAAACAGCCTCCACCTATTGCTAGTAATTACTGAGGCATTCAGAGCTGGAAAAGTCAGTTGTAAAACCCATGGCTAACAGACATAGAAATGGTGGTTGGGTTTTCATAGCGGAGCTTCATACTTCTGTACAAGCACATCTGGCTAAAAGGAGTTTGATCGATCACTTTTATTAGCAGCAGTCTGGACCAGATAAATGTAGAATAGCATCATCTTGGCTAATCATGTTTTCTCTGTCTCAGCAATAAGGTGTTGTGGTCTCTTTCATTCTGCATTTGTTTCTAGTTTCCAAACATGAGACAACATTGTTTTTTTTATTTATTCATTCTTCATTTTTTTTTAACCCATGACCACAATTGTCTCCTAACCACTTGGCTATTATTGCTGCCATGAAAACAACCCAGATCATAAAACACTTATGTGTGTCGCCTGGAGTGGATGGGCCAACAATTATGTGTTGTTGTTTAATTTGTTGGATAATGTGCTCTGGTTCTAGAGGAGTCAATGAGATTATAACATGACTCCAAATAAATAGGCAGGTTTATGATTGGAAGCATCATTCTGATTGTCTAAGAAGCAATAGTGGACAGTTTTGAACATTATCGAGAAGTGTCACCCAGTTCAGTGAGACTCACTTCTGATAACTGTAGATTGATGCCTTATAGAGGCCTTAAAGAATATAAGCCAAATTCTGTAAAACATCCACTTTCTGACCTGTTGTGATGAGCATGTGAGTAGAGAGAGTCTTCTGTGCCTGGTGTAAGTCCAAATGGTCTTAGTCTAAACCAAAATCTAGCTGGCATTAAGCTTGTATCTGTATATTAGTTGTTTCACTGCAGCTTTACCTTACTGATATTGCAGAGCAAAGATACTGCAAGCCTATCAAGCATGACTAAAGAAGCAACAGAGAGGACTTGCTGGCTTTGCGGTACACCACTGCCTTCCTGCAAAACAAAATCCCAAGATTTGATGCACCCATAATACCTTAACATCTTCACCAACATCACTGTCAACGTTATTGTCCTTGGAACTGAAGGTACTTGTGTAACTGGAGCAGGTGGGGGATTGCTTAATACATGTGGAGCATGGCAATTTGCATGTTATCCAGAGGTTTTGCCTTCGGCTTGAATGTAGCCTACGTGTATGCTCCACACCTACCATACAGGATACTTGCTGTCATCTTACTCAGCTCAACTTCTGTCGTTTGTGTTACCTTGTTAATTTGAGCTTCTTTTATTTATGAGGAAACTAGAGCAAGACAGGAGTCAGACTAAACTAACTCATTGCAATGTTTATTTTGAAAAGCATTTAGCGACACAGGCGATGATGACAAAATTACAGCAGGGTTTTATGTTATTTTCGGACACACATAACATGCTCTCACCTCCCTCTGCTTCCTCAGGGATCTAAATGGGAATCTGACTGGAGGTAAACACGTCATTGTGTAGAGCAGCCCAGCAAACAGACAGCCTGACAGGCCAGTTAATGGGAAGATGAAGGGATAGGGTTTAATAGGCAGCAGAGAAAGAATAGTAGATTTATTTAAACGGGGCAATATTTACCAGTCTGGACAATGTCAGATTGTGTTTAAATTGGCCTTGCTGTTCCTCGCCGTATCGTTTGTCTTTAAATTCTACTTATTTAATTCCACTCATTCATTATCATACTTCCCCTGATTGTGCCAAGAGTTTGATTTAGCTTCTATCATAGGTTGTTTCTACTGAGGCAAGAGCCTCACTTTAAAATCTAAACATCAGAGTGGCTTATGGGATGGGAGCCAGGAGCAGTCTGCTGCTACCGCCATGCACCACAGTCACTGAAGGATATTAGAGGTTACTGGGCACTGGGAACTAATATTTTAGACAAGTGTCCAAAATGAACTTTTTGACTCACCTACCATGGGGACTGGTAGATGAAAAAATCTGCTGGCCGAGCATATTTTTTACCAGCCAAAATAGTAATTTGCCTTTTTGTGTCACATATACATTTGTTTCAATACATTTCAATGATACACTGATTAGACTCACATAAACTCTCACTGTATACTGTATAGAGACAAACATGAGTAATTTCCTCTGAGCCATCATGACATATTTTATTACATGACTATTTTGGTGCAAACATTTGTGTGGCAGTGTGGCAGATAGCCTTCTGAGATTTACTTGCCAAATGGAAAATCTGCCCACATTTGGTGCTTTTCGGATTCTGATTGTAGGTATGTTGTTTCAAATCTATGTAGTTGATAAACTGAAGAAATGCTTCTGGCTGCTGAATAGACTCGTCTAAATGAATCTTTTATCTGTGATTAAGTTGTCTCTTAAGTTGTAGCTGTAGTAACAGGTTTCAGTTTGTGACTTGGCTTACCGTTTTCCCTTCCTTCCACTTCTAAAGGCCCTCGATAGCTCTCTTTCCCTACTTCTCCTTTCTACTGCCATAGCGGGAAGTCTCCAGAGTGCAATAGGAACAAGGCTTTATCTGGCTTAATTCGTTTATTCCTTTCTTTCCGGTGCCCCCCTACCCTCCCCTTTCCAGTAGATTTTATCTTGTTTGAATGTTTGGTTGTGACCGCCCCCCACCCCCTACCCCTCTTGCTATGCAGATTGACTTTATGAATGAGCCCACTCAAGGTCATTTGGTCATTGTGCCGGTTGAGGCTTTGCATACACAGCTCACACATATTTCTGTTATCTTTTCATATAAAGAAAAAAAAACTGAAACTTGTTGACTGGCTCACCCCCCCCCCCCCCCCCCCCCCTTCCTCTCTCTCTGCTCAAATCCCCATGGAGACAGGGGAGGAAAAAAAAAGCAAAAGAGATTGAGAAAGAGAGAGATAAGAGAAAAGAGAGAAACCCTGATGTGTGTTGAGTGGACGCTGGCAAAATAAGCCCACTTTACTTTCGCACGACAATCACAGTAATGACCTTAGCTTTAGCACTCATCAATAGACAGACTTGCATCTTCAGAGTGGGGAGGGGGGGTGGTGTGTATGAGACAGTGTGTGTGTGAGTGGCCCCCTCCTTTGTCTGAGATCAAGGATTAGAGAGGCTTAAGGATGGTACGCCTAGCCGGCTGTGTGCATTTCTGTGTCTTTGTGAGGTGAGCGTTATCTAAGATGACGTCAGCACTGAAAGGGAATGGTGTTGCATTTGAAACACTCGAGTGTGGAGGCTGCAGTAATAACTGCCCCAGTAATGTTGTGAATGGGATGTTTTAAAGACGGGGATATTCTCATTTTTGCAAGTCATGACAGACTGTGATGTCATTATAACTTTTAAAACAGGATCACAGAGAGATCACAGATCACACAGCATAACAGAGCTATAATTTAATCAATCAATTAATGATATATAATTATAGAAGAGAACAAGTCCTTAAATATTCCTTATAAATCCTTCACACGCAGGTTTAAAATGGCTAAAATTGGCAACTGTTTTTGTAGTCATTTTAGAAGAGAAATGTCATGAAATGTGTGCTACCTTATTTATATATTAAAAAAAAAAAAAGTAAAACAACTTTTTTTTTTTTAATTAAAAATTGTCCCTACATCTCCTTACAATTACATTATCGTGTGTATGTTGTGTGCTTTAAACCATTTCTTAGTTGTTTATATTCTACTTACAAATGCTAAATAGCTGGGTTAAGAACAAAAAGCAGCAGGAATGACTGCACACTTTTTCATCCTAATACCTTTTCATCTGACAAGGCAGGAAAAACAGCAGTCCTCCCATTCATTTGAATGAGGGTAGTGGGTTAAGCCCGCTGGGGTTCAGCAAAAAACTAAGAAGCAAGAAGTTGAACCAGAATTATTTTTTTGCCGAAATGCAACCCAACCCTACATTATGCTGCGGTGCCCGATCAGACTGAAGACACCTATGGGAAGAAAAAAGAGAGAGCGAGCGAGAGGGAGAGAGCGAGCGAGAGGGAGAGAGCAGCGATGGTTGAGCGAGCTAGAGAGTGTATGAAGAGAGGGAGCAGCAGTAGCGAGAACAAAGTAGTGAATCAGAGAAATAAAGCTAAAACGTTATTTTCTGATTGTTTCACGGGCGGTTAGTTTCTAAAGCACAAATAAACACACCCAAACCTCCACACAACCCTGCAGGAAGATACTGCATTGCCTGCCTAAGGCAGGGATCCTTGTTTTTCCTTCTTCAGGCCTGTGATGTCAATGAGAATTAGGAACTCTTAAAGCTACCAGCATGATTGGCCGGTTTGCTCATACAAGAACCCTGGGATATGAGGTAGTGGGGCGCAACAGTGCCAATCGGAGGGAAAAGAAGGAATGGGTGGAGAGAGAAAGGGAATGGTGGAAAGAAGTCTTGGCATCAGCACCAAGTACAGGAATTTGATTGTGTGTGTTTTCATGGAGTGGGAAGTACTGTAGGGGCAGGAGAGCTGCTGTAAAATCAAACCTGGTTCCTTTCCTGTTTCAGCAGAGAGAATGGTCTAATTTTCACCCCCTGCCTTTTTCCTGAGACATTCCTCCTCTGGGCCTGGAGAGGGAACAGGGCAGGCATAGAAACTAGTTTGAAGAATAAATAATATAGTACATGTAACTTTCAGAAGTGAGGGGGAGGATGAGGTCAACAGAGGTCCATATTGATTTTTTTTTCCTATATGGCTCTATCTGTGCTGGTAACTGCTATTACCACATTGAACACATTGTACGGCATTGCAAGAGAATAGCTTTGACTTCTCTTCTCGTCTGCAGCCTCTGTAGCACTAATCTGATCCACAGCCTGTCTTGACAGATCCGGGCTTCTAGTTCCGACTACTGTTGTGACCACTGGTGGCCTCCAGTTGCCATTGGGAAAGGGTTTTGGGGGGGACAGACCCCCTCTAGCCCACATATTTATTATGAATGAGTTTCTGCATTCCAGTAATTAGCTAGCAAGATACTGTACATAGGCTTAATGTGCTTTATCTCTATATCTCATAAATATGTGTCACACATGTTGCTTTTATTCAAATTGTCTGACTTTAAAACAGGAAATATCATATAAAGAACACAAAGAACATACACTTTTAGAAAACAATATTTTTTGATTTATAAAAAGACACGCAGTTTCATACTGATGTCTCAATACAATGTCCAGTCTCTCCCATTTCCTCAGTGTTGCTGTCTTCCACTCCCTTAATGGCCACATACTGTTACTGCCATAAAAGACAGTTGTTGTGATAACATAAATCAAGTGTCTATAACAAAAGTTTTATTGAGTTTTGTCTTCCCACTTCAATTTCACATAACACCAAAACTAGAAGCAATGAGTAACTTAATAGCAGCTACAGTACTCCAGTGATGAGGATATTAACTAATAGCACAAGACGGAAATTAAAGAAGCCTATTTATGGTTGTACATGCACAAGGACACACTTACAAAATATCCGGCATACTGCATAGTTTTATCTCAGTGTGGTAAAAGCTAACCCTGAAAGGCTGCATTCCTAAAACTGTGATGTAGACAGGACTGACTGGGCAGTGGACACAGCTAAGTGAGCCTCAGTAGGGCAGACCTCGGCCTTGGGCCCTAATACTGCTGCAGCTGCAGGCAGATCAGAGCAGTCTTGAGCTGTAATGGCGCTCCAGTGTCTGTCTAGAGACTCATTTAAAATGGATGACCAAGCAATAACCCCTGTAACCTCTTGACTATCTGCCCCAGAGCCTGTCAGCTTCCTCCACTCAGACTGCAGAAGGACCTCAGAGGTGACAGTCCCACATGTGCACACACATACACTGCTTTAAGTGTTCAAAGGTGATGTGTTACATATGCATAGTGTGTCGGAGCTTGCAAGCTTCATTAGACTGCAGTAGATATGGTGTACTAAGGTCTATTCACCACTTTTCATTCTCATTCATTCATCTCCGCACCTGAATTTGGTTCATTTCTTGTCATTGAAGAGACAAGGCAGAGACTATTTTAGTTAGGGGTTATTAAAGCATGGAAATGTTTTATTTGTTTGACTTTCTGTTGCCCCCGCATGAATTGCAGTTTGATGGAGCTCGCAGGAGGGCAGAAAGAGAGTGAAGCTCTTGGAAAAAAAGAAAGTGATAGAGGAAGAGGGGAAGGGAGGGAGGGGAGGAACGCTAAGGGGGAAAAAGCCTCTGCAGCCATCTGCCTTTGTGCCAACAGTTGGTTACTGTGGCAACCAGTAAAAAGTCATTATCTTTAATTGACACTGTGGCAGGTTCAGGTGTTTTCAATTGTATCATTAGCTTTTTTTCTCTCTGCAGTGACTCACCCATCTTTGGCAGCATCCTCCACTTCATTATGGGGCTTTATTTTTTTCCCCTGTGTCATCCTTTCTTTTAGTGTGCTGTGTACCTTTCTTTTAGCCGCTTCAGTGGGTGATTTAAGGTGTGTGTGTGTGTCTCAAGCACTTGTCTCCCACTGTAAGGTTATCCCGTTCCTTGGTCATGCAGTGTGATGCTACTTTGCTGTTTTAGATAGTGAGAAGTATTGATGGATGACACTATGACAGATAGAGCAAAAAGTGATGAGAGAACAATTTAAAAAAATGAACTGAAAAAAAAAATAAAGACAGGTACATAAAAATTGAATGGCAGCAGAGATGACAGTCGGGTAGGTGGAGGGCAAAGAAGTGGAGAAAGTAGTTGTCTATCCTTTTTTAGCAGGGTCGTCTTTCATGTTGAGGCTTGTCAGGACGGCAGCAGCAAGAATTGCAGATGAGCGATCGTAAAGTAGCCCGGTCTGTATACCATTAGCCAACCGCAAGTGCTAAGCACTTACCAGAAGCTGCCTGTGTTAACCTCCTCCTCTCCTCCCCCCAGTGCTACACCACATTACATGGCCAACTCTCGCTTACTCTCCGTAAACTCCTCTTGCTCTCATAATATTTTTCATTGCCTCTTTTATGATCTCAGACCCTCCTCTGCCCTTTGCAATACATCCACACCTAACAAACTCTCATTATTTTTCTTTTGGTCATTTCATTTTTCTTCTTGTATGGTGTGACACACCCAGGCTCTTGAAAGGGTGAAAATAATTCTGTCTCTCACAACTTTGAGTCACTCAGAATGAGAAATACAATTTTGCTCTGGTGTCAACAAACAATACAAGCATTCAAAAAAATCTGCAGATTTCAAATCCATTTTGTTATAATGAGCCATTTCTCACCGCCGCCACTAGCTCGGTCGATCAGTTTGTGGGTACAAAATGTGTCCAATTAAATGGAAAAAATAATTACACAAACAAAGCAGTATTGGGATGCTTTGTCTACAACTATTGTTTGAATCTGGGTTGCGCCTTCAACTGTTGCAGAGCCTGTCAAAACCAGTTGGCATTGCATTGTCCAGGCGTACCTTTTTATTACTGCTGGTTGCTTTATTAGCTTTCCGCAGAGCAGGGAAAGATTGAGAGGATTGACTCGAGATGCAAGTGGAAGTGGCACCTATTGACTAGTGTGTCTCCTTGTGCTACTGGCAGGGTGCGATGATGCTATAAGGATACTGCTGCCCAGGCCAACCCATTAGCACCTAGGCTGCACATATGAGAACATGACAAGAACAGGCCACATACAGTGTGGCATTCCCAGCCTTGCAGTGATGCACCATAGCTGCTGGCAGACACTATTTTCACAGACAACACTTCATGTTTCTGAACTTAACTTTTCCTGCATTCTGTAGAAATTGGTTTATATTATCTTTCATTTCCCTCTTGGCCCATCCTTGTTCCTTCATTTCTGTCATTTTCAGATTTAATTGGCCTCAAGATTCAGCAGCGCATGAACATTTCTCTTGGTGGAGAAAAGAGCAAAAAAAAAGCTATTTATTTAAACTTTCGCTATTCAAGCAGAGAGTAGGCAAGTTGAAGGGCACGTGTATGTATGAAATGTGAATGTGCACGATCTACGTCGGAGCATATGGTGTAGGTGTAGGGTGGCTCTTTGTGTGTGTGTGTGTGTGTGTGTGTGTGTGTGTGTGTGTGTGTGTGTGTGTGTGTGAAGACCATCTGTCACCTAGTAACAGTTTGGGTGATCTCTGGTTGATGTAAGATCTCCCTGTAGGGATCATAACACCTGATTATATACCAAGCCTGCAGGTTACACGTCCAGATGGAACAACTTTAACAGCATTACACTTATTTTCAGAGAATTGATCAGAAGGAAAATAACTGTTGTGAAACATGTTCAAATGTGAAACTTGGCAGCAACATTTTTACTGAATCCTGTGTATTTTTTCGTATTATATTTCTGGGGTCATTCTGAGGGTCGTTTTAGCTAATGATTTTCAGCAGATGGAGCAGTTTATTAATGATTGTCTATTTGATATATAATGATATACATTTATGATAAAGGCTATAGCTAATTGTGCTAAATCATCATTTTATTTATTTTTATTTTGGTCCTATGGTGAGTTAAAAGGCCAAATATTAATAAATAATGTCAATGGTTTTAGACTTAGGCCTATCTAGCTTATGAAGTTTGATGTCCCAGCAGCAGCCATTTTGCATTCCCCATCCCTCCGCCGCCTCTCCATAGCAGCAAGCGTGCGATGCAGGACACACAGGTGAACACAGCCCATATGCTGCACATGGAAAATGCCATACTATCATAGTAAGGCAAAACAATGGAAGCTTTATGACTGCAATCAAATAATCATTGCAATCAAGAGTGTACCATGAGTTTGGTCTGGCTGTCATCATCTTCGCAGCAGTAGATAAAGTGATAAAAATTAAACTCTGGTGGCAGCAGCATCGCTCTGCAAGTGTGCACAGCTTTCCTGTCTCGTTCACCATCTGGAAAACACACCCAGCACATCTATTAGGTGCCTGCTCCAGCTAAGGATGAGCGCTCCACTGAAAATGGGTTAATAATGACAATTAAATTGAAGGTTATGTCAGCAGCTGATCTGTCGCTCACAAATCATAATATTTTATGTGGATGGTTTTCTCTTCCCGAGAGTGGAATTGTGGTTTTGAATAAGTGGGAATCACTGAATCGAGTTATTGAAAAACTTTGAAATGTAAAAGCATACTTGTTTTATCAAGACGTCTTCTTGCTACATGATGCCCTTCCACTCCAGGTCAGAGTGCAGAGTTGGCTACAGTAGTTATTTTGGAGATAATGGGGATGAAATTCTGCTCAGCTGCTGCTCAGTTATTTTATTCTTTCAACAGTATGAGAACTCCTTTTCTAGTTTATGGACTCCTTTATTGAGGAAATCTATTATCCACGGTCTAATTTTATTTGTAAACAGAGAGAATGTGTGTGCTGGAAGCAATTTTCAGTTTACACTAATGCACCAAGACGTATACATATATATTAACACAGAGAGATGCAGAATTTTTTTCCATGCTGCGTTTAGGTATGAAAATCTTCTCTAAATGATATCCAGCCCTAGGTATTTAAAGATGAAGGGCATCCCCAGTTCTACAATGAGACAAATACACACAGATATAGTACACAGAACATTGCTGTCAAACCAATTACACTAGCAGATAAAACTGGAGGCTCTTCAGGTGGAAGATGAGCAGCTGGCTTTGAAGACCCACCTCCCAGTCCCCCTCTACAAAGAAGTGCTGTCATATTAGACCACTGTGTCTGTGTAGGATGCAAGCATTGTTCCATGTCTGCATTTAACTCCCCCTCCTATTGAGTCTGTTTAACATATTTGTGTACGGTCTATATCTGTCTGTGTTGTAACTGTTTGTTTGTGCTGTTGCATCGAGTTTGGCTGGGCAAACAGGACAGCTGTATTGGGTGTCTGGATGTGTGTGTATACAGTTGTGCTGATGCTGACAAGCCTTCTAGCAGGGGAGCAGGGATCAGATGTATGCTAATATTACCAGCAGACAGTCTGCTGGTCTGACAGGGGCTGGGCCGCCAGGTTACTGCTGCAGAGGAAGACATAACTGAAAGAGAGAGAGAGAGGAAAGGTGGGGGTGGGGGGGTATACAGAGAATGAGACAACGGCCAGGGGGAGTAAGTCAGTTCATGCCTGGCAGAGGGAAGTAAGAGGGAGGGAGGAGAGAGGCCCACAGATGAGTCTTTGTGCCAAAAGAAAACACAGGCCTGTCTGTCTTTCTGACCTTGCATGTAAAGCAACAGTTGTTGTTGTTTATGTTGTATAACCTGTTGAACAGAGAATTTCTGGAGCAAATGTGTCCAGTACAAAATTTTCAATACCAATTACTGAAGCTACATTTCATAGTTAGTTTTAGTTGGAAATCTACAGGCTATCTCCATGAATGACTAATACTCTCTCTATTAACTAACTAATTAAATAATGGTGAAGATGTCAATCATGAGTTCTTAGACTCCAAAGTGACACCTACAAATGTCTTGTTTTTGTCTGACTAACGATCCAAAGCCCAGAGATACTCAGTTTACATTCATGTGAAACAGAGAAAGGAAGAATGTTTTCATAATAGAATATTTGGTTGAATTTAAGTAGCCTAATTAAATCAATTTCTTGTTGTTGATAAATATTCTGTTGATGGACAGAATTGACATAATAAAATGAAATCAGCCAATCAACATTTCCTTTCGGCTCTAACAGCATTATTACTCCATGAATGAATGAAGAACAGTAAATGGTAAATTACTTGTAAAAGAATAAGTGCATATTGGACACTAAAATTAAAGCTGGTGTTGAAGTTGGCTAAGTTGTGGCGGAGAAACACTGTTGCCTCTCACTTTTCACTTGCATGCTGTCAGCTTGGAGAGAAATGATCTTATCATTGAAGAAGGTACTGTGATTGTGAGTACTTGTGTGTGTGTGTGTGTGTGTGTTTATAAGAGTGGACTTATGCAGCGGTAGTTCGAATTTATAGCTGTCATTGTCCGTGTTTCTGGCACATTATATTTAGCTGTGCTATCAGTGAGGACTTCTGGTGCAGTTGAAGAGGTTAAACCGCAGTGACACACTCCTTCTCGCTCTCATCCTTCCACTCTCTAAATAGGCTGTATTCTGTCGAGATCCTTTCTTTATCTACCTTAAACCTTGCTCTGTCCTTTGTTTTCACTCCGTGCATTGTTCAGTTACAGTGTTGAATTTCAGATTGGGCTGTGAATATTCTTTGCCCTCTTCCTTCTGTCTTATTCCTGGTATCCTTTCATTCTCAATTGTTAAGTGTGTTTGTTTATTGTCTTTATCCTTCTTATCCTTTTTTCTGCCCTTAGCCTGCATCCTTCCTCCCTCTGTCTGTCTACCTCTCTCCCCAGGGGGTCTATCAGTAACTGGCTCTCTGTCTCTACAGTGCCAGGCGGAGGGAGGAAGTGGAAGTGAACTTATAGCTAAGAGCTTGGTGAGACTGGCGACATGGCAGTTGCACTCTATTTTAATGAAGACTGTAATTCACAGATTTAAAAAAAGGACATGACAGATCGGTGTGAAATGAACAACATATCCTACTTGATATCTAAAATGGTGCAGAATTAGAAGATATAGAATTGCCAATCATTTACTTCATGCCCATATGTGTGTGTCTATTCCTGTGTGCCTGTGTGCATGCAAATGTGCTGTGTGATAGTGCAGCCGAAGGGGGGATTTGTTATCTGTGTCTCCGGCCTTTTATTTTTTTCATGTGGTTATATCACCATGCCATCGGATCATGCTAATGCACAGACAGCACCACTTGTGATCCTGCAAATGGAAAGATGCAAATAGCCGTAGCTAATCCACAGAGTGTCTATAATCCCAGTCACAACTGACCAGCTCTGCTGGATCAGGATGTGATGGCTGTTTGGGTGCTGCATTTGTATATTTATGTGTGCATTTTGTATGTTATGAAGATTATATATTTAACATATTTCTATACAGGAGATGTAGGTTAATTAGATTAAGTGTGACTGTTTTCTTATCTGAGTAATTTATTACTGTTGGATTTGCTCATGTGGTTTAGTTTGTGTGTCTGCCCACATGTGAAATGCATTAGCAGCAGTACAATTGCAGTGTTTATGTTTTTTGTCAGTGTGTGTATTCATACAGTAGATGGAAAGAGTGAGGAAATTTGTATTCACTCTTTAGTGAGTGATAGATGGAGGTGCTGCATTTGTGGACTAGACAAATGACTTCTGTTTTAGTGATGGATACTGTGAATACTCTGCGCCACAGAGCACCTCATGCTAAGTGTAATGAAGGTGATGTGCTGAGGCTTGTTGAGTAATTGTTAATACATGTGTGCAGCAGTGCTTATGTGCTGAAAATAAATTTTTATGAAGATGTGTTGGATCTGTCATCATCAGCCTTCATATCATATTTATAATCCTCCACAAGATTGTGTACATTTGTCTGTCAGTCTACACTCATGTCAAGTGAGAGCACAGACTGAGCAGGAAGTGGTATCAGTGTAAGGAGGACTGCTCCCACCCACCCACAGCCCCGAACCTCTGCCCTCGACCCCAGCTTCTACTAATGGACAACAAGTCTCCAGAGAAGGGGAGAAGAAAGGGGGAGGAAGAGTGTGGGAGTGAGTGATGGAGAGAGAGAAGAGTCATAATGAAAAAAAATCTTGACAGTTGGGGATGGGAAATCCATATGATGAAGATAATGTTGTGGGTGAAAGGCAGAAAAATAATAGGGGAGAGGAGAGCGGAAGTACAACTGGATGCAGGCTTGCATCATGCAGAAGGAGTGAAAAAGAGAGGGAAAACATTTTTTTGGCTGGGAGAGCTGGCCAGCCGTGTATCTCAGAGAATAAGGGAGTGTAAGAGTTTTTTTCCCGCTGCCTCTCTGTCATCATCATCACCATCACACTGCTTCATGACTATTTCATGACCTTTGTTTCTGTCAACTCCCAGCTTTCCTGAGTGTATAATACTGTACAACCAGAGGGTTGGCTGGGAGACCATGCAAGCAAAATTCCTCATTTATCCTCGTTTAGTAGTTTTCAGTCTAAACCGTGTTGCAGTCAGCAGGAGTTTTGTCACTGTAGTAAAAAATACCATTAGGAATATCTCTGAGGTGCACTCACATAATATTCATATCATCTACTAAATACTATATTTTTCCACACATTACACTACAGAGTTTCACTTCCACATAATTCATTAGTTCACTCACATCTACTTTTTTTTTTTTTTTTTCCTCTATCCTCCCTATCTACCCAGTTCATGTGCACTCTCAGCATGTCAAAGCGATAAGGAGTTCCTTGTTATATCAAAACAGGCCTTACTGATCAAGACTCCCTTCAAACTCCTGGTCGATGCTTCCTTGCTAACTCTTCTTTGCTCTGTAATAATAGGAATGCAGCCATCCCATGAAGGCTGCACAGTCCCTCATCATGGGCAGTGAACACAGCCTCTTCCCTGCTGCCCTTTGTAGCACGTGTTTTCATGAACTTCATGCCCTGCTGCCCCGGCATTAGCTCAGGCTACACTCCAATACCCTACAGATGCATACTATCTTTCCCAGCTTCTCTCGTCCTTGAGACAGTCGGTGACCTAGATAGGGTTAGTTTAGTCGAGGCAAGATTGCTGTTGTGTGTGTGTTTCAACCAATTGAAACCAATAGGTTAAAAAAAAACTTGCAAGAGAAAGGTAGGAGAAAGAAGTAACAAGGAAATGGAGATGTGGTATTTGGGTAGGCCCTGGTTGTAATGCTGTTTGTGATTAGGCAGGGAGAGAGTGATTTGACGGGTCAGACCCTGACCCTTAACTCATCCAGGCCTCGCCACACCCTGCCCCTCTTCCCTGAGGGGATTCCAATGTGCAGCTAACATGACCCAGGCCACTGACCTCTCTCCCCTTCCCCTCATACCCATTCTTCTCCATGTGCACTAACTTCCCACCCTCTGTCCCCTCCCCCACTGCCTTGCACTCCTTCCTGCACTTCTTACACCTCCATCTCCTCCTACTGTCTTTCCCTCTCCTTTTTCTGCTTACCCTCCTGTTTCAGGGTCAGAGGCAGATGCAACACAGGCCCTAACCTATCTCTGCCTCAGCTTTAAACAGCCCTGGGTCTCGAGACAGTGGTATGTGGCCGGACATGCGCACCAGACACCAGGCCTCAGGGTGAACTGGGAGACTGGCTGCCTGGACTTCTGCACTAAAGCTAGTTGAGCTCAGGCAGTGGTGTCTTTATAGGTCTACAGAAAGAGGAAATGTATTCCCTAAATGACTATATCTATTGTGTATGAAATGCTGCACTTAGTCTGCCAGTAGATGGGTTGTTGAAACAAGCTGAATTGTGCAGTTGTCATATATATTCTATGTTTCTGTCAGTCTCATGAGGCATTTTATTTCCCTCCATTATCTGCTGCTACTGTGTTCTAAACCATTGCATCCTCACATGACTTAATACTCAATTCTGAGCTGTCTGTTTGCTTCTCGCAGCGACATGTAACACGGACAGACCAGACAACAAAGAAAACTGCATTAGGTCTCTTTTGTACCACAGCTCTTTGTCACATGAACATGCCTAGCTTGCGTTCAAAGCACCTCACTGCATTAGTAGTTGTCACAAAATGTGTATGAACTTGCAGATTCACATTCATAAAGTGCACACGCAAACATTCTTAGAAAAAGATAGGTGGGGTCAGTGAAACAGATGTTAGCTATGCATCTGTGAGAATGTTGAGCCTGACTAGCCTCCAGGTCCACAGGAACTTTAGGAGTGCTTGACTTAATTTAATCCAGACACTCACACAACTGGTCACAAACATAACCTATTTCACACATGACACGACCAGCATGTTACATGGGATGAGATCTGAGTTGTCTGTATATGTGTGTGTGTGTGTCTGTGCGTGCACATGAATGTGTGCATGTTTATGTGTAAACTCATATAGGTCACTTGTGCTAAAGTGGGTCTGCACTAAGGCTATCTGTTAATGTAACACCCTCTGTCAGCTCAGTAGGCGGCTATGTCAAGCATGTCATAACAGTTCAGTCTGTGTAGAGATGCAGTTCACAGTAATGTCTGCAGTAGCAGAGTGCACAAATCTACCTGAAGTCCTTTTTGGTTGAGATCCAAAATAGATATCCACAATTTAAAATACGGTCAATTCTTAGCTGACAAAAATGATAGACACATTTATAGAATGGGTCTTCTACATGTCAGATATTTATTGATGGATTCCACACTCAAACTTGAATTTTTTTGGCTGTGAACCCCAACAGGAAGGAATCATGTAGATACAATATATGAAATATGATGATTAGCAGACTTGTTACATGTTCTGTTTAGCCACTAGACCTATCCAGGGGTAGTAGGGTCATGTTTTTCATGGATGATTGTTGTGAAGACTGTCTGCTCTGTAATGTGAACATAACTAGGTCAGGACACAGGTGCACCTTTAACCTGCTGACTCGATAGATACCACACCTGCAGTTCTTATCTAGCCAAGGCTGTGTACACTGTACTGTTTTTTTTAACTGGTCATGTTCAGTGACCACAGACTTAACACAGATGTGAATGCACACAACACAAATCATAGACTTTATAAAGTGATGTGTGCACACATACATACAGATGACAGACAAGCAAATACACCAATGTGCAGCACACATTCTTACAAAGAGGGTCTGGAAAGAGAAGACGTCATGAATTAACCATAATTCTCAGGTCATATACCAAGTCGACCAGCAGGTCAGACTGAGCACAACATTCACCACACATTATTATTATTTTATTATTTTATTATTATAGGGACTGGGTCTCTCTCAGGATGCCTTGATACATTTTTCATGCATGTTTCCTCTACAAATATCAAAAAACAAGACATTCTTTTTGATAGTGACTCATTTTTTCTTCTGGCACTTGGTTATACACCTGGCAAAGCACTGAGAAGGTTTTGCCTCTGTAATGTTAATTCACAGCCTGATTGATATTGGCTTTACAGAAACTCTGGCTTTCAAGGCTTTGCCATAACTGTCAGCTTTCAACTTCGATTAGTGGCACTCAGCTTTTAAAATGAAACTCAGAAATATGGCAGCACATGCAGTAGTCGATACATGGCAGGTGTGAGGTAGTATTTTATCTGCAGTGTGTTCCACTGTAGTGAGTTTCTTACTCCTCCTACCTCCTTTTCATTGCCTACACCTCTGGTATAGCAGTGCTGGACTTTGAAGTTAATCTTTGTGCATCCACAGTTCTCTGTTGTCTGACAAACTCAATTCAGAAGCAATGAAGGCTTTTGTGCGCTTTGTCAAAAGAGCTATTCATGATTAATAGTGGTTTTAATGTCTGTTTTACTACATTAGCTGCTCAGTTATGACATGGAGAGGGTGGTCTCATACTGCTAGTCTCTGTGTTGGCTGTCTAACAGCTTTGAAAGATTTTTCTTCCTTACAAATTGTGCTGTCAAAGAGGGCCATTCCATGAGGAGCATCCCCCATCCCTGGTACTCTTTCTCGTTAATTTATTTTTAGGTCTGATCTACTGATGATAGAATAAATTATATTGAGATTCGGCCAGTCAACAAAGCCTCTAGGTGTATGTGCTATGTATTTTGACAGCACAACACCAATTTGTAGTATCTACTGTAGAAAAATATGTTGAGACATTAGTGATGGCACATCAGCCAACTCTGATCTGTTTGCAGAGTGCTGTTTGGTGAGAAAAATAGGAAAACATGTTTTTGATGGAGATGAGTCAGCCAACAGGCAATGCAGGCTTTTAAAATGCAGATGGCTTTCCCTAGTTGGCCAATTAGTAACTTTAGCTCTGGAACACTTATCTGCTTTCATCTTCTTGTGTGTGTCTTTCATTTGGGGTGCACGGAGCTTAGTGCGCCTGTTTTCACAAGTGTGTGTGGTGTTGTATGTGTTTGTGGGCACATTCATTTGTCTGTGTTCTGTGATAGTGAAAAGCCCACATAACTTTATTCTACTGCTGCTGGCAGAGAGACTACCAACCATGCTGTTAGATAACATAATAAGCCAAAACACATATTGAGTCTCAACGAACATAGGAATGAAATGTGGAAGGCACCACTGTTAGCAGTGCTGTTCTGGCAGTATAAAACCTAAATGAGTTAAATGGGCAAAAATTGCCTTTTACTGAGCTACAGCTGGGTTAAGTAATGTGCAGCATTCCAACAGCTTTGCCACTGACCTCAATCTTTTCAGAAAACATTCAGTGGAGAAATAGGATCACAGATTAAACATTATTAACAGCACATCGGCACACAGTAGGAATTTAGATGAGAGACACAATAGCTCTCTAATAATAAAGCCTGTCATTGAAATGTTTTTTTCTGTCTGTATTTCTCTAGATTAATTATATCTCCCCATTCTCTCTCTCATTCTCTCTATCATGCAGGGCCAGACCCCAGTCCAGTGAGCTCCTCTTGCATGGAAAGCCTCCTTCTTTGGCAGCCTTCTCCTCTCCCTAGAGCTTGTGGCCAGCATGGCAGGATGAGCCTCTGCCAGCGATGATGATGGCCAAAAAGCAAGATGTCCGGGCACCCACCTACAACCTGGTCGTGGTTGGGCTGTCCGGCACGGAGAAGGAGAAGGGCCAGTGTGGTGTGGGCAAGTCCTGTCTGTGTAACCGCTTTGTCCGGCCAAGTGCAGATGACTTCTACCTAGACCACACCTCCGTTCTCAGCACCAGTGACTTTGGAGGCCGCGTGGTGAACAATGACCACTTCCTATTCTGGGGAGAGGCTGGGCGGACAATGGAGGAGGGGCCAGAGTGTCGTATGAATGTGGTGGAGCAGACGGAATTCATTGATGACCAGACATTCCAGCCACACCGAAGCACGGCACTACAGCCTTACATCAAGAGGGCAGCTTCCACCAAGCTGGCTTCGGCTGAGAAGTTGATGTACTTTTGCACAGATCAGTTGGGGCTGGAGCAGGACTTTGAGCAGAAACAGATGCCTGAGGGCAAGCTTATGGTAGATGGCTTCTTACTCTGTGTGGATGTTAGCAGGGGTATGAACCGTAGCTTTGAGGACCAGATGAAGTTTGTCACCAACCTGTACAACCAGCTAGCCAAAACGAAGAAACCTGTGGTACTGGTTCTCACCAAATGTGATGAAGGAGTTGAGCGCTATATTAAAGACTCGCATACCTTTGCCCTAGCCAAGAAGAACCTACAGGTGGTTGAAACATCAGCACGCTCAAATGTCAATGTTGACCTAGCCTTTCTTACACTGGTTCAGCTAATAGACAAGGGTAGGGGAAAGCCCAAAATCATCCCTTACTTTGAGGCACTGAAACAGCAGAGTCAACAGATTGCCTCAGCCAAAGACCGCTACGAGTGGCTGGTCAACCGAATTGTGAAGAACCACAATGAGATATGGCTCACTGTCAATCGCCGCATGCTGTCAGCCCCTGAGTACAAGGACTATGTTTTCCTTGAGGGGACTGCTAAAGCCAAGAAGCTCTTCCAGCAGCATGTGCACAGACTTAAGCAAGAGCATATAGAGAAACGTAGGAAGGCCTATCTAACTACCCTGCCACAGGCTCTGTCTGTGCTGATACCAGAGTTGGATGAGATAGACCACCTAAGCTGGTCTGGAGTTCAGAAAGTCCTGGAGACAAAGAGAGATTTCTCCCAGTGGTTTGTAGTGTTAGATGACACCCCTTGGGAGACCACACCACACATAGATAACATGGAAGATGATCGAATCCCCCAAGACCTCCTGGAGACCCCTGCAGCTGAAGCTATCTATGAGACCCACCTGGAGCAGCTAAGGACTGAGCGCAAACGGGCTGAGATGAGATGGGAATTCAAGGAGAAGCTAAGTGTCTCTCCATTCATCACACCAGGGAAACCATGGGAGGAGGCCCGAAGCTTCATTATGAATGAAGATTTCTACCAGTGGCTAGATGAGTCTGAATATCTAGATATCTACAACAAACATCAGAAGGAAATCATTGACCGAGCCAAAGAGGACTTTCAGGAACTGCTTCTTGAATACTCTGAGCTCTTTTATGAGCTGGAAGTGGATGCAAAGCCAAGTAAAGAGAAAATGGGAGCCATTCAGGAGGTGTTGGGTGAGGAGCAAAGGTTTAAAGCACTGCAGAAGCTGCAAGCAGAAAGGGATGCTCTGGTATTGAAGCATATCCATTTTGTCTACCATCCTACAAAGGACACCTGTCCCAACAGCCCCCACTGTGTGGACAGTAAGATAGAGCAGATACTGGCCTCCAGATTCCCTACCCGCTATCCATCATCAGACAGTTCAAGACTGGATGGGGGAAGGGCTGAACGGATAAATCTAGTCATCTTAGGGAAAGATGGGCTAGCCAGAGAGATGGCAAATGAGATAAGGGCCTTGTGCAGCAGTGATGACCGGTACGTGTTAGATGGCAAGATGTATGAATTAGCCCTGCGTCCGATTGAGGGCAACGTACGTCTGCCAGTCAATTCCTTCCACACACCAACCTTTACACCTCATGGTTGCCTGTGTTTGTATAACTCAAAGGAATCGCTCTCCTATGTTGTGGAGAGCATAGAGAAGCTTAGGGAGTCAACCATAAGTAGAAGGGAAAGGGAAAACAGCTTAGCCCACCTCCCACTGTCCCTCCTTCTGGTCACCAAGCGGGGGGTGGGGTCCATAGGGGATATTGGAGGGGAGACAGCTCAGACTCTTATCCAACAAGGGCAGCAGGTGGCTGGAAAGCTGCAGTGTGCTTACCTAGACCCTGCCTCCCCGGGTATGGGCTATGGGCGCAACGTCAATGAGAAGCAGATCAACCAGATGCTGAAGGGCCTCTTAGAATCAAGGAGAAGCATAGGGAGCAGCTCTCCTCCCTTACCCCCTCCATCCTCTACCTTCAGAGACCCTCAGTCACAGCCAATGCTAGAGGCAGACCTGAGGATAGTCATGTGCCTGATGTGTGGAGACACATACGACCTAGACCAGCTCCTTGCTCCCTTCCTGTTTCCCCAGCATTGTCGTCCAGCCTCAAGCCTCAGCAGTGGCACCTCCGTTCTGCTGGATCTCAGTGTAGGAGGTCAGAGGCAGAATATTGAGTTGTCTTTGCTCTCCTTCCATTCCTCATTTTCCCTCCGCAAGACCAGGCTGGTCCATGGCTACATTGCAGTTTACTCTGCTCGCCGTAAGGCCTCTATGGAGACATTATGTGCTTTCCTTTGTGAGGTCCAAGACATCATCCCAGTCCAGTTGCTAGCTGTAGGGGAGAGCCAGATGGAGCTGTCAGACTCTGAGTCAGCTAAGGAGCAGGTCAGTCAGGGAGAGGAACTGGCCCATGAAATAGAGGCTAGGTTTAACACGGTAATATGTGGACATGGTGGGGTAGTAGGGGGGCTTCACAAGATAGATCTTTTCCAACACTTTCTCAAAGAGGTTGTAGAGAAGCGTACTATTGTTGAGGCTACACACATGTATGACAATGTGGCTGAAGCATGTACCAATGAGAGCATCAGCCCTCGCTGTGGCTCGCCCAGTCCAGTTAATATTCTTATGGACTCAGAAGATGATATCGACCCATCACCACCTTATCCAACCCTGAGAGAGGATGGTAGTCTCAGCTCCCACCTCGGAAGCTTAAAGCTAACAGATCTGGATTCAAGTGATACATTTTCTGTCATTTCTGAGCTCAGCACTTTTGAGAGCAAGCTGAACAACAAGGTTCCTCCACAAGTTAAGCCCAAGCCTGTCCGTAAGGTCAACCTTGGCCCCTACATGGACCAGCAGGGTGGTACCAACCGCCGCTCCTTGCCCCAAGCTGTCACCTGGGCTCCGGGTAGTGATGGTGGCTATGACCCCTCAGACTATGCAGAGCCCATGGATGCTGTGAGCAAACCTCGACCTACAGAAGAGGAGAATATTTACTCTGTCCCTCATGACAGCACACAGGGCAAGATCATCACCATCCGCAATGCCAACAAAGGTCACTCCAATGGGAGTGCTGGGGGGAATGGGTCAGATAGTGAGGCTGATAGCAGCTCACTGGAGCGCAGGAGAAAGCTGTCAGCCATTGGGGTAAAGCCGAAGCTTTACAGAGACAGATCCAAACGGCTCGGCAAGTTCAGCAGTTTTAGGACGAGCTTCTCAATAGGCAGTGATGATGAGATGGTAGGTCCACCCAAGGCTAGCCAGGATGAGGGAGGAGCCCAAAAGGACAACTCCATTGAGGAGAGCGAGGACCCCAAAAGGAGAAACATCCTCAAGAGCCTGCGTAGAAATACAAAGGTTAGTGTTTGTGCATCCATCTGTGTGAGTTTAACATGGGTGACATTTAACCTAAATATGAAAAATAGCTATGCAAAGTGACTGAAAAAAAGTGTTAAATCTTAAATTTAGAGCATTTAAATTTAATTGGTCATTTGAACTATTCACGAACAGTGGTTAACAGATGTTATTCCAAAACATTCATAAGAAAAACATCCATTGCCCAAGTACTAAGTACTTTTAAAATATTGAGTGTCTTATCCAAAGCTTAAAATAACCTGATAACTGAAAAGTACCATTTCCTAGTAAGTTTTTTGGCAGGGAAAGTGTCACTTGTTTATTTAGTGGAAATCAAATTTTTCAACAAAACACTGACAGCAAATAGTATCTAATGACTAATTCAGCAATACAGGATGTTGGATGTATATGTTTATATGTATTTATGGGTAGAATGGACAAAGTATAATTAGTTCTTGGCTGAAATTCAACACCTGTTTTTCTTGGTGGATAACCATGTTCATCACTACAAAAAATAACTAATGAGTTCAGTATAATCTCTCTGCTTTCTGAAGCTTAGCTCAGTGAAAACATGTAATACTTTGGGAGTTCCTCTTAAAGCATGTCTGCCACATTTTCCCCTGACCACTCTGTGGGAGTCCTCCAAACAAGCCTGATCATCAGAGGAAAGAGACAAACTCCAGTCACTATAGTTCTGTACCAGAAGGCAGAAACTCTTAATGAATAGGGACAGAGCCACAGTGTAACTGTGCTATTTTATTTTGTTTGTGCACATGTGTATGTCTGCTTGGTTGCATCAGTTTTCCCATTATGAAAGCTGACATATTTATTTCAAATAGATTTTGAAAGCATCAACATCAGTCAATCAATTAGTCGACAAATTAAAACTTAAATTAAAACGTTAACTTTCAGTAAATTAGCTGTGATAATTCCTTCAGGAAATTATCATACTAACAAGCTAAAAAAATTAGGAGAATCTTATTGAAATAGGGAGAATTGTAATTTACAAAACATGACTGTGCTATCACCTTGTTTTTAGCCTCACCTTTACTTTGGCTCCTCATTGTTGCTAGCTTAAATACCAATGGGTGCAGTGCGTGTACCATTAGTGATCTTGACACTAGGTGTCATCTAGTTAAGGCAGTGTGGTTTACTGTTGAGATACTGCACTGAAGTATGTGCCAAGGCTGGTGAACATAATTTAGAAAACTTGTTCCTAAGTCTCCAATTCTTTCCTGTCAGCTTGACTTTCTTTGCTTCCTTCCTTTCATTCTCTCATATTCAGTGTTTGTCTTCTCTTCTTGCTGATTCATACTGTCTGCTTCTCACATTCCTGTCACACACCTCTCTCTCTCCCCATTATGTTCTCCTCATATCTCTCCTTCCTCTCTATTTTTTTTTTTTTTTTTTGCACACACAGGTATCTCCCTCCTCTACTTGTTCCTCTGCTCTGTCTAGCTCTCTCCTTTTCATTTCAATGCTTGTCTCTAACATGTGTTGCGGTGATACTTTTGACCTTACACTGTTTGGCTTATCAGTCCGGTATGCTGTTCATTCACACACAGTGTGGCACAGAAGTGCCAGCTGAATAAGAGGTACAGCTGTGTATGTTGTGCTTGTGCGTCTGTGATAATTACCATGGCTGTCAGTAGGGTGGAACAGGAGGTGGATGATTAATGTTTTCACACATTCAGCTGAGATGTCCAAGTACCTGTATGAAGGCTGTCTTCTCACATAGCTTTAAACTATATTCTCTACTTGCACTAACTGATTTAGCTCGAAGTGTACCCAATGCCATTTTTCCATTGTGGTATGTGGGCTGTAAAAAGTGTACAAGGACAGTGGGGTAGTTTATTGGTTAAATACACCACCAATGAAGTGGACAGCCCAGTTCAAGCCCCACACTAACAAGCTACAAGCTCCAGTGGCTCTGACTTTTACTTGACCCTATCCTTTAAGGGGGAACAAGTAGGAAGATGGATCAATAAAGTATCACATGACACATTCTATACCTACATGTTTCAAAACAAATCCCCAAGAAAATTGAAACCAGCAGAATTTAGTTTATCATTACTCTAATTAGTGTCTCTGATTTGAGCCCTACAGCAGATCTGGGGTTCTGGGTATCCACATTACAGGCCATTATGTCTTAATTGTGGCTATAACAAAGTGATCGGGTTCCGTCACCTGTTTTCTAAGCAGTTGTCTCAAAGATAAGACTCCATTTCAATCTGCTATAGCCTGAAATCCCCTCAGGATATGTTATTGAGTTATTTGGTCATCAGAGGGAGATGTATTTTAGCCGTGTCCAGGAGTTGGTATAAAATGCCTTTCCTGTTAGTGGCTAGTCAGGGTTAACACAAAGTCTGATTTTCAGTTGGTTTTAGGGTGAAGGTTTGGGTTTATGCAGTGTAAACACTTCTCCTGGCCTGAGCCTTAGGGTACTGTCTACTCTGAGTTATGACGGGTAGGAACAAATAATTGAAACTAGACTCTGAGCCCATTTAAAAAAAACAAAAAAACAAAAAAACAAAAAACCCTTTACCTCGGGCAATGACCAACTGTGTCTCTGTCCCACCCGCCCTCCCTCTGCAAGAGGCCGGAAATGTTTCCTCTCTCTCCTGCAGCTTTTTTCAAACCTCCTCAGCCAGCAAGTGGAATGTTTCAAATTCCTCAGTCACCTAGTTCCAGTCTAGTGTCCTCATGCAAGAAACAGGAGGGAGGCAGACAATCAAAGAAAAGGAGAAAACACAAACCATGGAAAGAGAATAAAATGGAGCCAGACAGAAATAACAGTCATGATAGAGCTGATTTCTTTTTTTCTTTTTTGGTATTGCGGCTTGGTGTTTCAGCGTCCTATGGCGTGCGGTGTATGTAAACGATCAGCATGGTGTCTGTATCTTATTATTAAGGATGTGTTTTGTTTGTCTTTTGTGGTAGAGGTCTGTTTTGTCTTCTCAGTGCTGGCAACATATCCCGTCTCAGTCAGCAACTAAAAGGAGTGGCCAGAAGGCAGAACTGCAGGGGGAGAAGACAGTGAGAGAGGAGAAGAGAAGGGAGGTGTGGGGTGTGGGGGAGTATAGAGACAGTCTGCTAAACTGAGATAGGGCACAGATATACAACACAGTCACTGTGATAGAACACAAATAAATTATGAGCTGCTATTTGGAGCTAAAAAACCAAGCTGCCAGTGAGCAATGACAACACAGCTCTGTGTTACCACAAAAGTGTTGTCTGGTAGCATCACATCTATTAATACTTGCCCTTTAATTCAGTTCAAGTTTTTTGTACACATTTAAATGCATAAACACACACTTTACATGTGTACAGATGTGTACAGATGGCCATATATATATATATATATATATGGCCATCTGTGTGTATATATATATATATATATATATATATATATATATATATATATATATATATATATATATATATATATATATATATATATATATATATATATATATATATATATATATAGTAAATCCACAAAATGTTCAGACTACAGGCAGAAAAATGTCCAGATGAGCCTTTGTTGATCTCCTCAGTCTTAATTAGTGTGTCTTTGCCTGTTTCCTCAAGTACTGCTGTGAGTGATTGTGTATATATGCAGTATCGAAAATGTTTGGTGGAGTGCAGTGAGGTCAGTATCTGGAGCAGAGGGCATGTCGGGCTCCTCTCTAATGAGCACTCCTCTGCTCCTTTTCTGTGTGTGTCTGTCAGGCCTGCACTGCTCCCACAGTCTATGTGCCCACCCAACCATACATCCCTGCCTAACCACCCAGCCTGCCAGGGCAGTGCCTCCGGGGGCTAACAGACTTACTAGAGATCCAGGCCTCAGGGGCCTTCAAAACCTTTCCTATGAACACCATTAAAGCGCAGTACAATTACGGCTGATGCCTTAGCCATATGGAGGCAGGCAGAGAATGTTGACGGAGTGTATTAGAGGTCTCTTAACAGGAGCTGGAAAGTAATTAAACAATGAATAAGAGAGTGATTATCTGGGAAATGTGGTGCAATAAAGAGAGAGAAAAAGAGATACAGTCAATGCCAGTGGAAAGAGAGCAAGACGAGATGAAGAGACCACAGCGATAAAAGAACTGATGTATATCTTATGGATGAACAGAACAGGGCTCAAGACAGGAATGTGTGATCACTTATCAGTTAAGGTTTGAAGGAATGTGCAGGATGTGTTTATGTGCATGTGTGCATTTTCACAAGTAGATACTAACATAAAAACACGGTTACTTTTAAATAAGGTCATGGTATTTTCCATTTAAATCAAGTAATTTTAAGTACATTGTGCTTTAACCGTGCATAAGAATGTTTTAAGCACAAATAATGAGATTCATTAATATGTTTTTACCTGTAAATTTGTTTTTACTCTGTGAGAAAATTTAGAACTGCCTTAGACCATGCATCCTCACAAATCATAAACATCCCACTGGTTTAAAAATTGATATAGTCAATATTTATTCAGTGTGAACAGAATCAAAATTATTAAAAACATTTAAAAAATAAAACACATTTAAAGTTGTGATATTGCTAATAATATACAATTCATTGACTAATTATAAAATTAATTGCTAAAATGTTGTAATCTATAAATCATCATCATGAATGTAATGAAATCAATCAATATATTAAAATTATCCAATTCCCACTTTTAGATGATAATAGGTTATATATCGGAATTTCTATATTGGAATGTGACCAATTCATTTCCCCTATCAGATTTGGCCGTGATATCTGCAGCTGGTTAACCAGCAGACTGTTGTGTACACGGTCTGCTGTGGACAGAGACAAAACACAATGCACACCTGGTGCAGCAGTAGAGATTTATTCAGGTCCATTTCACAGATCTAAACATTTACTAACTTTTTATTTAGTTACGGACATACTGCGTGGTAGTGGTGCAACAGGTATGCAGGCTGTATACAGGATTAATAATCAGGCTCCAAGTGGTTGTGCTAATGACATGTCTACCAGCCAAATCTACCATTTCTGGCTTCTATTTCTGAAGCTATTGTTTACATTTCACTAGCAGTAAAGTTTTTTTTCTACATTTTTACCATCATGGCTCTCTTTGCAATGAGTGACAGATCTCTCTACAGATGCACCACTCCAACCGAGCTTTCCTTATAGAGAGAAGTGGGGGCTTGGTGGCATGCTAATATTGTATTGGTAATTTTGTAAAGTATTGGTAATTTTGTGCGCACACTAATTTTGTGCATAAAGTAAGAACATTTCTACATGCATATTAGTGAAGGCCCAATGCCATTTTGGAAGTGTGTGTCTATGTTAATCAGGCTGACATGATATTAAGTCATGAAAACAGTCTGTTTTCTCTGATTCCTCCCACCAACCTTATCTGTTTTCTATTTTCTTTTTTCTTTTCAGAAACCACGACCCAAACCCAGACATTCCATTTCAAAACCCACTGAAAGCAACTACTTTGGTATGCCATTGGTGACCGTGGTCACTCCTGAGAGGCCAATCCCCGTCTTTATTGAGAAGTGCATCCGTTTCATTGAAACAACAGGTAAGAATCTATGTGATTGTAATGTTGACTTTGTAAAGACTGCAGATGTTTATTGTTATCCAGCAGGATGCTGTGCAGGCTGTTGTTTTGAGTCATTTAAATATTAATTGTATTGCAAAGGATCCATTCTTTCTCTGCGTGTTCCATACCTGCCTCTCTTGATTTATCCATTTTCTTTTCTCTGCATTTTTGTCTTATCTTAATCCTCCTCCCTGGAGGGATTGTTACCTACTCTGGTGTTCACTGCTGAGAGTGTAATTCCATAGTCTTCTTTAAATCACACACAGCCTTTGTATCTATGCGCATGCATCTGTGCTTTGTGCAGGTTTGATAAATTTAGTGCTCAGCTGAGCTATAAGCTTTGTAGGTGGGCAACTCCAGAGATATGAACCATATTGGCATGTCAACTTACTTTTTCATAAACTCAGTAGGTTCTTTATTTGCAAATGCATATTGCAGTGGTATTTGTATATTTAAATTCCCTGCAGTTTTTGTTGAAGGGATTGTGTGACACCTCCCAAATTGTGATCATGGTGGCTTCTGTTTCCATGAGTGGTTACAGTCTTTTTTGGGGGGGCTAACTTCAGAGTCAGTCATCAGAGCCACATTCAGAGCAGTGTGATGATGAAAAAAGGCAAATGGGATCTCAAGTTTGTTAAGGAGTCTAATGTTAAAATAGTTCTGTGTATTTTAACTAAAATTCTCTCATCTGCTTAGATAAACATTGGTGTGGATCAGTGTGTGTGCACAATTGTGTTTAGCTAACAGGTTTTCAGTCTGTTGCCCCTGACCCTGCCAGGCTGCTCTGGTGCCCCGCTGCCCTAGGACTGCCAGCTTGCTTCACACTCAGCCACCAGCTGTTACACTCAACCAGAGGCGTCTTAGTGCAGGGTTGATGTATTTCTATAGATATAGAAACATCGCATCTTTCTATACTTGCAGTTCTGTATGTTGTCTATAGCTGACTAAAATGTGGTTTAGAAAACTTTATTATACATTTTAATGATGTCTAAAAAAATACTTCCACTTAAAATTCTGTTTTTGTTTCATTCCATGAAATGAGTTGCTTTTGAGTAAGTGAGTTTGTCAAAACATTGCTGTTGCTTACTGACATGCCAGTGCATTCCACTGTAATCTCTGTCCTGATTAAAGACGTATTTGTGGATTACTGAGGCCTTACCAAACATTGACCATCTTCCTACGTGTTGGAGTGCAGGGGCATGGTTCTAGATAACAAGGCATCACATTAGATTTAACCTCACCCTGTTCAGATGTTAACTGGAGCAGTTACAGTATTCAGTTCTGGATGAGGGAGATAAACTGATTCAATATGTGTTTATGTATGTACACAAGCTTGTGCACACATGAGGATGAATTCTCCTCCTGCAGAGGTGTTTTCCACCTCTTACCTTCACTTCTTCAGTATTTCCCCCCTTTCTCTCATCCCATGTCCTTGTTTCTCTTCTTGTTTCTCCTGATTCACTTATCATACTCTCTCTCTTTGAGTACCTTCACCTGTCAGATTTGATTTCTTTCATCTTCTTCCTAACCTATATTTCTCTAACCCCCCCGCCCCCCGTCCTATCGTCACCTCTCTCAATTCACTGTATTTTTTTCTCCTTGTATCCTCAACCTCCTCTTTTTTGAGCATGCTGTGTGTGTGTCCTGTGTCTCTTAGCCAGGGGGTTGCCAGGTAATGTTCTGCCCCATAGCTCCCTCTGTTCGATCAATATCACAAGGTAGGAAATTGGAGGACCGTTGGGCTCAGCTCTTTTCTATGTGTGTATAGCCTGATCCTATGTTATTTGTGTGTGTGTGTGTGTGTGTGTGTGTGTGTGTGTGTGTGTGTGTGTGTGTGTGTGTGTGTGTGTGAGTGTGTGAGGAATGTTGTCTCACAGATATCTGGCGGTCATATCCAATAACAGTATGTGCACGAAAATATTTTATTTACATACATAACACATGCTGCGCTGAATGGCACTCCCACACACTGGGACGACTGGAAGGGGAAATGAATAACAATGTGTTATGAAATTTCGATTGTAGTCACTGTAAGTCAAACTTTACTTCTCCTGTATCTACGTCTACAATCTGTGCATATAATGGCACTTACAGGAAATTACCGTATAGCGCTGACACTATGTTTGTCACTGTAGTGTCGTTGATAATGAGTTTGTTGTGAAGCTGACCCTGAACCTGCAGCTTTGACCCACATCCTTCCCTTCTCCCTCCAACTCAAACAAAAATACCTCCAGCTAACCAAAACCCACTGTCCCTACTTTTATTTTTATCTTTTTAAATGCCATCAATAATCTTCTCACAGACTTGTGTTTGTGGATCCTAAAAAACCTTTACTATCTTCACTGATAAGAAATATTTTGGGGTCCCTGTTTAAATATTGGTCATTAAATTTTGAATGTATGACTACAACAACCAAATGTTATTTTATACACGTCGGAGGCATATGTTGTAGTAGGCAGTATGCATGATAGTAGTATTTTCTGGTTTCATATTTACTATTCAGAAGTCCCATTTCTTTTGTTGCCTCTCTTATTCATACTTCATAGCTCACTCCCATCGTCCTTGACAATAATGGGAGTGGATTTGGTATTTTGTGTTATTTTTATGCACACTGAGCTTGCAGAAAAGCAGCTATATAAAATCAATCCATAGTGACTGCTGTTATCTCTCCTCAGCTCTAGCTTTCTCTCAGCGTGGTAGCTACAGTGTGTTCTGCTCTTGGGTGCTGAGGTGATGAATGTGTGTTAGCGTGTGCGGGCATATCTGCTGGCCGTAGGAGCCTCCATAGCGACGTAAAGGGCAGCACCCAGCGACTGGCTGTCTCCACGGTGAACGATGAAATCAGCCTTTGGGCTGCTGAACCCAGAGAGACGCTGGAGTGTTGTCAGACAGTAACATGCGGCAGGAGCGCAGCCGCTAACTGCAGGAGCATTTATCACGCTCTCAGAGTCTGTGTGATTGCAGGTTCACACAGGTGTGTTTTTGGCCACTTGAGTGATGCTGGAAGCTGTGAACTCACCATAGATGGTTGTATTTTTCAGTCTCTTCTCTGTTCATGTGTGTGCAGTGCATGAGGATGGCACCAACAGCTAAAAAAAAGTGTTACAGCTAATATGGTATTTATTTTTCTTAATATGCCCTGTAATGAGGATTAATAATTGCCTAAGAGAATCAAGAGTTATTAGTAAAAGTTAAAGGAAACATAGTTAGAGGATGCAGATAAAACATGTTCATATTTATGTTGAACCCCGTAACTGCTTGTGTTTTGTTTGACCTCAAAGGAAAAGGAATGCTGTTGTCTGTTTTGGAGAAACTGTAAAAACTCCTTTATTCACCGTCTTTATCCACAGACTTTTCTTCCCCTCCCACTACTTTGTTGCTTTCTTCCATTCTTTTTATTATCCTATAACCTCTGTCTTTTATGTGTTTTGCTGTTTAAAGTGTGTTTCCTATCCTTCTATATGTCCCTCCTTATCTTAATCCCTTTATTTTTTTTCTTATTTTCTCTTTCATCAGTCTGACCCTCACTCCTATGTGTCCTCATACTCCCCCACTATTTTTTCTTCATCCTTGGGTGCTTGTCCCATTTTGCACCCTATATCTCTCCCCCCACCCACTGCTGCATTACTCCCCTGTCCCTATCTCTCCTCCCATCCCTGTTTTCCTAGTGTCTGGCTAGAAAAGCTTTTGTGGATAATTGATTGGTAGAAGGAGGAGATCGATGCTGTATGCCTTGACTGAGAGCTCTCTCATTTCCTCCCTGCCTCTCTCTATCTCACCCTCTTTTTCTGCCACTCCCTATCTCTCTCACTCCCTCTGGACTGCTCTTTGTCTCCCTGAATCGCCACCAAAGTGTGAATGTAGACAAATTACAGGGTTTGGAGATGGAATCTTATTTATTTCTAAATTGGAAAAAATACTAATGAACCAAAATGAAGTGAGCCTCCATTCACACCTACAATCTATATGCCTTTTCATGGTGTCAATGTGCAAATTATAAAAGTTCTGTTTCTGAGATTTGTCCTTAAACTTTAAAACTTTAGACTACATTAGATTATTACACTGTTATAGAGTAAATTATTGCTGTAAACACTTAATAGAATCCAGCAGACCTCCTTGGCTGCTTCAATCAGACCACACTAGGCTGCACCTGCTGTGAGCCATTAAAAGTCAGGAAACATACATATTCAAGCAGAAGGCAAGGAAAACAGAGGTAAAATTAAGTGAAAAATAAGTTTGTTGCATTGGTGGTCATTAGTCTTGTGTTTTTATGTTGCTGAACTCCTATCAGCATAATGATTTCTAAGTCTGAACTAGTACTGAATATGGACCCAAGTTGTCTTATCACTCATTGTTCCTCTCTCTCTGGTATTTCTGTTGGTCAGTGGGCACCTGGAATACCTTAAAATACAAATTGAGCTCAAACATGCACATTTTAGCTTTGCTGCGTTTCTTCCATTTTCCACCAATACCTCCTGTGCGTCCTTTTAGTAAATATAAATACAATTTCTGTTGAGCATCTAAAAATGGCCTTTGTAAACAGCCCCTTGAGAATGACTTTGAGAGGGAAAAGCACGTTCCTCAAGTCATTTATATATGTGTGGCACTAAGGTACCCTCAGCTTGTCACCATGCACCAGCAGGCTCTTAGCAGGCCTGCAGGAGTGCTTTATGGGTTTAATAAATAGTGCTAATAGTGTGTTTAGATGGAAGGGAACATAGGGAAAGGCGATTAAAGGAGCCTGGAGTAACTACTTTTTCGGCCCTTCAGAGTGCATCTACATACCACATAATGATATATCAGAGGGTTGTTGGAGGTGAATGACCAGCTATTATAAATAGTTGATGCTTGTTGCAAATTAAAGGCATGAAAAGGAATACTGTACTAATAATGTTACTTGCTCTCTCTCTCCACCAGGTTTGAGCACAGAGGGCATCTACAGGGTCAGTGGAAACAAGGCAGAGATGGAGAGCATGCAGCGGCAATTTGACCAAGGTGAGTTACTTCTCATATACAACATTCACATATTCTTGTTCCAGCTGTACACTTACTTGCTTGCTGTGAAGAAAAAAAGCCATGAAGATGTGTGTGGGTGTGTGTATGTCTGACTGTCTATAACAAGCTTGGATTCCCTTAATTAACCAGGGAGCGCTAATTCTACTGAGGGAATTGGCCTTCGCTTCCTTTTAGACTGTAGAGCTGCCTCCTCAATCTTCAATCTGCTATTGTGTGCGTGCACATGTACACACATGTGCGTGTACATGTGCTCTCACTTTGTGTGCCCATGCGTACGTCTATCAGGTGTGGGCAGTTAATTACCTCCAGATTGGTTTGGTTAATGAAGCATGTCACTGGTGAGATAGATGGCAGAGCAAGATGGCCTGCGAATGCATGTGTGTATATGCATGTGTCCACGCCTGGTTGAGGTTAAATTCAGCTCAGGTAATCGGAGTTGAAGCCCTGCATTGAATCATTCTGAGCCTCGGCCCAATGGGACAAGACAGTTACAGGTGAAACTGCAGTGCAGGTGTCTCATAGCCACACTGAAGATGGGACTTCATTGACTCCCTGAAGATTCTGATAACTCATTAAAGGACAAAGCAGATTCAGAAGCATGGCACTCTTAAAATGGGAGCATGCCTCAGTCTGAGGAGTATCTGTAGTCCTTTTTTGCCTCTCTTCTTCCTGCACATACTACCTTTTGTAAAGTTGTAAAGTAAAAAGTTATCAGAAAATGGCTTTTTCAATTAAGTCTCTTGCTCTATCTGCTAGAGTGGTGCTCTAGTGGCTCTGCTGTCTGGACTGTCTCTCTGTTCAATTCAACTTAATAATAGCCTATGGTTCATTTTACTTCTATATATTAAGTGGAGGATGTTATTCAAAATGCCCAGATGGTGCATCGTCAAAGATGATATTCATTTTCTATTTGTAAGTGGAGTCAAGTCAGATTTATTTATATAACCCAAACTCCAATCAGACAAGGCCTTACAAAATCTGCACAGCATATGACTCCCTCTGTCCTTAAACCCTCAGTTTGGATATAAAACTCCTACAAAAAACCTGTAACTGGGGTCAAAAAGGGAGACACATCAGGAAGGGCAATAAAGAAAAGATCCCTCTTCCAGGACAGACATGCAATAGATTTCATATGTACAGACAGAAATACTAAGAGTAGTAATTCATAGTCTATTGATAGTTTGATAATGATGAAATAACCAAACAGGAATTTGTGTGTTTTTTGTTTGTTTTTTTAGCTAATCAAGCAAATTGAATACTTGATAAATCAAGGTACTTTATCACATTGATGAAAAAAAAATCATGTAAAACTCCAATATTGCCATAAATATCCAAATTTGCAACATTGCCCACAATGATGTGACATAACCAGAGATTAAAGGGATAGCTACTTTGGTAGAACATGTGCAGCAAAATCTCTCATTGAATAAACACCAAGAGCTTCACAAAGGTAGTGTACAATATGTAATTGTTTTGGAGTGCATGAGATTGTTTGATTGAAGACTTCATGAACTTCCAGAGGCTAATGTATTATTCCCACTCTTTCTTTTTCACCAGATCACAACCTGGACCTGGTGGAGAAAGACTTCACCATTAACACAGTAGCAGGAGCGATGAAAGCCTTCTTCTCTGAGCTACCTGAGCCTCTGGTACCCTACAGCATGCAGGGAGAGCTGGTGGAGGCCTTCAGTAAGTCCCGGGCTCTGGTGTGAGAGGACAAGGGGGCCAAGGGAGGTGGGGAGGGTTCACTAAAACCTGAGGTGTATTGGATTTTGCCTGAAATCCTTTTTCCCCCTTCGTTGTAACTTTTCTTCAACTAACAAGCAAAACTCTTGCAATCCAAATCCATCCATGGGGAGAATTGGATTTGTCACTCGGCAAGGAGCTGGGGAACACAAGAGAAAAGGATGGAGGAGAGAATATTTAAGGCTTCGGGGGAAGGGGAATGTGGTGGTGATTGCACATGATGGAGGGATACAGGAGCACTGTGGATAGCAGGGCCTGGATGAAGTATGAGAAAACAGTCATGTTAGATAAACGAGCGTGCTCCTCCGCTCTCTACTGCCTCTCTTTTTCTTGTTGTGTCCTGTAATCTGTCGGAATGGAGGTTTAAGGCATAGCTTAGTCTTGCATCGCGCCAGAGAGATTTACCCGCGAGCCGCAAGGCTGCTGTCACTCACCAAGCTCTGCATGTGTGTATATCGCCTGTGAATATTCTCATTTGTCCAGGTCATATTTATCTCTAGGCAACAATGATTCCAAAGCAACTGGACTTAAATTTGTCTTATGAAGACGTTTCGCCTCTTATCCAAGCGGCTTCATCAGTTCGTAACGCATCGGCCTGACTAGTCCTCACTAGTCTGACAACACAGTGGAGATAGACCCAGGTATTTATCCCTGCGAAAGTGACCGCCCAAACTATCTCCTACAACAATAGTTCGTTAGTGGAGTTTCACCTGACCATTGTTTTGGTCAGTGAGTCATCCCTGTGAACGACAGTCGTTAGGAGTGGATGGGGCTAATGGCAGATTACAGTCGTTAGGCATGATGGGTGTTTGCCTGTGAACGACAGTCGTTCTGCTCGTTAGAGTCACTTGTTGTTGGTTTCGGGCAGCTTTTGTTCTTAAGTTTCCTGGGAATGGTGGAAAGTGCAGCATTGTAAATAGGTGAAAGATTGTGTCTCAAACCCCCTCCTCTGTTTAAAGATGGTTTCTCTACTTTTACGTAAATGGCTTCTTTGACCCCTCTCTCAAACCATCTGTCCTCCCTGTCCAAAATTCTGACATTACTGTCTTCAAAGGAATGGTCCTTTTCCTTAAGGTGTAAATAGACAGCAGAAACTGGACCTGAGGAGGTTGCCCTTCTGTGCTGGGCCATTCTCTTGTTGAGTGGTTGCTTTGTTTCCCCAATATATAGATCTTTGCAATCTTCGCTGCATTGGACAGCGTATACCAAGTTGCTTTTTTGGGCATGTGGTAGCTTGTCCTTTGGGTGTACCAGTTTTTGTCTGAGGGTATTGCCAGGTTTGAAACAAACAGGGATTTGGTGTCTGTTAAAGATTCTCCTGAGTTTCTCTGATACCCCAGATACATAAGGGATGACTATGTTTTTCCGTTTTTCCTTAGTTTCTGTTCCCTCTGAGCTATTGTCCTTTTTGGATCGTGTCCTTCTTTCCAGAGTCCAATTGGGATAGCCACAGGTTTTCAGAGCTCCCCTTAAATGTTTATGCTCTTTCTCCTGGGCTTGAGTAGTGGTAGGTATTTTATCAGCCCTGTGTTGCAAGGTTCTGATAACTCCCAGTTTGTGCTCCAGAGGATGGTGTGAGTCAAAAAGAAGGTATTGGTCTGTGTGAGTGGGCTTCCTGTATACACCAATGTGGATGTTCCTGTCATCATCAAAGTATACATCACAATCCAGAAAAGGTAAGTGGTTGTTTTTCACATCTTCTCTAGTGAACTGGATGTTTTTGTCCACAGAGTTAATGTGCTCAGTAAAGTGCTGTAATTCTTGGGTTTTGATTTTAACCCATGTGTCGTCCACATACCTAAACCAATGGCTTGGTGATGTTCCTTTATATGATTTTAAGGCTGTCTGTTCCACCTTCTCCATGTATAAATTAGCCACAATTGGGGACACTGGTGAGCCCATCGCACAGCCATGCTTTTGCCGGTAGAAAGTGTTGTTGAACTGGAAATATGTGGTGTTTAGGCACAAATCCAGTAACTGACAGATCTGGTCTGGGGTGAGGTTGGTCCTGTTCGGTAAATTCTCATCATGATTTAAATGATATCTCACAGTTTCCACTGCCTCCATGGTTGGAATGCAAGTGAAAAGAGATGTTACATCATAGGAGACCATGGTTTCATCATTTTCTAGTCTTAAACCATGGACTTTTCTCACAAATTCCTGTGAGTTTTGGATGTGGTGAGGTGTGTTCCCAACCAAAGGGGCTAAAATGTTAGCCACGAATTTGGCAATATTGTACGTGACGGAGTTGATACTACTAACAATGGGTCTGAGTGGGACCCCTTCTTTATGGATCTTGGGGAGTCCATATAGGCATGGGATAGTATCTTGTGGGTAAAGCCTGAGGTACTGTGAGCGGTCAAAGGCTCCATCTTTTTGTAATTTCTGTAAGCATGCTATAACCTTTTTCTTATACCCGCTGGATGGGTCTCGTTTGAGGCTTTCATATGTGTTTTTGTCATTAAGCAGAGTGTAAACCTTAGAATGGTAGTCCTCCGTGTTTAAAATGACTGTGCATCTCCCTTTATCTGCTGGCAGGATTGTGATGTTTTTGTCTTTGCTCAGCGATGCCACAGCTTTCCTTTCATGAATGGTGAGGTTTGACGGAGGGACCTTAGCACCGGACAGGGTTGCAGATACTTTCACCCTCAGCTGTTCAGCTTCTGTATCATTAAGCTTATTTTTCCTTATCGCAGCCTCTGTTGCTGTGATAAGCTCAACTATAGGAACATGGTCTGGTGTTACTGCAAAATTCAGTCCCTTTGCTAGGACTTCTTTCTCAGGGTGGGTGAGTTCCCTGTCTGACAAGTTTTTAACCCATCTGTTTTGTAATCCATCTTGAGATGTGGGTTCTGTTATTTGCCTCCCTTCTAATGTTTCTGTAATGTTTGTATTCCTGTGATGGAGGTGAAGGAATTTCTTTTTCTGTCTTTCTTTGCTCTTAGTGTGTTGAGCTAGTTGCGCTTTCCCCGTGAACTCTACAACCCTTTCAAATAGTTCTGTGGGTAGGAGTGTTTTGAGTTTAAGGAGAAGGTGGTCAGTTTTCTCCTTAAGCCTGTTTATGGTAAAATTTATCTGTCTGATTCTTTCATTAAGAAGTTGTTTTTGGGCCCTCTCCAGTATATTACTGGCCCTTTGTCCTCTCATTGAGGAACGCAACCGTAGGCTGGTTGGTATGAGCAAGTTCTGTCTGCATCTTAGGTTAAACCTTAAATGATTTCTGTGATCCGCAACTTTCCGAGCCAACTTTTCGTAATCTCTCACTGTTTTGAGGGTGTCCAACCCAAAATTCTCAGTGATAAGCCTATGAATATTCTCATTTGTCCAGGTCATATTTATCTCTAGGCAACAATGATTCCAAAGCAACTGGACTAAAATTTGTCTTATGAAGACGTTTCGCCTCTTATCCAAGCGGCTTCATCAGTTCGTAACGCATCGGCCTGACTAGTCCTCACTAGTCTGACAACACAGTGGAGATAGACCCAGGTATTTATCCCTGCGAAAGTGACCGCCCAAACTATCTCCTACGACAATAGTTCGTTAGTGGAGCAAAGATCTATATATTGGGGAAACAAAGCAACCACTCAACAAGAGAATGGCCCAGCACAGAAGGGCAACCTCCTCAGGTCCAGTTTCTGCTGTCTATTTACACCTTAAGGAAAAGGACCATTCCTTTGAAGACAGTAATGTCAGAATTTTGGACAGGGAGGACAGATGGTTTGAGAGAGGGGTCAAAGAAGCCATTTACGTAAAAGTAGAGAAACCATCTTTAAACAGAGGAGGGGGTTTGAGACACAATCTTTCACCTATTTACAATGCTGCACTTTCCACCATTCCCAGGAAACTTAAGAACAAAAGCTGCCCGAAACCAACAACAAGTGACTCTAACGAGCAGAACGACTGTCGTTCACAGGCAAACACCCATCATGCCTAACGACTGTAATCTGCCATTAGCCCCATCCACTCCTAACGACTGTCGTTCACAGGGATGACTCACTGACCAAAACAATGGTCAGGTGAAACTCCACTAACGAACTATTGTCGTAGGAGATAGTTTGGGCGGTCACTTTCGCAGGGATAAATACCTGGGTCTATCTCCACTGTGTTGTCAGACTAGTGAGGACTAGTCAGGCCGATGCGTTACGAACTGATGAAGCCGCTTGGATAAGAGGCGAAACGTCTTCATAAGACAAATTTAAGTCCAGTTGCTTTGGAATCATTGTTGCCTAGAGATTAACATGTGTGTATATGTGTGTTTTTTAACGACCCCAGCGAGACCCTTCAGCCGTGACAGACACCTGATAAAGCTCCTGCAGTGTGCGCCACAGTAGAGGAAAAGAAGAAACAGTGAAAGAGAAAAGTGAGGTTGAATTAGAGACAAGAGTATGCAGTTTGAAAGGAAAAAAACAGCAAAGATGAAGAGATGGAGGAAGAGGAGTTGAAGAAGAGATTTAGGAAAAGCTGGGTGGATGGATTTCAGTGACGTTATTTGAAATAAGATGTAGGAAGTTAGTTAAGTTTTGATCACTGATGATGGATGTGCAGCAGGAGGAACTGGGACTGTGTAAAGTGATTCCGCCTCAAATCTGTTTTTGATCCACACTGACCTCATTGTGGGAATACATGCTCAAATTCTCTGATTGTAAATCATGTTTGTGATGTGGAGGAGAACATCTGCTGCTCTCGCTGCTGCTTTCTGCCTCACTTACATACACACTGGACGGACTGTGTTAGCTGGTGACGTCAGCTTTTCTGACTCACTCCTCACTGCCATCAGGCTTAACACACCCTGTGTGTGTGTTTATGTGTGTGTAACTGGGAGTTGCTGCAATCTGCAGGACACTGTGATGGGTGTGTGCGTGGTATGTTTCTCTTCTGGAATGTGTGTGGTCTTTGTCTGATTTTTTTTTTTTCTTCTGAGAACTGTAGTTCGGCATCATTATGAATCGTGTGTGTGTTTTTGTCAGTCACTGGGATGTATGAAATTTGTGCTGTTGTATGAAATCACTGTCTCACACAGATTTTTTTTGATAGCTGAATCCAATTGCTTTCACTATGCTCTTCAAACTCTCCTCTTCACCATTGCACCCCCCCCCCCAATTCCTCTTTCTCCTTTTACTCCCTGCTCTCACTCTCCTGACATCTTTTCTTTTAGCCACTTTCCTCTAATCTCTTGTCTCTCTCTGCCTCCATACAGAGATCAACGATAGGGAGCAGCGCTTCCAGACGATGAAGGACATTCTGCGCCGCTTCCCCAAGGAGAATTATGAGGTCTTCAAATATGTCATCAGCCACTTGAACAAGTGAGTGAGTGACGGGGTCAGAAACGGCCTTTGACAGCCGTGCTGACTACACCGCCGGTCACTCAGTCAAGTGACCCAGTGGTGACATCACCGAAACCAGCTCACTGACAGAATAGGGGTTTTACTCAGGTTGAGTCATGATCTGTGTTTAGTATGTGGATAACAATAGATTTATTTATTAATAGTTGTACATTATCCCAGGTATTAAGGTATTTGTTGTGCTGATTGTTGCTACTGTGGCAGCTGAAAAAAAAGAATTAAGGAAAGGATGACAAATTTACTACTGTGCTACAAAAAGGCAGGAAAATTTTATAGTCTATGTTCAAACTACTGCATAGTAAGGGGTCCAGTCAGCAAAGCTGCTGGAACCATATTGTATTTGTTAGGATTATTATAATTGTGCCCTAAAGATATCTGAATCTCAGAAACTGTAACAGCTACAGTTCCCAAACTTGGCAGATAGGTTTGAAAATCTCACCTACTCCTCTATCAAAAAAAATATATACTGATTGGCCAGATGGTGGTACTGTAACAACAAACTTTACGTCTTGGTCTATAAATTTTGACCCGCAAGTCTGAGAAACATAACTGTCCACATAAGCCAGGTCCATTTGCGTCTAGATAGATTTTTGCCATTTTTAATTTTGTCAAATCTGTTTTTTCGCTACTCCTCCAAAAAAGTTTGAGCAATTGGCACCATATTCGGCATATCTGGATATTCTGTCAGGGTTGTTTAGCGTTTGGTCACGATTGAATGTGACAAAGGTTTGCCTCACTGCAACCTGTGGTCAATTCAGAGGTCTGTCACTCTATATTTTTCAAAATATGCAAAATCAATTAACATCTATAGCTCCATGTGCTGTCATTTTTGCTCAGACCCCATTTATTGCCGCTTGTGGCTATATTTCCTAGTATAGTTTTTAGTAAAGCTGGGGAATAGTTCAGATTCATTGCTTATCGATTCACATGATCATATATCATGGTCATCATTAAAGATTGCAAGCAAATTTTAATTAATTGAAATTAACACATGAACAAAATATTTCTTAATAATAGTAGAATGCAATTCACTGCACTGAATATCAGTTACAATATTTTATGTGATTTTGTATACATTTACTATATATGATTTACTTATATCTGTATAAAAAACGAATCTTTTCTTAAATATTGTGATATCAACCATATTGCTCAACCTTAATTTTCAAGTAAAAAACATGAAAGGGATATGCACAGACAAGAAGGGTAAAATAGCACTTAATGTCTAAAAGGATGCAGTTAGTGTAATTCTATATTTTTCTTATTGTCAACAAATCCAGAGAATTGACTGAAACCAACAATGTGTTTGTCTGTCTCTCAATACTTTCCTACCCTACCTCCCTACCTTGTCCGCCCCATGTGTTCATTCTAAAATCTGTAAAAACTGGTCACAAATATATTATTTCATTTTTAAAGTTGATTCTTCAAACCGCTGGGCACTAGTTTTTATCAATTCATCATTATTCACACAAGAGTAATTTGTAGATATGCTGGGGATTTTTTTCAGCCACAAATTAATACTAATTTGGTTCTACTGAATCTTTATAGTAACTGGACAGGGTATGTGAAAATGATTCAAAATAAACTACCATGCCAAAATTGATCTTAATGATTATGTGGCTCAGTTTTATGCTTTTAAAAGTAAACACAGAGGAATAAGTTACAGTACGTTGGGCATTTTTGACCATGTGAAAAAATCTTTTGCTAGTGTATTAGCCTAAGTTTATATGATCATGAATTTATAGGAGACCATCAGATTTTATTCAGTGGTAGATTAATTGGAGTTTTCTTTTGTTGGTTTGTGTCTCATTTTGGTTTCTCTGTTATCCTACTTGCCCAGGGTGAGTCAGAACAACAAGCTGAACCTGATGACCAGCGAGAATCTGTCCATCTGTTTCTGGCCCACACTGATGAGACCAGACTTCACCACCATGGACGCCCTGACTGCTACCCGCACCTACCAGACAATCATTGAGAGCTTCATCCACCAGTGCGCATACTTCTTCTACAATCAGCCACTGGCCGAAGGCCTCCCTGGCTCCCCCACCTCCACGCTCTCCTCTGGCGGAGGAACCTCGGCCTACTCCTGCATGGCTGGAGGCTACTCATCCTCGCCGTCTCCGTCCCCCGCTCCCTATGTCCTCCCTGCTACCCCTCCTGTCATTCCGCACTATGGCCCTCCTATCCACCACCATCACCACCATCACCATCAACATCAGTCCCCACCCCACTCCCCACCTCCTACTCCACAGTCACCAATCCCTGCCCTGCTGCCGCCCTCCCTGCACCCCCATCACCCTCCCACGGAACAACACACGCTGTGAACCAGGGATCAAGGGAAAGAAAAGAAAAAAACAAACAAACAAAGAAGACGGATAACAAGATATAGAGATTTAAGGGGTTTGGAAAAAGAGATTTTGAAGTATGGGAAGGAACTGAAAAAAAATCATTGATACTAGAACAGGAGATAGGAAGAGAAGTTGGGAGAGATTGAGTGAGATGCAGTATGTACAGGGAGAAAGCTACATGTTTGGGAGAAGGGGGGGGGGGGGGGGGGGGGGTGTTGAACACACACAAGGCAGAAAAGGGGAACACTGAAGAGCCTTTGAACTGGCAGTATGATCTTTCTCCCTCCTTGCCATTTTACCCCACTGTCTCTCAATCTCACTTCATCTAGACCTGCCCTCCTTGCCTTATAGAGAACCTATACACAAACACACAAATGAAGAGTGAAATGTTGCCAGTAACTGTTAAAGGGACTCAGGGAGGGACTCAGAAGTGAAGTGCACGGGGAACACACAAACAAACACACACTTGACATAAACATCCAGTGGCCAGTGTGCCTCCAACAACCATTCTCCTCAATCCCTCAGCCTTTCTAACTGTGCTGGGAATTTTGGTGGGGTGGCGCACGTTTCTCGCTAACCGACCTACCTAACTGTACCTACCTGGAGGCTGCGACTAGGGCAAAGTGGAGCAGAGTCCTGAACGCATATTTGTTTATTTTACCACCATACCAGAGGACTTAAGCAAGAAACACGTGTTACTACTCAACTGACAGGATGTTCTGTCCTCCACGACTCACATATTCCTGTCTATCAACCCCTCATGCAGCTACGCACACGCACACACACACACACACACACACACACACACACAGACAAAACAGTTTCAGTCAAAGCAGTATGCCAAGCACAGAAAAAAAACCCAACCGACCGGATCTGCTGGGCAGCAGATTGGGGCAAAGGATTATGGGTGCTCTCACACCCTTGGCATTCTGGGAAGGCACCTCCCAATCTCCTGTTGGCTCTCTCTTGCTCTCTCTCGGTATGAACTTCAACCTCATGCCCTGTCCTTGTAAACACATGAAGAAACTGCTTAAAAAGTGGATTTTAAAATCTTGACTCTACACTTAAATCCCCAGTTTCACTTTCGGAATGTGTGTGTGTGTGTTTATTTTTTTATTATTATTATTATGTCATCCTCTTATGCACAGAGATACCTGGGCCTGTCAGTCAGTGAGTGGCCTTGTGTGTAAGTGTTTGTGTGGCTGGCTATCTTGTCCGTGTGCGCATGTATCCATGGCATTTTGTTTTACCTGAATTTCCCTGTATTAGGCAGATAGTGGAATAATTCCAGTGTTGGACCTTCACCTGTCATGTTGCTTCTTTCACGCTGTGGTGGTTTCACAAGTGAGTCAACGCTGCAGTTTTCATAGTAAGGACCTTGTTCATAAAGCACTTTTCTGAGCACTTTGAAGGCACATTTTAAATTGGAGCTGCCATGACGCAACAGCCACCGTTCACTTTATTGTCAGTCCACCCTACTCACGCTCTCTCTCTCTCTCTCTCTCTCTCTCTCTCTCTCTCTCTCTCTTTCTCACTGGGAGCACACCACTGACATCTAGAGGAAGTAATGGGTATGACAGCCATAACCTCGCTTCAACCACTGCATGGGCGTAGCACCATTTTCCTACTGTGGTTTTTGTAGCGTCAGCTTCTCTTATAGGTGCAATTGTCAAGATTTATCTTCATTGTATGTCTGGTAAAAAATATCTTGAGAGCTCATGAAGTGTACATAAAACAGCAGTACACAGTTTTTAAATTTGGTACCAATAAATTGAGATTATACACAGCACCAGTCAAAAGTTTGGACACACCTTTCCTTTCAGTTGAATCAGAAATTGTGTCCAAACTTTTGACTGCTGCTGTAGATCCTGGTTCTGTTAGCTCTGTTGCCATGTGGCCACATTGCAGTTGATTAGACATGCAGTGAATGAAATTGCTTTTCTGTTTTCTACTGTTAGTTTCCACTTCCCTATGGACACAGAGGCACTCAGCTCTATTAAAGGAGTGCATACTACTTCCCATATTTGAGTGAAAGAAATGAAGACTTAGGATAGATTGGCACAATGTAGCATTACAGGCCAGACGGAAGAACTGGAAGCGAGATTCGAACATTGACAGGTGGGAGGCCTATTGCCTGAAATGATCGGTAACCTCTGCTCCTGGCCTCAGCACGCTGCCCTCTTAGGACACAGCGTTATACCTCTGGAAGGAAAACTCAAAACCTGCTCTTAGTGGACTCAAAATATAATTCGCAAGGGTGTAACCACTACACCAGACTGCCCCCGCTGGCACTGTTACGCCACCACATCCCCTTGTCATTCCCTGTCCAAGAGAGACAGTTGGGTCTGGGAGAGACAGCAGACAGAACAGACAGGCCATTCATCCGACTGCATGACTGGAATGGAGCATCACAAAATTCCTGGGCCCAGCCTGCTGTTACCGTAGAAACCGGCGAGATGGGGCTTGAGGAGAATTGCTGAGCCCTGATCGAAGCAGCTTTTGAAATGTGTGAGTGTGTGTGTCTGCATCTGTGTGTGTATGCATTTCTGTGTTTGTGTGAGCTCAAGAAAGAGTGTGCATGTGAACTTATGCGTGTTAATGTTAAGCAGATGCTCACCAAGGTCACTTATTCTGTTTGACACTGAATTGCATCTCTGCATTTCTCCCCAGACTGTCCTCTCTGCCCAAAAGGAAAAAAAAACCTTTTAACCAATCACTGAACTCTTAAAGGAGCTTTTATCAGTCTACCTATTTACCTTGTGCGTGGGTGTTTGTGTTTGTGTGTGTGTGTGTGTATGTATGTATGTGTGTGTGTGTGTGTATGTGTGTGATGGTAGATGAGGAGGAATTAAGTATGGGTTTGAGCTAACATGCTAGCATGCTGTGCTTGGCAGATGGCCAGACACCAGCGTGATCCAAACAAACGTGAAGGAGAGGAATGCAGTTCTCCTCGCGGTCATTACCCCGCTGTGTAACCCTGTTAGCTCGTCCAGATTACACACACTGATCCTCAGAGAAAGTGTGAGAGAGATGAGGGAACGATGGGGGAGAGAGGGAGAAGGGGGAAGATGGACAGCGAGTGGGTGAATGGGATCATTATTTGGGAGATGGAGGGAGGAAGGAGGGGGTGACCACTGGTACTTGTGTGTGAACGCCGGCCAGTGGCGTTCCCTGTGTATATCAATGTGTTAATACTGAACTGACTGTGAGGCAGCCAAAGACTGTGGAAAAAAGGGTCGAGGGAGAGATGGGAAGCAAAGTGACAGTTTAGAAGAACAATTGAATTTAAAAATGTGACTTTGGTTCAGCGATAATATGTGGCTGCATTGCTTTTCTTTTTTTTTGCAACAATGGTGACAGATGTCTGTTAAGTTAAAATGAGAAACAAGCAAAACTATATTCAAATGGTTGTTTATTTGTATGTTAGGGGGTCTAACACTTTGCCCTTTAGTCAGTGGTGATAGAAAAAAAAGTTTCTTTTTATGTTTTATTTTAATAATTAAAAAAATACAAAGCATTTTTTTTTAACAATTTCTTTGTGAACGATTGAGAGACCAGCCCAGTATAGTGCATGATTACTTCCCGACCAAGGAAGAGGGCTCCACCACTCTCACTATTTAAGAGATGATAAAAAAGAAGAAATAATGGGGGGAGGGGAATAATAAAAAAAATAATGAAGTACTGTAAACTGAAAAGATAACATCAAACAAAAAAAAAACTGTCATTATTTGCTGAGTATGGTAATTTGTCTCAATGGGAATGGTGTATACAGCAAGGCCTTATGTGATCTGTATCATAGTTAATAAATCAAATCTTGTAAAATTCCTGCTTCTTGTCTCTTTGTTACACAATGACCTGCTGACACATGGTTCAAACGTGGAACCCTTGACCAACTTTGAGGACAAAGGTGAATGTACCAGGACATATTTTGCAGTTACAAGAAAGAATTGAATCCTTTTAAAACTGACAAAGCTTTGGAAAAAGCTGGTAAGTGGACTTGAGTTAAGAGGTCAAATGACTGTTTCCAAGGTCAAGAATGAACCTCTAACTTGCTATTTATAAGCAGCATGTAAGAGCACTGAAATACATTGAAAATGGCAGAAAAGGATAATTACACAAAACAGTATAAGCAATATACATGTGAAAATACAGTTATTTTGAGTTTTCAAATGAACTAACTTAACGTGGAATTCTGACCCTGAACACAGCAGACAAGTAAGAGGCCGCAGGCTGGTTTTTCACATTGTGACATGCAACAGTGCAACCTGAAAAGAGGAACATCAACAACAGTAAAACCACCATCAAATATTGACTTGAACGTCTTGCTGAGTCACGTATTGCAATACATTACAGTCATTTGGCAGATGCTTTTGTTCATACTAGCTACACAACTTACAAATGAGGCAAGACAATCAAGCGTTGGACAATAGTGACTCAGGAAGAGCCGTGGTACAAATTCTCAAGTACTACCAGGTACGAATGCAATGAAAAAGAGCAATTTATTAATAATTATTAAAGTAATCAAAAACTGGAAGTAGAAAAGTCTATAAGAAATACAATAAACAGTACTCAAAATAAATGTGAGGTTCAGTGTCTTGCTCAAGGACACTTCAACTCTGCACTGGAGAAAACAAAGCCTATTATCAATGGAACAACATGCTCTACCCACAGAGCTTTAGTCATCTCTGATTCAGCAGAGGAGCTAAATAAACTGTGACCCTGATCCACCTTTACAAAGACAAGCCCTACTGACACAGACATCAACACATTGTGACACAAGAAAAGTATGTAAAGAGCAATCCCCATAATTGTTTGTTGTCTTGATCTATCACACACAACACTGAGACTGGAGCTTTGCAGTACAGTTTGGTTAACACTGTTGGTAAAGTTTATTAAACTGTAATAGAAGTAATTACCGTTTAATAAACTAAAGGTTTTCATTATCGATTAATCTGTTGATTGTTTTCTCAATTATTTGATTAGTTGTTGAAAAACCCAAGATTCAACACAGATATTCAGTTTACTATCATGGAGGAATAAAGAAACCAGAAAATATTCACATTTAAGAAGCTGGAACCACAGTATTCTAACAGCTCTTTAAAAAAATAACTGAAAATGATTAATCGATTACCAAAGTAGTAATTTTCATCATCGATCATTGCAGCCCTAAATTACAGGCATAGGAAGATGTGCATGAATTAACTTTTTCTGCACTGTGGTTCCATTTTAAAAGTTTCTTTCATACAATATGTCATAGTTTATTCTCACTGGACCACAGTTTGTCGCACTGTTCTGCACACTGTTTGTTAAGGGACAGTAAAGCCACAAAGGGGGGGAGGGCAGACGAGGTCATGGAGGCCCACAGGACCATCCTGGTTCCTAGGAGAGCGGGCCCAGAGAAGGGCTCAGTCTGTGCCATTTCAGGGTGATGTAAGGATTCTGGTCCCTGAGAGGGCGATGTGAAGGCCTCACTGCCATTTCATGATGCCCTCATCTGACCTTTTCATTGAGTCAAACCAAAGGAAATCCATGTCCATGACCTTTGTGGTGCATCTCTCTTCACTCTGGCACAGGAAAAAAAAAAAAAAAGAGCGGCTGATTGGGAATGAAAAGGGCAGGCCCGTGTGCACACAGGACACACGACCCTTGAACTCTAACCTTTACGAAGTGTCATGAGGGAGCGGGCAGCGTGGGATTTGATTGGAAGTCAAATATGGGGATCTTCAACTTTGCTTGACAGGCCACAGTGGGGATGAAACCAGTTACAGACATGCATGTATGAGATGAATTTGCACCCTTTGTTCATCTCTAATTTCATTAAATCACAATCATCCACCCTTTTTTCCTCTTGATTTATTATAACGCTTCTTCCTTCACAGGCATGTTGCTGTTTTGCCTTGTGCGTACACACTTCAGCCGCTAGGAGGCTCACTTGTCCCACACTATCCGTCACAGCCTGCCGTCTTGTATTTGAGTGAAGGAGGCAAACGCAGACCATGGACCTAATTGATTAGGTCAAGATTTGGATGTCAGGAGTGAGACGACGTTTTAATCCTGCGCTCACAGTGAGCTGAATGCGAGAATCTCAAGGCTTTTTCTTATTGATGTCGAGCTCCCACTTCCCCCTCTTACAGTTTGAAGTTGAAGGGGGAAATAGGTTTGACTAAACTCCAGAGATAGTGGGGAAAAAGAGGAGGAGGAGGAGGAGGGGAAGGAGGTGCTAAATAAGCCGCAGAATAAAGACAAAGAAGTTAATTTGAAGTCATTGTTGCTCAGCTTTAGAGGCGTGATGTGCTTTTTTAGTGCAAGCATGCCCCTAAAAAAGTTCTGAGGTAGACATAGAGGAGCAGGGAGACATATATGGAGGAAAAAGAGACTGGTCTTATGATGAGTCGAGGCACGTATCTCCGCTCAACCGTGTCTTTCTGGGCTTCGAGCTCGCAGCTGCGGCGGCGGGTATTGAATTCAGATGCCGCCTGTCTCTCCGCTCCGGCCGCTACAGGTGGAAATGCTCTTATCAATATGGACTGTCCGAGTCTGACTGCCGGCCGATCAGTCTCATTGATGATTTCAGGTGCCCCTGCCCTCCCTCTCCTCCCCGAGGAACCCATTGATTAATGTCTGGGTCACAGTGGTATTTCCATATTGATACCTCGATTGATGACGGCACTCCAGCAACAAGCCATATTGAATAAATATATTCAAACTGTTTGGTTGATGTATTTATGCATAATGGGCATAATGGGGGGTTAGATACATGTGGTGGGAGGCACAAGAGATCAGAAATTCAGCAATGAAAATAATCACATCAATAACAACAATCAATCTGTTGTATTATACAACCACCCCTGCTAATTGGATAATATTAATAGCATATAGCCTGGGCAACATATAGTGTGGCAGTGGGTATGAGATGTTAGTGATATTACTGTTCTTCATGGCATTGTTAACATTTACTTTATTATTGCCAGAAGAAACCTTAATTGATCCCCAAGACAGTACCACAAAGATAGAGGTGAGGAAGGTGGAAACAGGATACAGAGAAGTATTATTTACATAAAAATAAATATTAATAATAAATCAAAGTTTTACATTTTCTTTATTAATCAAATTGTTGTTTGGTCCATAACATGTCAGAAAATAGTATAAAAACAAACAAACAAACAAAAAACTGTCAATCACTGTTTCACAAAGCCCAAGGTGACATCTTCAGATGTCTTGCTTTGTACTGACCAACAGTCCACAACTCAAAGATATTTAATTTACTGTAATAGAAGACTAAAGAAACCAGAAAATATTGACATTTGAGAACCTTGAATCAGAGAAAACTCTCTTTAAAAAATTACTCAAAATGATTAATCGATTATCAAAATAGCTGCAGTTAACTCATTACTGACTTAACATTGCAGCGCTACACACCACTGTGTATAAATGTAATGTATGTGCAATGTACAGTATTACCTAATGGAAATGTGTCATGTTGAAAAACTTGTTCTTTTGGTCCCACCCACTAAGTGTAAATCAAAGGAGTTTTGAGATTATCCAAAAATAGTAAAAAAAAAAAATTAAAAAAAAAATGGTAGAGGCAATATACAATTATGCTTATTTTTTCCTCAAATCTTTGCCTTTCCATTCATACTAGAGTTTAGGAACGGAGTTCAGGACGCTAAAAATGTTTAAAAGGAATCACTTACTCTTTGGTTGTACATCTAACAGCTGATAGATATCTGCATCCTAAGATGAAAAGTTGCTAGTGGGCATTGCTTGGTTTAAAGGGTCACTAGCTAAAAATGTTGGGAACCAGTGCCAATTGTCTAATAGATAATCATAGTCTGATATTATTGTGCTTCATTGCATCTTTAACATTTCATATATTGTTGATAGAAGATAGAATAAAACAAAAAAGATCAGTGAGGAAGGTAGAAACAAGACACAGACAAGTATTATTTGTATGAAATATATACAAATAATATTGCATGTGCAATGGACGAAACTACAGAATAGAAATGCCTCTTTTAAAAGGACTCCATGTTCTTTAGGTTAGAGTTTTCTCAAATTTCAAAAACTGTATACTGGAGAGTTGTTTAACATCTTCACAACTCCAAAAGCTATTAAAAGGCATCAAAGCAGTAAAGGAAACCTCACCACCTACGCTTGAACTTCTCATAGCTGATAGCCATCTGCAACCTGTGATAAGAGTTTGCTTGGAAGGTTGGGAACCAGTGCTTTAAGTTGCAAAATTGGGGTCACAACAATGTTTCCTAAATGTAGTTGCTCTGCACAAAAGAACTAACCACTTTTAATAGATAAATATCACTGCAAAATGACCACAAGGAAGGCAGAATCACATAGAAACACATCATGAAAAAGCACTTTGAAGTCACTAAATCATCATTAAAAACTTAAAACTACAAATATCAGGTCATATTAGGCTGCATGCAAATTAACTGCATTTGTCAGCTGCACCAGAGGCCTGGCAATCAGTACTGATAAATGAGTTTTTAAAGCAACGTGAGACAGCTAACAGAGCTTCAAATAAGCCAAATCATCAGTGCCGAAACTGCAGATGCATCGTTAAAGAAAGCAGCTGTCACAAGAGTAGAGTATGATGGACATACAGTAGTGTACATGGGTTTGACAAGTGCTGCTAATTGGCATGTAACCTAATGTGACCTTTACTGCTGTCTTTGCAGTGGTGATTTAGTAATTTCAGTTTTTTTTTTCATGAGGTGTTTATGTGGGTTTGTCAGGCACTTTACTGCAGTGTGATCATATTGCTGTGATTTTTCTGCGGTATCTTTCTAAAAGTGGCTAGTTTTTCTTTATTGGGTCAAGTGCACACAATGCATAATGCAGAACAACTCCACAGAGAGCCCAGAGTTGTGAACCCAATTTTGCAGACATCCTAATTTAAAGGACAGGGAGACAACAACATGATTCTTTGGGACTTGTTCTGCTTGTTGTGGAGATTACTTTGGAGGCAGAGGGCATTGTGTGATAGTCAGTGAGAGAAAAAATAAAGCGTTGAGCAGAACTGATCCCACTTTACGCTTTTAGGGTCAGTGGTCGAAATGGGTGCCCGGCCTCCAGGTCCCTGTGACACGGATCAGGGGCCCCGACGTATATATCTGCTGATTACATCTCCTGAAGTGGAAAAAATGCAAATAATAAATGTATGAGCAACGTGCTTGTTTTTTTGCTTGATTAATTATGCCGTTTAATTCCAGATCCACCACGCCGCTCCACCGTATAATTTCCCAGTGGTCTTGGCTGTTTCTTCTCTCACATGCGCTCTCTCTTTTTTTTCCTCATTGCAAAATGAATCATGGATCCAACCGTCTACACCCGGGGGACAGCAGCGAGCTGGCGAATGGGCTGACCAATCATGAGCATCAGAGGCAGACACACAGACGGAGGGAGCCTTTTGTTGTGCGCCGCACTCATCAAGTTAGAAGACAACTACCGATTTGGCCCGGAGAAAATGAAAAGATGGAGTGTAAGGAGACAAAATAACCAACTTCATTTGCTTTTGTTGGTCTGTTTTTACAATAAATGTCCGCCTTGCTCCGCAGCTTATCCAATCACATTGGTTGGTGTGTGTTTATCTGAGTGGGTGGCAGAGTTTCAGTGCCATTCATGATGTCAACTGGGACCCTGACTGCTCTTCTATTCCCAGCCTAGCCTACCCTCTCTCAGCCTCCTGACAGTTCCAGGTTAGCCCTCACTCGTCTCTCTCCCCTGGCCATCCTCTTCTCTCCCCCTCAGCTTTCCTCTCCAGCTCTCCCAGAGGCCCCACTGAGAATACTGCTCAGATCCAGGCCTCTGAGCCCCAAAGCCAGCCCTAATCCTCTGCATCGATCGCCCTGAGAATTTCCTCCCCAGCACAGCAGGCCCTGCTCCCCGGCACTCACACTCCTCGACCCTGAACAGCCAGCACTTCTCAGTCCAGGCACATTACCTGTGTCTTCTCAGCAATGTGTATTATTAGGTGGTCGGTAGCAGGCTGCACGTTGCTCCTGAGAGTGCCGGTGTTGTTGTTTCTTCACTTCAGTTAGACTTGGCTGTGATTGGCTCGATGAACATCTCTCAATTTTTCAAACTGCGCTATTTATAAAGTTTTTTCGAACACAAGTTGGAGTCAGAACATGTCATCATATTCCTACTGAATGCTAGGTGTGTTGTAAATATACAGTTCATAGTTAGAAACAAGAAATTTAAAGCACAGATCTCTTGGCATAAAGATCGGCCATATTTCCATCGATCCTGCTGATGAAGATGGATTAATGGATGATGGTATACGTTATACAACTCTGCTGGAAAGATGAGAAAGCATCATTACTAGAGTCCTCATGGGAAGGCTCCCAACCAACAGTCTATCCTGTGTAACACACTTGTTCATAATTTATTTACAAGGCAAGCTTCCTCTGGACTCTGCTGTGTGTGTTTTACTGCAAGTGTGGAGGTATTCGAGAGGTATTTTCCTCTATATCTTTGTCTGCTTGTGAACGAGAGCAGCAAGGTTGTGCATTCAGTACAACAGTGTATGATTAAACCTCATACTTTATTAACACATTTGCTGTGCGGTGGGCATGCTAAGTCACTTTCACAGTTAATCCCCGATCATGAATGAGAGGGGAAAATCTGGAACATTTGGCCCTGTCAAAATGTTGCTCTGTGGACCAGTTAGAGCATCTCTGTCTATACTGGCATTAAGAGCCAGTACAGATGGTAATGTATCAATACTCTGTTTAAACAGGGCTCTGAGCCACATTTCTAAATCAGCCCCAGAGATATTTTTGGCGAAATCTGTTTCCAGTCATTCTTGGGTAAATTTACCAATTTCGTTTTGGCTTGCGGTTCGGTGCATCAGCCCAATATACTGCAGATGCATATTCTATCTGCATTATAAATTCAGTCCTGTATCCTTAACTCCCTCTGTCTGTCATCCTCGACCTCTTTGTACTTCTCATTTATTAGCTTTTTTTTTTACCTGAGCTGACCACACACCCTCAGCCTTTACACACACACTCTATTTTAGCAGCTTCTCCCTCCATTTCCTCTCTTCCACCTCTCTATACTTCAGTGCGTCACTCTTTCCTCTCACACTTCGCCTTCCCTGCCCTTTCCTCATGCCTGCTTCCTCTCCCCCCGCTTCCTTCCTTCTCTCACTCTCTTCCCATTTTACCCTTGCTCTCCCTGCTCTCCTCTTGTCCGCTCCCTCCCCTCCTTCCCCTCCATCTCTCCTCTCTCCCGCTTTCTCTTTATTAATTTATTGGGTTGTTATTCTCCTTGCCTGGCTCTGCTAATGAAGGCAGGATGCAGATGAGGGCGAAGGTCGTCTCCGTAGCGATCGACCCCACCGCCCCGCAGCATGGCACTCTGACTGGCACAGGTCAGTGGCAGCTGTCAATCAAAACACACACACTCACACACATGTGCACGTGCACGCATGCACACACACAACCGCTAAAATAATTTCATTCACAAAGATAACAGACACGTTTTATGACAATTACCAATTTATAATTAGCCATACAAATTCAGATGCTTTAGAGCACATAACTTGACAGTCTTTTGCTGCAGTGCTTCCCACCTTTTTGGTTTATGACCCTTTAAAAAAAGGCAATGTCCAAGTCAGTGAGCAGTGAGCTGATCAACTATAGTTGATAGTTTCTTTTTAATTATTTTTAGAGGCCTGAGGATGTAAAACTATCCAGCATTTCACAAGAAAAAAGCAAAGTCTGAAAAATAAACAGAATTTTGAGTAGCTAAGTTGCCACTTTATTAAGTACACCTCACTACCCTCTGTTAGTTTTACATTTTAAAAAAAAACACACAATACAAATCAACATCACAAACAAACCACAGCCTTGTTAAATTAATATATCTCTAAAATTCCTATTTTTGTAGGACTGTTGTATTAGACTGCACTCATTTTAAATAATAAAGTGGCAACTAAATTTTTGTTTACATAGCAAAGTGGCACTACATATGGCAATGTTGATCTCACACTCAGCTGGTCCACCACATTGGTTAAGACTGAAATATCTCATCAACTTTTGGGATGGATTGCCATGAAAGTTTGTACAAACATACATATTCCTCAGAGGATGAACCCTACTGACTTTGGTGGTCCTCTGAAGTTTCCTCTAGCACCACCATGACATATGTGACATATATGATTTTTATTGAAACTGCTGGATGGATTGCCATGAAATTTGGTACAGATATCCCTAGTGCCCAGAAGATTAACCCTAATATCTTTGGTGATATCCTGACTTTTAATCCAGTGCTACTAGCAAGTCAAAATTTTCATTGCAACTAATGATTATTTTCATTATTGTTTAACTGTTGATTATTTTCTCAGTTGATTAGTCATTTGGTCTATAAAATGTCAAAAACAATTCCCAAAGCCCAAGTTACATCCTCAGATATCTTTGTTTATCCTGACCAGCAGTCCACAGCCCAAAGGTATTCAGTTTACCATCAAAGATTAAAAATTAAATTAAAAAATAATTGGCAATTCATTTTCTGTCAATCAATTAATCTATTAATTATCTATTAATTATTATCTATTAATCAACTACTCTTATCCAATGATGTATCTCTTCGTTTACTAGATAGATTACCAAATAGTTTGTAAAAACATTCATGATTCCCAGATGATGTATCCTTCCTGATGATCCTCTGACTCAAGTGTCACTATCAGGTTGAAATTTGTGGTTTTGAGTGAAATGTCTCACCAACTATTGGTTCACACATTCATGTCCCCCTCAGGATGAATTTTAACAACTTTGGTGTTCCAGTCACTTTGCCTCTACCAGCAGGTCAAAATTTTAATTTGTCAAATACTTTCTTTAATGCATTACTAATGACAGTCCCATCAGCCTCAGCTGTACTTTGTGCTTAGTGCTAATTAGCACATTATCATTCTAACATGCTAAAATAAGATGGTGAACATAGTATACATTATACCTGCTGAACATCAGCATGTTAGCATTGTCATTGTGAGCATGTTAGCATTCTGACAATAGCATTTAGCTCAAAGCTGTGTTGTTCCCAAGTACAGCCTCACAGAGCCACTAGTGTGCGTGAAGACTTTCTTCTTTTTTATCTTCTTAATTATCTTGTGACCCCTTTGAGGGTCCCGACCCCTAGGCTGGGAACTGCTGCCTTATAGTACATCACATGTATCCAAAGGGCAACATATATGCATACAAATATACTCATAGGAAAATTCTTAATTTAGCACATTAGCACATACAAGATATGTGTGCATGTCTGAGTATTATGGCAAAGTGTTTCACCCCTGCCCTGCCATTCATTGGCCTCTACTGTACACAGTGCACACCTCTGAGATATGCTCCTCCCTGCGTCCTCTATCTCTGCACTTGTAGCATTTACAACCTCTGCTCTTCATCACAGCGCATCAACATATAATGTGTGTGTGTGTGTGTGTGTGTGTGTTTGTAGATACACTGCGCTCAGACATCTTGTATGCATGTCGATTTTTGTTCATGGTTATTGTTGTGGGTTTATTTGTGTGCTCAGCCATGTTCATGAGTCTGTTCACCTGCATCTGGGTGTGTGAATGTGCATGAGCGCACAGCAACCACACACACACACACACACACACACACACACACACACACAAACAAACACACACACACACACACACACACACACACATATCTCTATTAGCAGTATAGTAGTGTTAACAGTGTTATGCCATGCGTGAACCTCCCCACCTTTCCCTCATATCTATGCAAAGCTGAGGTCCTGTCAATCAGTCACCTTGGTGACATAGAGCCCCACCTCCCCAATTAGAGCTGACAGGGCAGGATTAGGAGGGGGGCGGGCCCCCGCCGACCTGCCTACGTGTCAATCACGCGCCGGGCATCCACACGCCTGTTTACTGTCAGATCCCATCTCCGTCTGTCAGATTGCGCGGCAACCGTCGCCCAGGGAGGAGAGGAGGAGGGTTGGGGGAGGCGAAGAGGGGGGAGGAGGAGATCTGATCGGAATTAACTATGCTTCTCCCTACAGACCGGCCATGCTTTTAATTCATGAAAGGGATGAGAGGAAAGTGGGAAGAGAGAGGGAGTGATAGAGGGAGGAGAGCATTTAAAACCCAGAGCAGGGCCTTCTTTAGAAGTTTTCAGAGTGATGTTTCTTCTTTCCCTGACAATCACTTTTCTTCTCTCGCTAACTGTCCCTCCTGTCTTTCTCTCTCACTTAGACTTCTTTCGAAGGTGTGCTTCCTGCTGCTTTAGAGCTACTAAGATTTATCAGCAGCCTCCCTCTGAAGTTGTTATTTGACCCTGGCTTTTAAAGTTGCACAGATATGTATTAGTATTTTTTTTGAGACACAGAGTTAAGGTCAATTTGTTTAGTTCTGCACATGCTCATGCAAATTTGTCTCTGTTTCTGTGCATGTCTGGGGATGAGGGTCCTACCTTCACACCTACAGTATGTGAATACATAATGCTGTTATGCTCCTCAGACTGTGTGTTTTAAAGCAGTGTCATGTGTGCAGAGTTCACACAATGCTAATGTGTGTGTATCGCTGGCTGTGTGGTCCCCAGTGTGTGTGTGTGCGTTTCTTCTTTTTTAGGGCCTCTGGTGGTGGCCTCACTTTGACCCCAGTGCCCCCACTCTAATCCTTTAGCAAATGAGGGCTGTGTGAGGCTGAAGGGGGTTTTTGGGGGTATGGACCAACTCACAGTTTCAGGATTAGAGGACCAGAGTGAAGGTCTTGGGGTTGTAAGGGATGAAGAGGAGGGAAACAATAGATTGTACTGGAGGAAAAGGGAAGGATATTGTCAGCATTGTGTTGGCCACCAGTGGTCATATGGGATATCTCATTATGTCTGCCAAGGAGGTCATCTTTTTGGACCCCTTATGTTTGTTTGTTTTTTAGTTAGCAGGATCAAAATCTACTTTACAGAATTCAGTGTGTAAGAAAATTAGAATGTAGCCCTAAAAAGTTTTCTATCATTTCTTGCTATAGATAGCAAAAATATCCCCATATTCCCATCAATATACATTCCCACTTTAACTTTTTTCATAACTACAGAACTATGTGGTGAACAAGCAAAATGCCTACCCCTGGGTTCAAGACAATCATTTCAGTTTAGGCCTTTCTATCTGAATAGAAGATACATTTCATCAAGCTTAGAATATAACAATTTTGGATGAACCTCAAAACATTTATTGAATTGCTAAATTGTTGCCAAATCATTGTAGACATAGCCTACCTGCACATTACCTAAACTGCCATAACATTGTGCAATTGCAGCCACATTCAGATAAAACATGAACATGACAATTCCAAGCAAAATTTGACAGCATATCACCTATAGGTGGCGCTACAGAAAATGCCACATTTACATGGCCATATCTCACTGGTCATGAATCAGACATGGCGCAATTCATCTTTGTGCCATGAAGTCCTAATATTCCCATACATAATTTAGGTAATGTCCACAAATCAACATGATTTAAAGAAAAAATATTTATCAGCATATTTTCTTTCAGTTTAGATCCACATAGGAACTAAAAACATCTTAACATTTTCTGCTAATAAAATGAAATATTTAGGGCGTTGTGCAGCCTTGGTGGAGATATCTCTATTTCTTGCTTCCACACTGCCTCTTAAATACATATTTTGCATTTTGTCTGTATGATTGTCAAGGTGAATTAATAAACAGTTTATTTTAAATAAACTGTTTCTCAGCTATCATGCAGGAGGCAAGACTGCTGACAGGTATACATGTGACATGTCATTCCTGCTGATAGCTGTACTGTATGTTCCCAGTATTTGTTGGTACCAGGCATATGTGGGTTGAACATGTTTGTGTGTGTGTGTGTGTTTGCATTAGAGATGCGTTCCGGGGTTGTGTCTGAGACGCAGCTCAGGTGTCTGTTGGTGTCTGTTGAACGACCTCGCTGCAGGGAACAGGCTATCAGGCTGAGAGGGAGGCTATCATGTTAATTACTTTACACACACCCCGCCAGCCAAGCGTGCAACACAACTGCTGAGCTTACACACACACACACTCACACATGCACCTAAGCACATACACACAAAATCACCCGTCTTTCTCTCATTTTGTCGTTTTTCTGTCTTCCCACTCTCGCTGTTGGAAGGCCTTGGACGTCAATTCCCTTTTGCTTTCAAGAAAGATTGTTTTATATTCTAATCAATTCAACTCCGTCCTGTGAAATTAATTGACATTCATTCAATGATTTTAAATTCCTCCGAGGCTGTTCTTTTGTTTCAGCCTGTCAGTGAGCTGCAAGTAAGATCGGGCTAAATGTTTTGTCATCTCACACTCCAGGGTAAGCCCACTCCAAAGCATGAGCCTGAGGTCAGCTTAACCTCCTTGCAATTCCGTCTTTACCGCTCGTGAAAGGAGGGAAGGGGGGGGCAAACAATACAGATTCTTGATCAGAAACTTGGATGAAGCTCATTCTTGTCTGGCAGCCTTCATATGTCTCCTCAGGAGGATTTTTTTTTTTTTCAGAATCATGTCAGGGGTTTGAAAGGCGGAGTCCGGTGCTCTCAGGCCGGGGAAAGAGAATAGTGGTATTGGCTAGGGCAGGTTGATGCCTTTAGTTAAATGATGCTGGCACACAGAGGGATTGCTTTGGGAAGTTGTCATCCATCATGATTTTAGAATGACTCAAAGCAGCACTCTGCTTTTGGGGTTATGGTCTGGGATCTATGATTGATGTGAAGTGGATGTGTGTATGTGTGTGTTGGAGGGAGGGGTGAGAAAGACACTGTGTATGTATTTGGAGTGTATGTGTGTGCCAAAGATAAGTAAAGATAAAGATAAGATAGACATAGTTAAACTGTTCCTCTTGGGAAGTTTGTTTAATTTCCCTCCTGCTCTTTTTTGCTTTGTTAATGGGAGCTCTGTTAACTAAAGTTACTCTAAATCAGATAATAAAGATCAATTTAACATTTTGTGAAGCCTGCTATGTGGCAAAAATATCTATACCGATTTCTCTTGATCTCCTCCAAATTTTGTGCGTGATTGCCTGTGCATGGGAATGTCGTGCCTGGGTGCACCCTTGTGTGTACGTTATTGTATCTCTTTAAGCTGGAGCATTTTGTCTGTCTTTGCCTTTCTCTCTCTTTCTTTTTCCAGGTCCGAGTCTCACCTAAGTTAATTCTTCAATTAGTGTGATCCCGATATTCAGGAGAGATCATGGAGAGGGCCCCGCCAATCGATGTCCAATTAGCGAGGCTCCCTGGCTCAGAGGAAAGGGGGACGACCGCTCTGGTCATTTTAACGAACGGGAGGTTGGGGTGGGGTCTGTAGTTGAAGGTAGAGGGAATAAAAGAAAGAAAGGAGTTAGGAGAGGAAGTATGACAGAGAGATGAAAAGAGGGTGAGAAGAAAACATCCGAGGTCTGCAAGTGGGTGGAGGTGAGGAGGGAGCATCGGGGTCTGAGGAGGTGGGGTGTAGATGTTAGATGCTCAATCAAGCCGTGTGAGGACAGTGTAATTAATCCATTGAAGATGTCTGATTGCAGATGACTTTGGGAATACCAGAGTGGTGGCTGGGCCTGAGGGAAGTGGTTGGGGGGGTGGGGCAGGAACAAGATGGATGCAGGGATGCAGAGAGACGAAAAGCGGAAGGGCAAACAGAGGGAGAGAGTGAGATTAATTGAGACAAGGGAGATACAGTACCTTTTAAATGAGAAGGATGAGTTTCAGTGACAATGTAGAAAGAAGAAAGAAACAGAGAAAAAAAAAAGAAAGAATTGATCATGTCAGGGTCAGGTCGAACCATCACTCACAGCAATGCAGGGATAAAGACCTCCACCAGATGTCACGTGTATGTAAAGAAAGTAAGAAAGAAACACCAGGCTGCTAACTCATCCCTGAGTTTCTGGCTGCTAAAACGCTTTCTTATGAGACAAATGAGTGTCTATCCTGTTCTAATGCTAATATGCTTTTAAGGCACTATTAGCTGGCAGAGTTTTGCTTTTATTTAATGGACTATTAATTTGTTTGAATGCATTTTGTCTCGGTGCCTACAGTACAGAAAAGGCTCAGCTTTAGCTCAGCTCCTGAGCAGCATGTGATTTACTTACCCACAGCTATTTCCAAGCTAAGCCCTCATAATCTAATTAAATTTGATAAAGCAGAGTAATCATGAGAGTATTATGGCGAGTACTCATCATACCGATATGGTGATTTGTTTCTGTCGTGATTGAATGTTTTCATTAAGGTTTTTTTTTTTGTTTTTGCATTGCTGCTTGCGCATGTTTTGCTTTGTGGCAGTGTGCAGTTGATGGTAAACCAATGTGCATTGTTGTCAGGAGGAGAATGACAGTAAACTGTGCTGGATTTCACAAGGCATCGCATGGAGGCAGAAAATGCTGACAAAAGTTGGATTCTCTAAATGTTTTATTTCTTTCATGGAGGAGAAGACAGACAAGTGGATTTTGACAAGTTGAAAAGCACTCATGGCTTTTTTTTTTCTTTTGAAAATTCAAGTTAAAAGGGTGAGCACACCTGTACAAGCAGTGCAGTCTGTAAGCAGTGTTTAAAGAAAATAAACTTACTTACAATCTAGCAAATTGGATTTGAAATGAAACAATCACTATCAATTACTAGCCGATCTGCTTTCAACTTTAATTAAAGTGTTTACATTTATATCAGTGAACAGTGTTGTTGCTGAATAGGGGATGTAATTAACTGCAGAAGTTAAAATAAATGAAACTCAAACAATCATATTCATTATAGAATCATCATATAATAGCTGATGTGTAATACTTAGTGGTCAATAACTGTCTGAAATCAACAACCCACAGACATCAGCAGACACTATTTTCTCTGATGATGCGCTGCCTCGCTTATAGGCCACTGCAGCCATCTTCACTTTTTTGCTTGTTTCAGGGACTTTCTGCGTTCAATCTTGTCTTCAGCACGGGAAACAAGTGCACACTATAAGTGCACATACTACAGTCAGGTGACTGACTTGACATATAAAAAATATTCCACCCAACCCCAAGAAAAGATCAATCTCTTCTATTTCCCAATGTATAAAATTATAAATATTCTAAGCTAGCTAAAAGCTGAAGGTCATGCACTCATCCCATATCCAATGTGCTTCTACTTATAGACTTCACAGTAGACCTACATTTGTCCACTTGCTGTCATCTTTTAGTAATGATAAGCATATGAATGAGCAGCATATTTTTCCTCAGACCATCTTATAGTCCAAGAGAAGGAGATGGAATTTAATATAATATTTTGGTTTGGCTGTGCTCATCTGTTTTCCCTCTTATTTACAGCAGGAATTACATTGAATAATTCATGCAAAAATAACCTCTAATACATTCAACAAATAATTGAAAATGAATATGATACTCAATGGATTGCCTTTTTATGTATCTGCATGTGTGGAATGGTCAAGGCTGGTGTTTATTAAAATCGCCATGGCAACAAATGAGGAGTTTGCCATCCTGTGATTCTGATCTGAATGTCTGTGTTTACGCCCATCTGACTCAACAGCATTGGCATAGAATTTAAATTTAAATTCACCTAAATCCTCTGATTTTGTCTATAATACATTTTCCATTTTAATCAAACTATCATTAACAAAACAAAATGACTTCGCAGAGCCAGTGCAAGCATGTTTCACCAGTGTGTATTGTGTGTATGAGTGAAAATAGGTAGTAGTAAAGAGACTGCACAAAATGCTTGTTTATATTTGGAAGTATCTATTTGCTTCCTGCATTATCTGTTACTTAAGAAGAACTTCTATGCTTCAAGCACACACTTGCCAACATCATGATACACTACACAGCTTCACGACTCACTGCTGGCCCTCCTGGCTCGAGTAGTTGGGCTCTCTCAGTAGTGAAAAGAATAATTTCTAGGTGGGGGGGTGGGGAGGGGAGTGAGGGGCACACGAGGTCCTGAATGAGAAAAAAAGAGGTGAAGAGAGAAGGGGGAAAATAGAAATTAGTGGAGAGAAAGATGACAGTGTGAGACAGAGTGATAGGGAGATACAAGAAGACTGCAGAGGAAAACTGTCCAGAGTGGAGAAAAACAGTGACAGGCAGTGGCGGAGTAGAGGGAGAAATGTAACAGACAGACTCCGGGAGAGCGAGGGAGAGAGAGACAGGCAGAGACAGACAGAGCGAGAGATAGACAGTGACAGAAGGAGAGATAGACGAGCTGTGTGAGGATGCAGAGAGTGTCCCCCACTCTCGGCTGCTGCCAGAGGCAAACAGACAGCCTCTCTGCTGGTGGAATGCTAATGCAACAAGCTGCTCCTCTCTTGTCTTCCCTCCCTTCTTTACCTTTCTTCTTCTTTAACTCTCCTCTGTGCAGAAAGTTTAGAGACTAGACACAAGAATAGACTTTGATAATGGATAGACCCCAGCGCTTTCATATTATCATGTTGGTTCTGAAATTTTCACACTTGGCAGAGTGTCTTCTCATCTCAAAATAATTATTTTAATGGGAGGTTGTGTGTGAATATGTGCAAGTGTTGAGTTATTATTTGACCTTTCTGCTGCACCTCGCCCCCATAAGTCCTATACTGACATCATGTTTGTCTGCAGCTCAGTAGCCATGGATACTGAAGGGGGAGGGGGGGAGGCATGTCAGGGGCCAATCACAGGTCAGCTAGTAGACCTTTCTCTGTCTGTGTCACAGTTGACTGACCTCTGACCCCCAGCTCTGAGCCTCAACGCGACAGAGAGACACAAAGCAGTTGTTCAGGGACGATAAATGTCTCCCGGCTTTATCGTCCAGTCAGGTTGTTAACTTCCATCATTTAAGACATTCACATCACATCACACAGAGAAATGCCCGCAAGTAAAGACGATGGTTATTTTCCCCCTGAACTCTGTCACATTTTCCTGCTGTGGCGACAGTCATCAGTTCTCAACTTCAGGCAGGACATAACCTTGAGTGGAACAAGCCGGTTTAGCCTGTCTCCCCCTACACCCACCCCACCCCACCCAACCCCACCTGCCTGTCTGTCTGTGTGTCTGTCTGCACGGAGATGGCAGCTTCTGAGAAATGGTGGCACACTCTGAAGTGTGATCCATTTAGATAGTGGCGAGGTTCTCTCCCTGTGCACACGCTCACATCTGTGCACACTTAACACTAAACATATACCACACAACAAACACAGGCGAGGGCATGAGTGCGCTGGTGAACACACAAACCTGTGTGCACACGGACACAAAGAAACAGATCTCTCTTCTCTCCATATACACATGCACACACACACACACACACACACACACGGCAGTCTCTTGACATGCACTTGCTTGGTTGACAAGTCATCTCAGATAAGCTTGAGTGACAGGTAGGGAGTGTTGACTAGTGTGTGTAGAATACTCTGCGAGATATCGCCACCTTATGATTATTGTGTAGTATTTATTTAATCAGTTTTGTATTATTTACTTTTAAAATAATCTATTGGTAACAAGTAATGCAGAGGGCAGATTCATTTTTTCCATTTTGCTCTTTCTGTTGAGTTCATCTTGTATCAGCACTGTTTTTTTAAGATGTTGCTTCTCTCTGTTTCATTTTGGTTGTTAATTTCCCTGCCACCTTTTTCTATCTCCGTTCAAACATATTGCACTGCCTCTGTCATCTAGAGAGAATCTTGTCAGTTTTTTGGCAGCAGATATATGTTCAGGCTATATTTTGAGGATTCAGGCCTTGTATATCTGCTTGCTTACACTACTCCCCCTCTACTCCCTCTCTCCCCAGGCCTCTCCGTGCTCCATTCCTCTATTTTCTTATCTACTTTCTTCTCCTACTTGCTCCTCTATGTCATTGCCAAATCTCTCCTGTCTGCTCTCTCCTCCTCTCTTTCTGTCTTCTCCTCTCCCTCCCACCTCTCTGTTTCTTTTACACACCCTCTTCTCTCTCTATCAGTCTCTCTATTCTCTGACTGCTGTGGCTGGTCCCCTTGTGGCACACCGTGTCGTGTCCCTAATTTATTTATAATTAGTGCTCTTTGTCGGGATGCGCAGGGAATGTTAAAGTACACGCTACCTCGCTCTGGGTACAAATGGGGCTGGTGTTCCTCCATCCTTTCCGCCCACCCCAACTGCCCAGCCGACACGGCCACTGGGATGACCAGAGTTTCACATCCCAAACCCAGACACAGACTCTTAAAATTATAACGACTCCACAGAGAAACAGGCTACACACTGCAAAAAAAAAAATCTCCATCTTATCAAGTTTTTTTCTGTCTACAGCTGAATCCTAAAACCCTTGTTTTGTCAGAGCAACTAAGAATATTTTAATCTGTTTCAAATACAAATCATTTTGTTTTAATAATTTCCTAGAAGTGAGAGTTTGCATCTTGAAAAAAGAAAGAAGCCAGGTTGTTGCACTACAATCAAAGAAAAATGCAACTTGATTGTAGAAAATTCTTGAAACAAGTTGAATCATACTGTACTAGCAGATTTATACATATCTTTAAAAAATGAGACTTAAAGACAAAAATGAGTTAATAAGAAGGAGAGTTTGCACTCTGAATGACACCTGCTGAGATACAGATACACACATTGGCAGTGCGCTCACCTGTGCAACGGTTGAATGCAAAACAGAATAACAAGATGGGACAACATGTAATCTGAAAGTGTAATTTATTAAACATCCTGTTGAATTTTAATGGCCATCAATTTTAAAGTTGAGTTGTTTTGGGCGTTCAGGTTACAGGAAAAAAAAAAACGATATTTTTTTTTATCATGCCACATTAATGTCAACCCTCCCGTCACACATAACGTACATGACCAGGAATGACGGCACTGACAGGGCCTCACTGTGTGTGTGTGTGTGTGTGTGTGTTTGTGATCAGCCAGGAAGAGCTTTTGTCCTTGGGCTGAGAGGGCACCTGGCTCCTCTTCCCGTCCTTGTGATCTCTCTGTTCCCTCTCTCTCGTGCCGCTCTATCCCTACTCTATCTGTCTCTTCTTCTCTTCTCTCAGCTTGGATCCCTTCATCCCCCCATCTCACGTTCTCCCTCTTCTCTGCCCAAGGCGATGCCGTCCTGCAGGCTTTGATCAGGGGGCCAGGGAGGAGAGAGGAAGTGGGTCAGAAAGTTGTGCTGGAGACTGCAGGCGAACAAGGCTGGAATATCGAGTAGGTGAGGCCGGGAGAGGGAGAAGGGAGCGAGAGATGGGGTAATCTAGTGAGAAAGTGATAGAGTGAGAAAGGGTGAGATAGTGGGGAATAAGAAGAGGGAGGGAGTGGATAAAGAGGAAGGAGGAGGGGGGTGAAATGGGGCAACCGTGAGAGGTAGAGGGAGCGGGAAGGAGTGAGGGGGGGCTGCCTGAACTAAACGAGTAGAAGAAGATAAAAAGAAAATGAAGACAGCAACAGGAGGAGATAGAGGAGAAGGACGTGGGAAAAGAGAGGTGTCTTCATTTACTGAGAGGAAAAAAAGACAACACATTTGTCTTGAACGTGACGCTCAGCATTTAAACAGCAGGTTGGAGGATAAGGCCCTGTTTTAACTAATCTACACCATGCAGGACAGATAGTTCAGCTCACTGTGTGTGTGCAGGTTTGCATAGGCCTTTGTGTGTGTGTGTGTGTGTGTGTGTGTGTGTGTGTGTGTGTGTATGTGTGTATCCTGGCAGTATAGCGTTTGACTGTGGCTCTTTGTTTTTTTTTTTTTAAAAGATCATTAAGATGCATGGTTTATTAATATTCAGATCAAACCATTAATATTCGCCAAGTGTTTCTGCTCTCCTTGTGTCGTCAGCTCACCTGGGACTGGGGAGGGCAGAGGGGGGCGAAAGTGGTAAGAATGGAGGAGTGAGGAAGAGGGGGGGATATGGGAAGAAAGGGGGGAGCAAAAGGAGGAGTTTAAGGGGTAAATGAAGGAGGAGAAAGACAAGATGATGGTAGAAGAGGGACAAAGTGGGAACAATGGTGATGATTTAGTGGGACTGCTGGAGACAAGGGAAGCAGGAGGTACAGTTGAGGTGGTGGAGGTCCTGTGAGAGGTCGGGTGTATTGTGATGGACAATCTGGCTGTGCAAGGCGGGGCAGGGGGTGGAAGATTGGGGTGTTTGGAGGGTCCACCACTGGGACTGTGAGGTGAGAGGGGTTAGGGATTTTCGGGGTAAGCAGGGAAGCAGAGGGGGTTTGGTTCTTGAGTAATTGGGCCAATGGGAGGAAAAACCATAAACACACACACACACACATTAAAAAATACAAAAAACACACATGTGCGCACATTAAGTACACACATATTCACATTTCTATGCACACAAATATTTGTGAAACGTACAAAAAAGGATTCATATTAAAAACATTCACACAACTTTTTACATGAATAAATTTTTTATGTTTGCAGGAAATCCTCACATTTGAGTAGCTGCAACCAGTTATTTTTTTTTATTATTAAATGACTTTAATGATTAATCAACTATGAAAATTGTTAAGTTCATTTCTATCAATTAATCAATTATAAGCTCATTGTTTCAGTTCTGCTTACACACTTACATATGAATGCATACACTTCACTGCCTCCTGTATGCATAGTATGTACCACACACACACACACACACACACACACACACACACACACACACACACACACACACACACACACACACACACACACACACAGCAAGCACTCCAGTCAGTTACAGATACACTCAGGCATGCACAAAAGCGGACAGCAAATTAAAGTGGTAATTACTTTTAAGCTCAGAAAGGTGAAGGATTGTATGGCAGGGAGCAATGGGTCACTGTTGAATAGAGAATAGCGGAGCAGGCAGACAGTGTGAAAGGCAGATATGCATCTCAATGAAATATGGAGGAGCATACTCAACAAAAGGTGAAATGGCTCCTTAATGGCCACATGCCCTCAAAGAATTATTGTCTGATTGATTTGGAATATTATCTACTCTATGGCAGTTATCTTTAAACACCCTTTTATACTTATCATCTATGTGAGCTGCTGTAGGGGAAGGTGAAGAAAATGTTGTGTTCTGCTGTGGTGAATTTGTATAGTCTTAAATACTACGTTGACAGCTACTGAATCTGCTAATGTATTTTATTTCTAGCCAGAAAGAGATGTCTGAGGGAAAAAAAAAACAACCTTGCTGCAAGATTGCTGCATCATATCATCGTGTTTGCACCATCATTGACAATGATCTTAAACAGATTTGTATCAAGGTTTCCCTTTATTGTGATTAAAGGGGTATTCAAGTGATTTAGTATTGCACTTCCATAAAGCTTGGGGCCAACAGAGAGATTAATAAAAAAAAATGGTTGCAAACAGAGGCTGACACATCCTAACTGAATTTCCCGAGTACAAGTTAAGCTGAAACAATGCTGGAACCTACACTTCCCATAATGCAACCTGATAGCTTCCTTTCCGACGAGTACTTTCCAAGACATTTAGACTTAAACGTTTAAATTTTCATGTATAAAATTTGTGGATTTTCTTGACTCTTAAGAACAAAAATCCCTAAATCTTTTATTTATTCAAGATTATTGAAAATTGGCGTACTTAAACTGTAGTTTAAGTGATTGACAGTGACTGTTGTCCAAAGAAACACTATTATCCAAAAGGAAGAGTTGACTATATTTATTTATTAATTGTTTATTGTTTATTAATTAATTTGTTTATTTATTAATGTTGTCTGTGGTTTTCCATCTCGTAGTCTATACATGTATGTTAAAAACAACTCAATATGTGTATTTCTGATGTACCCAGGTTTAATGTATTTTGCACAACAACTTCATTCTCCCTCACTGCACTTATGCACACACACATACACACACACACACACACACACACACACACACACACACAATTTTTATAGTCGTAAACCTACTTCCTAAGGAAATCTAAAGATGTCTGTAGTAGTACAAGACCCATTACTGTATAAATCTGATAACATAAAAACTGCCAGTGGTTGTCCCTCTATCATTTAGGATGACAGCCTCAGTTTAAAAAGAATCATGAAGTTCTCTGTTTTTTTTTACTTTAAATAAGTGAACGCTCAATTCAACTGAAAATTCACTCTCTGGAATTTGAATGAAGACTTTTTGCATCAAAGTACAGTTTCCAAGGTCAACAATGAACTTTCACTCAATTTCCATTCATGCCTTAAAGCTCAATTTCATTCTTTGCTGACTTCAGAGGTGGAGCTTAAGCTTATTTAAATACTAGTCAGAGTTACTTGTACTTTACATCAGTATTTTTTTAAATTTAAAATGATGATAATAATGAAGTATTTTTTTTACTTTTGATATATTGTACACTTAGGTATATACCTAGTTACATTTTTCTGAACATATCTCTTTACCTATGCTTTCAATTTTGCAAGATTGTTACTCGATTGTTTTTAGACATGTTACTGTGTTGCTACTCTAAAGTAAAGGATCTGAATACTTCTTCTATCATAGGCCTGTTTGAACTTCATTTCTGAAAAGCTGGTTTTCTGTCACTACTTCAAACTGACCGCAGCTGATAGCATGTGTAGACAGGCGGAGAAACATGATCAGCATGGGTGTAACTGTCTCACTGACTGCCACATTCGTCATATGCTATGTACACACACACACACATACACACACACACACACACAAGAACACACACACTGACTAAGGATTTTTACTCTTATTTACCCACTCAATTCAATTACATTTTCCATTCATCAGGCTGAGTTAATTCTCCAGCCTGAGGTTGTGGTTTTTGTTACTTTCAGGAGCACCCTGATTTGTGAAGGGAACACCTGTAATTCTGCTCCGCGAGGCAAGCCTCCGGTACTAAACTAAGCCTGTGAGGGCTCAAACACACACAGACACACACACACACAGTCAGATATTCCCTGCAAGTCTCCTTCAAGGACGCCTGGGGAAGACTTGGAGGACAAAATTACACACTCCCTCTCCCAGTGTCTCAGACACGCTGCACTTCTAATGCAGACAGAAAGCCTCCTCCAAAGAGACTAGGCACACACTCTCTCCCACGCAGACACACACTTATGCTTACACACACTTAAACACACAAAAAGGCCCCTCCACCTTCCCATCCATGAGAGAAAAGCAAAACATTTTCTGTCTGTGTTGTTTCTCCTATTGTAGCTCTACCCTGCTCTCAGCTGTTTCAAGCTGTTGAGTGTGTGTGTGTGTGTGCATGTGTGTGTGTGTGTGAAGTGGAGGGGGCTCACTGGGACTCTTTGACGACCTCATTCACTCCCTTCTTCTCCCCCTTGGCTGCGCCATAGCCGACATGCCCAACAATGAGGCGGGAGGGTGGGAGTCGGACAAAAACATTGAATGCGTCTTCATTTGCCTGAACTTTTCACACGTCTTTTCCCTTTTGTTGCCGGCCGCCCGTTCACTACAGTGATGTGAGCCGCTCGGCCAGTTTCCGCTGGCAAGACAGCCAACCAAAGCAGCACTTTTCCTGCCCCCCTCCTCCTCTGTCCCCCTCCTCCCTCCTTCACACAATGTTAAGCCCATTTTTGGCTTGACATAATCTGAAATGGTACTTAAGTGAATTTATGTCTACCTCAGTGCATTAACTTCTGCTATTTCCTCCTTTATGTTGCTGTTTTTTGTAGCGGGTGCAGCGACAGAGGGAGTGTGAGGGAGGGAGAGATTTGAAACTCAGACCACGGAGTAGACAGCCTATCAGTATTCAGTAGAGAAAGTGAGTGATGGAGAGAGAGAGAGAGAGAGACGGAGAGAAAGAGAGAGAGAGAGAAAGGAGGAGGGGGTGATGTATCAATATTCTGAGTAGTGTTTGAGGGCAAGGGGAACGAACAGAGGAGAGAGGGGAGGAGGGAGGGAGATTGGTGGGAGAGAGAGTACTTGAGTGAGTCTCTGAGTGTAGTTATTTGTTCATGTATACACATTTGTGTGTGTGTGTGTGCATCTTCAATCACATGTGTTGTTTGTCTACGTGTATGCAGTTTTGTGTCAGTACATGGTTGTTCATACAGTATGTAAAAAGCAAATTTACTTTAGTTTTGAGGTACTTGTAATTTACTTGAGTATTTCCATTTTATGCTACTTTATATGCTATGGGAAAGCTCCGGGCTCTGATGGTCTTACTAGCAAATTCTATAAAGCATTAAAATATTTATTAACAGAACCCACAACACATCTCACTACAAGACCAACATTTAGGGAGGGGCCTTTTATCTCTGTGAGATGGGTCTGTAGAAATGTTATCCAAAGTTCTGGCAACTCACCTAGAAAACATTCTGGCTTGTGTAATTGAAAAAGACCAAACAGGCTTTGTTAAAGGCTGCTGCTTGTGTATTAATATCAGAAGATTATTAGATGTTTCAGATATGTCAGCGACAGGTCTGGCGGTCTCTGTGGACACCTTAGATCATGTCAAATAGCCTTATCCATTTTACATTTTGGAGAAATGTGGTTTAAACAATATTTTTATGAAATGGCTGAACGTTTTTTATATTATATATATTATTATCCAATGGCAGCAATCATAATAACATGTGATGTTGGTTGATTAATGTCCAGACACATTTAGGTGTTAAGGGGCATCAGACAAGGATGCCCACTGTCTCCACTGTTGTTCTTACTGTCAATAGAGCTGTTAGCTGGCATGATGTTACTTCATAAGGGAAATGTTGTAGTTTTTACTCCACTATACATATTTGTTTTAAGTTATAGTTACTTTGCAGATTAAGATTTTAGATACAAGGTAGATCAGCTTTTAAATGTAATGTATTGTTATAGATGAAACTACACAACAGGAGCTCCTCCTCAGTCAACATTGAAAGGCTATTTACATGGTAATGCATTAGTAATAATAGTCCAGTAATATAGTCCTAATGTAAAATAATATAACACTCACAGAGGCTTCATGAGTACTTCTAATATTTTAGGTGTATTTTGCTGATGATACTTTTGTACTTTTAAATATGAATATATATTTGAATGTAGAACTATTATTTGTAATGGAGTATTTTTACACAGTTTTATTGTTACTTTTACTTAAGTAACAATAAAACTGTGCTATGGTGTTGTATGAATGGCTAACAGGTAGAGTGTGTGTTCAGGTTCCCCTCCTGTCCTGGCTGCTTGTCTTGCAGCTGTTCACTAGTACAATACATGTGATGTGGGGCTGTTTGTACAAGTGCACTTGTATTACTCACGTTCACACAGTCACATTATGGGGACTCACCTTCCATTTAGGGGAGAAAGTGGGCAATCCTCACAGGAAGAATGACTGCAGTCTTTCTTTGTTAAAATGCATAAAATGACCTATGTTCAAGTTTACCTGACAAGGACCTCTTGTGGCCATGGGAAGGATGTCTTAAACATATCAGAAGCAAAAGTGGAAGAAGTGTGGCAATATTACAGATTGTAGACAACCTGGTGAACAAGTAGTGTGTCTGACACAACAGAACATTGGTCTCTATTAACCATGACCACAATCCTTTTCTAATCTTTAGTAGTAGTAGATGTTGTGCCTAAATATAAGCAAACTTTAACAATAGTGGTGTCAGATCATAAAAATGTTTCATTAATTTTCATTTTTGTAAAGGTTTTGGGTACACATTTACAAACAATATCTGACTACTGGTAGAGGTGCATCAGAAAATGCCCAGATGGGATGTTTTGGAAGATAATGACATGGGTCATATTTTGTCATTAAGTTTAGAGGAGTTGTTGGATAAAAATTCATAAGGTTCAAAATGTATGCCATAACATTTTAGAGGTAGCTTTTTTGGTTGCGGTTAGGTTTGGATAAGTCTCCCGGAATTAATATAAGTCAAAGCATAAGTGACAAAAACAAGTTTGTGTGTGTAGGGGTGTGTGTTCGTACGGGACGGGAGTCACAGTTTACAATACATTTGGATGTGATGGAATCTCCCACTTGTTTCAGCCATCCTCCCTCTCTTTCTCACTCTTTCTCACTCACTCTCTCTCTCTCTCTCTCTCTCTCTCTCTCTCTCTCTCTCTCTTTTACTCTGGCTGCTAATCAGCATTTGAAAGGCAGCTTTGACAGTGAGAAAGAAAGTGAAGGGGGGCACAGGGAGGTGGGGGTAAACGAAAGCATGAGACACAGCGAGTTAGGGAGGGAGAGCCAGAGAGAGACTGAGGCAAGGGGCTGTACAAGCATGCCTTTTATATTTACTAGTGACTGAGAGAGAGAGAGCGAGAGACGGAGAGAGAGAGAGAGAGGGAGCAGCTGAAGGCAGAGACAACTGGTGTGCATGGCTTTCCCAAGAGGAAATGAAAAGAAAGAAGCTCAGCGAGGAGAGTGAATGAGTGAGCGGGAGAGAGGAAGGGTGGGAGGGAGCATGCCGGCTGGAGAGAGAGCTAGAGAGAGAGAGAGAGAGAGAGAGAGAGAGGAGCGAGAAAGAGATTCTCACACTGGCTGTGTCCTAATCTGAGTCCATCTCCAAGAAGCAGCGGAGCAGAGTGTTAGTGAAGTGAGTCTGAGAGCCAAGGAGAGCTACATCAGCTAGCTCCACTGACACACACACAAACACACACACTCTCTCTCTTTCTTGCTCTCCCTCTCTTTCACACACACACACACACACACACACACACACACACACACACACACACACACACACACACACACACACACACTTGCAACGGGAGTCCACGATGTGTCCGGCTGCGCAGCCACGGCTTTTGTGAAAGTGAGGGGATTGACGCTGCCCCTGTCCCAGCCCCCTTGGCTCACACACACAGTGTTTGTTTGCTGTGTTTAAGATCGAGGTGGTGGTGGTGGTGGTGGTGGTGGTGGTGGGGTGGGGGGGCACAGCCAGGGCAGAGCAGGGGCACCGGAGAGGAGAAGAAGAGGAGGAGGAAGAGGAGGAGAGAGACAAAGTGGATCAGATCAACAGCAGTAGACTGAGCGCTGGAAATGCCCGTCAGGTGAGTAGATAATGGATCTAACAACTTATGCTCAATACACACACACATGCACACACACACAGGCACACACATGCACGCATGCTTGTATGTACACACACTTTCTCACTTTTTCTGAATCTGAATCTTTTCATTGGACACACACTCATAAAGTTGTCGCCTTTTATCTTATTTGGGCTGTTAGATAAATTTAAGTCTGTTAATCTGTTGCCATATCCTTTAAAAATATCTTGATACAAATTAAATCTCATGAGAGACTATTTTATTGTAGTTTCTAAAATCTACACCTGACATTTTTTTCTTTCTCTGAGATAAAAAAAAATCAGCTGTGATAACTTTTTGCTATGTCTCATTTAGGACAGAAGAGAAATGTTACAGTTGTAACTTTTATCTGATTAAATTGTTACAACTGCAATTAGTGAAAAGTTATTAATTTTTCTTAAACTAAATAAATGAAGTAAGATTAAAATAATGTGAGTTTTATTTTAAAATTGAACTCTCTTCTACTTACTGTGCTCTTTTTTTTTTTTTTTTTTTTACTGTGGGACACAGTGTTACACATTTGATTAAAGAAAATACATTATTTTTCACAGAAGCTCAGATTTATGAATGTTTCATGTGATCTGATAATTAGTCTAAATGTTAGCTCGCCCTTGAAAACACAATTCATCCACATGTGGCTTATTGCTTTTTTACACAAACTTTTGAGTGAATTTCATCCATTAAATTTTCGATTAACAATTTCAGTGCAAATATTCCAATCTTTGCTTTTCAGATAAGCCAAATAATTATGTGTATTTATGCTCTGTGCTAAATGACCTCAATCACAGTGGCCCACCACTTTCAGATAAATTGTGTGTGCATGTGTATGTGTGTGCAGGAGTTTGAGATATTGAAGCAGAGAGTGAGCGGCTGCGTGTCCGTCTCCACCTGCAGAGGCAGAATTGGTCACAGTTTACTGGCTCAGTAACATTCGGTGCCTTCAGGGTGTTTGCAGCAGGTGGTCCAAATTGGCAGAATGACTGTGACAAACGCAGAGTGTTCGCTGCTGCTGTAAAGTAAATAACATCAAACCATCACATAGTAATTTCAGGTTTTCAGGGTTTTTTTTTCATAATTTGTTGTTAGTGTGTTTGGAAGCTTGTCACTCGAAGTAAAAGTCAGACAGTCAGAGTAGTTTTTCACAAAGGGTAAAAGTGTGTGAGATTGTTCAAGTGAGCATGTTCAGTATATTTGTTCATAGCGCTCTGTCCTGCACATATGCATCTTTCTATATATAGATGTATGTGTTAAGTGTTTGTGCGTGTTTCACATGCTCTTCCTGAATGTTGCTATGAAACCTGTGTTGTTTGTTTGCTTTAAATTGTACTGCGTTTTGTACGTCGCCAACAGGATCATTTGCACACACACCTGCTGAGATGACAGGTGCTTCAGATAAATTCACACCAAATAACTACCTGCAGTATGGAATAACTCTTTCAGGCATGTCAGGATGAGGTGTCAAAATGTTACTGTTAGTAAAAAAGGTGTTTTTTTTGCAGTTTTTTTACCTCTAAAATTTAAAAAATTTGCCTTTAGTGTAGGCAGTGAGAGCTTCAGTAAAGATTGAATAGCGATACTGACATGAAACAGACCCGTGTCATCGCATTTGTGCATGGTACAGTTTGTGCCCCGGCCCACTGAGCCACTAAGCCTCTCCATCCGTTTCAGTTCTCGCATGTGCAGGACGCTTTGGTCGTGACCTACCTTTAGGCCTTTTTTTATTAGACCCAGACGAAGGCTTCTTCTTTGGCTGGGATTTAAGGAGCTGCAGTTCATGCCAGCAGGCAACTGTGTGACAGACCATGACTTGCATTGCTTTATGAAAGTGAAAATGTTGGCAACAAAATGTCCCGTTCAACGACTGCAGACTGAATGAAACTGAAGGAAATTTAATGAACAGTAGTTGGAGCTCTTCTAAAGTCTATTTACTGTCGATGAGCATCACTTTTATTTTTCTGCCCGTCAAAAATCAGCGCTCGGGTGTGTTTCTACTTTTTGTAAAATTAACAAATAGAAGTTGTGAATTTCAGGGAGGAAAAAAGAGGAAAAGTACAGTGACTTTATCATATTGCTTAATTTAGAAAATTTTCTCGCTTGGTAGACAGAAGCAGAAGCATTTTTTTCATGACTCATTGACAACTTTGCAAGTAGACAGATACCTCAACTCACTCTTTTTCTCTTTCTCTCTTGATATTTTTGTCTCTCTCTGTTGCTCTCTTACACACACACACACACTAAGGTGGTCAGTGTTTGGTGTGTTGACAGACAGCCGCTCACACACTTCTTGCTCTCGCTGTGCGTGCGTGCGTGTGTGTGTGTGCGTGAGGAGCATTGACAGACAATGTGTGAGTCTGTGACAGAGGGTGTCAGCGCAGTGTCAGGGAGATGTGTTTAGTGTCACACTCTGCTGACCTGATCTCCGGTCGGACTGTCCACTTCGGCCCCGCTGTGGCTCCTTACATAACCCCCGCTGTCATTCACACACCGGCCTGAAGGGATCCACCAGCCTGTGCACACACACTCATACACACACATGCATCTACTTAGTGACGTGCACACAAAGTATGTACGATGTATAGGCATCCTTTCACCTTCTAAACTTAATATCAGCTCAGGTGATGCTCTTCCCCACTGTCACTCTTTGTTCTTCTTCATATTTCCTCTTTCAGTATCTAATTTATTCCATGACGCAGAAGTTACATAAATGAACGCTACAGTATATCTGGAAATATTCAAACATGGCGTTGTGCTTCAAGCAGTGTGTAGGAATACAGTATGAGACCAGTGGGTATCCTGGTTTCCCCAGAGTGTTACAAGACACCTACACAACTTCTGTAATTCTTATCAAGAGTTTGACACTGTTCTGAACTATGACATGTGCACCATGCTAATTGATGTGTCTGTATTAGCATGTGGACTTCTCTGTACTTGTGTGCAGAATGAGAGAGTGTTTTCATGTTCCGAATGTGTGTGTGTGTGTGTGTGTGTGTGTGTGCGTGTGTATGCATGCGTCGGAGAGTGTGAGTGACCCTGTGTGCTGTGCTTTGGCCTGTGGTTATTTGGAGGTCAGTGCTGATGTGGTCTCTGCCTGCGGGAGTGGATTTACCATCTTCAGCCTTATAGAGAGCTGCATCCACTTAGCTTACTATTCCACATTCAGAGGGAGAAGTGCCATCTCCCTTCTACCTTTAGTTTTTGTTTGCTGATAACTTTTTACAATTTTGGGTAATATTTGAAAATGAGAAATACTGTATGTCAATATTTTATAATATTATCAATGATCGCCTGACTCTCTTGTTGTCTTTTTTGACTCTCTTGTAAGTCCATGGATACTGGGGTCGAGGAATTTAACTCTAGAAAAGATTGCACCTCTTTCCAGCACATATATGGAAAGTGTCAAGGACTTTTCTGACTTTTTTTTTACCCAATTATTTTTTAATTTATTCCTTTTAATTTCACTAGTTAACTGTTTTAATGTTTAGCTCATCATTTTGAAGTTGAAATTTACCCAATATCATGCTGTAACTTCTCCCGTTGATCCTATGTCTTTATGCCGAGTGTAGTTTTAGTAGCGGGAGAAACTAACCACAGAGAGTTTTGTATTACTTCTGATATTGGCTTGACAGATTTTATAGAAGCATATAAATTTTATTTTTAGTAAATGCACCTGTCTATTCTGTTTGGATGAGTTTGTATATTCAGTTTCTTTGGCAGCGATAAATAAGATGTTACCATGTTAGTCTGTAAAACTCTGAAGTAGGCAAACTGTCGCAGCTTATGGGAGTCATGCATCGTTCTTCATGTTATTAAACTTGTTGTGCATCTTACATGTTTTTCATCACTTTCAATATGGCACAGATTGACATCCAGTTTATTTGAGAAAAGTCACTGGAGAGAATAGTTAATTTTTCAGGTGAATACAGCATGTATATTATAGGTTGCTGTGCGCTGATCATTTCAACTTGATATTTAATACCGTGCAGGTGAATTGGAGCATTTCTTTTGTGTATATATATACAGGGCGAGGTAGACGGTAATTATGACAGGCATGGATTGGATTCTCTGTAACTCCACGCCCGTGAGGAGTGGACATCAAAGCACGGCTCACCAAAGCCCTCTGTAATAAAAGAGGAGGAGGAGGAGAAAGATATTGATTACCAAGGGTGAACATTAGCAAATCTCTTTCTCTCTCCTTTTTTTCATCTATGTCTTCATCCGTCCATCATTTCTCTCCTCCCTCTCTCCCTTTCTTACTGCCTGATTTGCCTCTATCTTCCTCTACTTATGCTCTCTCCATCCCCCATCTCCTCTCCAGCCCCCCCCCCCCCCCTTCTAATCATTTATTTATCGCTGATCTCTTTATTCTGTATTCTTCCAGTTTAGGGACGGTCCAAGCCGTGACTGTACGGTTGTACGGCTGTTATCATCATTCCTTTACACCCTTCTTGAACCCTCCTCTTCCTCCTGATCACCGCAGAGATACCTGGGGGCGGGCGGGGTCACACTGGTCCAATCTAACACTATATTGATTCCATTAGATAATTAATGACCCAGGCAGGGGCCAGGGAGGAGCAAAGAGGGGGTTAGAGGGTGGGGGGGTAGGGGGTGATGAGGAAGATGGGAAGGCGAAGGGGGTGGAGGAGGGAGAGAAGAGGAGGGGGACGCCAGGGCCCTTGAGAGTTGGAGAGAACCTTGGGTTGGGAATGATCCAGAGTCGTCAAGGTCAACCGCACCCGGCACTCCAATACGGAAACAGAATGCCGAGCAAGTCGGAATATGGAATACTGAGAGAGAGGGGGAGAGATCTTCATGTCCAGCAGCTGTCGATTGATCAGAGGCTGAAAAATTGTACATTAAAAAGTCTTTTGACTTCCAAATCCTGAGGTCCAACCAGGGCCGTAATGCATGATAAGTAGTTTTCAGCCCTCCAACCAGAATACCAAACTTCATCTCCCCAGACACTCCAGACACTCATTTACAACTACTCAACAACATGAAAGGCAAGATAGAAAACTAGCTACATCAAAAATTCTGTTCATGTTATTTCCAACCATGTTTTCTACATCTTCCATGATATTGAATGTTCTCTATTTGATAAAATATTATTCACAAGAATATCTTACATCGCTGTTGTATGTGCGCATCAGTTTTACCATAAGATGAATTAAAGTTGAGGGGAGGTTGGAGAAAGTGAGAGGAGCTGTCTAAAAAACGTTCTCAGTAAACATTTATTTGAGCAAGCACTGCATAATGACCAGAGTGAACGCTACACACATTTTTGTGTTCAAGGGAAAACCTTTTATTTTGCAAAATGTCAACTTACTTTTAGGATTTTCTGCCTTTATTCGACAGTGGGCAATTGAGAGGCTAACAGGAATCAAGGGCAGAGAAAAATGTAACAAAGGTCCCCGACCAGAAATGAATGGGGGACATTTGGATCAGAGTATTTGGTACACGTCTTAACTGCTAGACCACCAAAATGTCAGCTTTTAAGCAAGACAACAGCCTTATTCACTGTATTTTTTCAGTGAAAAGGAAAGCTCAAGCTCATAGATCCTTCTAATTCTTCAGAAGATGTCAAAAATAATAAAAATCCTCAGATCTGGTGCTATTCTATTATTCTTTTTGTTACAAACCTGTACAAGTCTTGGTCCAGCTCTTTACCTTTGCATGATCGCAGCATCCATATCATGTTCAGTGGGCAGTGAGAGCTCCTCTGCCTCCACATTGACAGTCTTGGCCAGGCTCTGTATTGGGCCCCAGGGGTTGGGGAGATGAGGCATAAAACAACCATGTCTCTACCTAGGGGAGCTGGTGGCATGGCAGTGGGGCTATTGTCTGTCTGCGTGCTGTTTGACTTAAATGTGTTCATTTGCCTGATGCCTCTGACTCCCTACGGGGAGGGGCGGCTCAGGGAGAGGAGGGGCACGCTAACGAACCTCTGACAGCTGGAGGCCCTAATTAAACGTCCCCGCTGAAAATAAACAGAGCAGGAGCCAAGTGAGCAGCCAGAGAAAACGCACGGCAAACAGCGGCTGTGAGCGCTCGCCGCAGTGCCCTCCTCTCTGTTGCTGTTGAGACCGTGCCAAGAGAGCATGGCTCTATAGGGTAGGGGTCTCAAACACACACTTGCACATATACACACACATACACCACACTTATGAATATTTAGCACTGCAGCAACACATTGTGAACACCTGCGGTCACACTTGATACAGGTTGATCTCTACAGCTGTGGGCGCAGTATATTTTTACTCTGAGTGCTCTCTGAAGTCACACTTTCCTTTTCCATATATTTCCTACTGTGCCATTACAGAATAAGCCGACTCACTTCTATTGAGCGGATTGTTCCACGCTGAGTGTCTGAGATGACACGTCTGACATTCAGCCTGTTGTGCTGCTAGCTAGCCGCAGCATTAGCAGTCAAAGTGGCAGGGTCCATTTGGGTGAGTGCATTAATGGGCCGCCCAACCTGCGACAAGGTTATGAGGCTGATTGAATAATTACTGAGGAGGCTCTTGTCCATTACGCCCCTGTGTCTGCCCAGATAGAGGGAGCAGAGAGAGATGGAGAGATTGTTCGAGACAGAAAGATGGAGGGAAAGATTAGATAAGCACAGATAGGGTCAATGAAGAGATAAACATATAGGTAAAGGATGTATAAAGAGTGTGTATGTGTGTGTATTTGTGAGGCAGTGAAAATTTGAGAGTAAATTGTTTCCTGTCTGTGTCTCCTTTTGATCTCCCTGTCCTACTGTACTCAGCCTACAGTAATTTGGCATGTAGGGCATTTATCCAGGTGAGATAGAGAAGGTGACAAAGGTGAAGTTGTTAGACAGAGGTGCTGTGCCCTCTGCTTGACCCTGTCTTCCCTTCACCAGACTCTCTGAAACGAGGACTGTCAATGTTGCAGGCTGGAAGCTTGAAGGAAAAAGATATAGGCTTCCTAGAGTCAAATGATGACAAAATATTCTGCCAATTTAAATGTCCTGGGAAGAGGTTAAGTCTACATCTGGAATATTAACTAGATTTATTAAATTACCAACTCTATGAGTCTTGCCGACTTAAATACACAGATATGTCAATCAACTTTAAAGTAACATGAATCCCATATAAGTTCTTGGTAAAGAGCTGAGGCAAGTGCAGGTTACATTTTCATGTAGTGCAGTCACTTTTTAACCATGCTAGCGGTGGGTGGTGGTTAGTCCGTCCACCACTTTGTTCAAGATAAAAATATCTCAAGTTCCATGAAACTTTATCGGAAACTTTTAACAGAGGACGAAACCTGCTAACTTTGGTGATCCCAAATTTTCATCTAGCCCCATCATCAGTTTGTATGGGGTTTGTTTATTCCTGGATACTTGTAAAAGCTAATGACATTCCCAGCTCATTAGCAAATGTTAACATCCTGATATGCTAAACTGAGACGGTGAACATGGTAAACATTATACCTTCTAAACATCAGCTTGTTAGCATTGTCACTGTGAGCTTGTAAGCATGCTGACATTAGCATTTAGCTCAAAGCAGTATTATATCTAAGCCTCACAGGGCTGCTAGCATCTTTTTTTAGTGGGTATTATGGTTGAAGGAGATATCGGGAGGTGGCCCACATATTCATAATTTACCCACTTCTTAAGTTTCCACTGAGGCCAATCTTTCAATTGCTGACCTAGGAGCATGCTAGCAATAAAAAACATACATTTTTGCTTTACCATCGCTGCCTAAATACAGAATAAAACTACTAAAGGTTCGTGAATAACCAATCTCTCCAATACAATAAATCTTCTTAGTGTCAAATCCTGTATTAACTCTGCTGCCTTTGAAATTGGTCTAAGAGTTTTTCATGCATACATTTTATGTTGGGCTGTTTTAACTCTAGATTTCTGAAATGATATCTGCCAAACCTGCCCAGCTTCTGCTGACCCCTCTTAGCCAAGGTCAGCATAGCCATGCTCAAACTCAAGACATAATCCATTTTCTACTGCCCCGGCAAAGCTCTTCTGACTTGATTGTGCTGACCCAGTCAGGCCAAAGAACGAGAGAGTTAGAGAGCGAGAGACGGAAAGACACAGAGAGAGAGAGGGCATCTCAGGCCCAAGGGCATGACACCACGGTGCTCGGGGCCACACTAGCCCTTTAAATGTCAACACAGCTCAGAGGGGAGGGAGATGGGTGAGGAGCGGAGATCTGTTTGAGGACGGGGAAGAATATTGGCAACTTCCACCACAGGAGGTATAGTGTTGGTAGACTGGCAGAAGGCAGCAATAGATGTGGAAGAATAGGCAGCGGACTGCGTGTCTCTTCTTTGGAGATGTTTGCTTCAAACTCCAGTTGTAGCCAAGTCCGATTATTCTCTCAGGGATGAGGGCAGACATTTGGAGATCTGTGATTTTCAGTTTAATTGTGACTTCAAAGGAGGCTCAGTGTTTTGTCTCATGTCTATTACCTTGGGAACAGCCCCTGACCTTTAAGTGGGGAGGTATATACAGTACCTAATTGCTCTCTCTTAAGCTTATGTCTTTCCTTCTTCTTTCATTTTTTCTTCCTTTCATTTTTTTTCTTTCTTTCTTTCTTTCTTTCTTTCTTTCTTTCTTTCTTTCTTTCTTTCTTTCTTTCTTTCTTTCTTTCTTTCTTTCTTTCTTTCTTTCTCCCCTACACTCTCTCACTGCAGAATTAGGTCCTCCAACTTTGACAACCTTTTTCAGAAATGCCATTTTTCAGATAGATGAAGTAAGAAATCATAAGAGTTTTCATCCAAGCATTTTAATGCAAATACTCTATCAAATTAAAAGGGCTGAATGGAAACTGCAAATGGAGATAAAATGGCATAATGTATCTTTTATTGAGAAAAAAACTCTTCACGGTCACTCCCGGCTTAGGGTAAAAAGTATACTTTGTTGAAAAATAAATGTGATGGAAACACGTTTGTTCATTAAAAAATGAAAGACTCCCTTAAATGTTCACGAATTTTTATAGCTATTACATGTATTGGTGAATGAGAATATTTTATGTGCATTACAAGGACACCTTTCTTAATTCACTGACTCTCTTTTCCTCTTTCTCTCTCATACCCTCTCTTATGGATCTCCAGGTTTGAGTCTGTCACATCCTCAGCCAATCAGAGCCTTCGTTAACAGCAGCGTCGGTACGTGATTGGGAAAAGGATGGCAACCATGCCGTTTGTCAGTGAGGGGAAGTGTGTGAGTGTGGAGTGGGATTTCTTGCAAGGACTGCTGGCCAAGCCTCCCACCCTGCCCTGGTGAGACACGACACACACACACGACACACAACACACACACACACACACACACACACACACACACACACAGTGGCTGATACTGTATAAGCCTGCATGCATGCCCATGAATTAATCTGAGCAAGGTGAAATCCATACATTAACACCCTTGTACACACTGACAGCCTGAAGAAGAATTTCCTATCAATGAAACACAATCCAGAAGACATAAGTCTGTTCTCCTTGGTGCCACGCATAACCTGTATTGTTGCTCACCTGCCAATCCTGTCAGACCCGTGAACCCCCCCTCCCCTTAGTGGGAGATTAAGTAAATTTGGCTGGAATTATTAATGGGCAGTCATTTACAGGCGGATATAAAAACTAAGCAGAATCAATGTGTGTGTATTGATTGTTCTCGGTGGCTGGGGTCGAGGCAGTATAATAATGAGATGTTACAGAGGCTGGCAGCATGAGTCCACAACACACACACACTCACACACACACAGAAAAACACACTGTTTACACTTATTAGAGAATAGCAAGGAGAAATACAACAGCTGTGTCAGCTGATTAAGATGTAAACATATGTACAGACCCTATGTGCATGCTTTTTCTTTGTTCTTTTCTTTCTCTTTCTCTCTTTCTCTCTTTCTCTCTTTCTCTCTTTCTCTCTCTCTCTCTCTCTCCCTCTCTCTCACACACACACACACACACACACATACACACAATACTGGTGGTCTATCTTAGGATGAGAATCAACAACACCGACACGAGGGTGAATGCTGCTTCAATCCCACACACACACACACACACACACACACACACACACACACACACACACACACACACACACACACACTTTATTCTTCCGCAGCACCGACACAAATTGTGAAGTGGCTGTGACAACATAATTCCACCACTCAGGCCCCATTGAGGAGAGTCAATACCCAATCAGAAAGACAGGCTACCTGAGCCCCGGCCCCCCTCTGTCACTCTGCCCCTCCCTCTCCTATTGATCCCTCAATCACGGCTTCAGCTCACCAGCCCGGGACCAGATGAGAGAGAGATGGAGGGAGGGAAAGTGAGAGATAGGCAGAGAGATTGTGTGTGTGTGTGTGTGTATATATGTCTGTGTGTTCACGTATGGATTTTGGAGCAAATGGCATTATTAGGACTCTGCTCAGCCAGATAGACGAGGGGAGTTTGTCTGTAATTACCAGGCCAATCTGCAAGTGATGGGTCAGAATGGAGATTGTTTCACTTGAATTGCAGGAGCCATTACCATTATATGTATTTATGAAATGAGTTTTTCAAGATTGATGCTTGGATCATTTATACAGAGCATGGATCAATCAACAGGTGCTCACTTAAATGCCTACTATGTGATACCCTCACCAGTTTCATTTTACACAGTGCTGATTCATACTGTTTCTCTGCCCTTTCTTCCCTTTCCTCCTTGCTTTTATCTATTTTATCTATTTCTTCCATTCTCTCCACACCATTTCCCCCCCTTTATCTTTTCGTAATACACACTTCTTGTTCACCTCTCAGTCTTCAGAACCTGCGTAAAGAGAAGTCTCGCAATGCGGCTCGTTCGCGGCGGGGGAAGGAGAATTTCGAGTTCTTTGAGCTGGCCAAGATGCTGCCTCTGCCAGGGGCCATAACCAGCCAGCTGGATAAAGCCTCGGTCATCCGGCTGACCATCAGCTACCTGCACATGCGCATCTTTGCCAGCCAGGGTGACCCGCCCTGGAGCCCTCTGATGGAGGGAGACAGCAACTGCAGCAAAGGTGAGCGAAAGAGACATACCCAAAAGGAAAGATTAAAAATTACAAACTGTATTGGTTCAATCTAAATTTACTTTACATGAAAAAGAAATAACTTTGTTTTTACAAACAATAAGAGAATGCACTCTATCTCATGACCACAGTAATTTAAAAAATCCTGGACACTGTGCAAGTATGCAGAGTTAAATGAAACATGGTTACAATGGATCATTTCTCTGCTGATGATTCATGCAATTCAGCCTATAAGAAAATTATATAGCAGAGATGAATATGTTGATGTGTGTTGCCAATGAACACAAACCGCTGAAAACCTCATGTTTAAACTCGCATCTCTCCTTCAATCAGAAGCAATCCTCAGCTGTCTGATCTGCCCACTGATACTCCACCCACAGAGACACCCAACACCACAAAAATTCAGTTTGGCCCAGGACAATTACCCAGTCTTCTATTAGTGACCGTAATTACTTGTGTATGTGAGCACGTGCTCAACCACCAGCCTGTAAACATACATTCATAGGCGCCTGGTTATGGGGTTCTGCGGGTCCTCCGCCAGAAAAAAAACATTGTAATTTAAAACAAATTTTCTGCATTTCTACACCACCTAACCTCTTGGATTAAGTCAAGGAACAGCCACCTGCACTCGTTGTTACATTGAGGGTGCTATGAAACCTAAGAATGAATCAAGAACAGTATATAATTGGGACAGGAAATGATTATTAGAAGAAAGGCTATATTTATGGTACGAGAGGAGAGGGAAAGATGCTGTTGCTGCTGCTGGAAGAGCCGCTGACTGGATTAGTCTGAGCAACATACATGGGACTAAACTACAATACAATACATTTGTGTATATTTCTCACTTTCCCCCCAGTGGTCTAAATAATTTGATGCTGCACGGTATTGCTGTTGCGCTGTGCTGCTCTGTTATGTCCATGTGCTATCAGTGTCCTCGTTGCGCGGCACGATGTTATCTGTCATAAATTTGTTTTTTACTGCGTGAGAAAATGTGTGAAAAGGGTCAACTGCATTAGTCTCACAGTCAATGCATGAGAGTTGGCAGCCCTCTTAATAGCTACGTTACATTTAAAAGAGCCGACTGATTCAGCTCCTTCCTGAACTTCCCATCTCCGCAGTTGAATCATTTCCACTTGCTCCATTGCTAAAGCGCCTATGTGCATATCACCATACAAACACTTTCCATAAGCTACTTCATGATGTCCTTGCACTACTTCTAGCATCATTAGCAGTGCTAGGACATCATGCTTAAGGAGTCTAAAGGTCAGTAACAGAGTTATTGGGGATTTGCTGAGCAAAACTCAGAGGAACAACTGAGGACTTGTGTCCGTATAGCCTTTTTTGTAACACTTTCTATGATGCCTATGTGTATATTGCATTATAAAAATACTTATTATGCATTAAAATCTGCTTATAGCACTGTACAATTATGGTTATAAGCACTCATAAATATTCATAATGCTTTATAACAATAATCATAACACATTATAAAGCATCTTCTAATGACTTATAATGTTGAGTACATCATAATTGCTGGTCACGTGCTGACTTTTTTTCAAGGATCATTGTGTATTATAATTCTCATATATATTGTAATAATTTTATAATGCATTATAATCACTTACCAAGTTTTTTTAAGGAGTCACTTTTGTTGATCAAATCTTTACATAAAAGTAAAATATACAGTTACAGGTAAAGTAGAAATTATTTCAGGTATTATCTATAATTTCAGTCAATTTAGTGTTTACAGCAAGTTTTGGGGAAACACTACATTAGTGAAATATACATTATCATCATTCAGTTGTGTCAAATTGGAGTACCTTACCAGCACTCAGTTTATTGTCTGTTATGACTTGTTATTTACAGCTATAGGTAAAGTAGAAATTGCTTCAGCTATTATCTATAATTTCAGTCAATTGAGTCTTTAGAGTCAGTTTTTTGGGGGAAACATTACATTAGTGAAATGTGAACGTCCATCATTCAGTTGTTCATCATCAAAAGTTGGGTCAAATTGGAGTACTCACTTCATTGTCTGTTACAACGTTTTGTGTTGTTCTTCCATAGATTTAATATTTTTTAACTTTACTTAAAGAAAACAATGACCACTTATAGTGACTTATAACCAGCCTGTAATGTATCATATCAGCCTATGCCTCAGGAATTTCGTTACTTCACTTATTGCACCCAATCACACACTGGGTGACTACCAATTATGAAGTATGATGGTACTTGATCTGATAAGTCATAAAATGCTTTATAATGTGTTATAATGTGTTATGCTTATTGTTATAGTGCTTATAACTATAATGCGCTATTAGCAGATTATAATTCATTATTAGGACATAGGCTCACAGAAGAAAGTGAGAGAAAAGTGCTGGGATGAAGCACTTGTGTGGTGAGACAAAAAATGCTGTGTGTGGGTTTTGTATCTATGACAACAATATCTTGACAATTTCTATGACAACATATCACCACTCTAACCACCACTGTATGATAGACTAGCATCACCCCTTTGCTTTTTACTGTTTTGTCAGCATGAGCACTGACCGGAGGATGCTTACTCTCATACTTTGTATGAGTGAGCTTAATAACGGTGATTTGCCCGCTGTCACTGCTCAATTTGACAGCCGTAGAGCAAGGAAGGTGTGGGTGCATGACATGATCCAACTGGTTGCCTGAAAAGGAGTGACAGTGACGACACCAGCGGCTTTCTGAAAGTTCATAGATTTTCAACTAGAAGTCAGAAATCAATTTTTTGAAGGTTAAGTTTTTCAGTGATAATTTGCACCTTAATAGCATTGCCTATGATCCATTTTCTGCTCCGTATGAATAGTATTTATTTGTGTATTGTGTGTGCAATGTGTGTGTGTGTGTGTGTGTGTGTGTGTGTGAGAGAGAGAGAGAGAGAGAGAGAGAGAGAGAGAGAGAGAGAGAGAGAGAGAGAGAGAGAGAGAGAGAGAGCCACAGTAAGTGAGAGAAATAGATGATACACAAAGAGGGAGGAAACTATTGGTGCAATTTGTAATTACAGAAATTAACTATATAATGAGGACAGTGTAATTATACAGCCTGTCTAATTGCTACTATTACTGAGGGGAAACGATGCAGCTACAGTACAATTAGAGGTGTGTGTTTGCGTGTCTCTGCGAGTGTGTGCCTGTTCTTGTCTAATTGGAGGAAATGTGAGCAAAAAACAGTTGTGTTAATGGCATGTTTGTGTGTGACTGCATGTGGCTCTGCTTACCACAATGTGTACTGCACAGTCCAGCTAAGACATAATGGTTTAAATAGTATAATAAGTTGGGCTGGGTATAGACAGTGATGCCAATATACCCACTTTTCTCAAAATCCATAAAGGGCCACTCAACTGATTTTACACATAAAGGTTAGTAAATAGTGTTTTATGTTTGGTTTGGAAAAAGCCTGTGTTACAAACTGGGAGTGTGGAGTTTGGAAGATGTGGTATTTACCAGACAGATATTCTCTGATGAAAAAAACACTATTGATTGCATGATGGGAAATGTAGGATCCAGAATTTATAGAGCTTTACTCATTCTAGAGGCTCTGCTACATAGATTTTGACCTTTCTTCTCAAAATCAGTTTCTTATGAGTCCCCCAAATTAACGGATGAGCAAAATTAAATAACTGGAATATCCCTTTAACATATGGAAAGTATGTAGGGTGTTCACATTGGAAAAGTGACAAAATTACAAAATTAAAATTGATCACAGTGGATAAGCTACAGAAAAATACAGATTGTGGCAAGACAGAGCTAGGACCAAAAGAACTCCATAGTTTTCTTTGACCATAAAAGAAAAAAAAAATCTAGCTTTTTCTGAAGTTTTAAACAGCATCACACTGTCCTCATCAGTGGATAAAGTTTGCTTATTTGTGGTAGAGATGGCTCCATTGTTATCACATTAAAGATGGTCTCTGGTATTGGATGTGCATGACCTCCTCTGATCTCTTGGCTGATGATTTTGACACCTTCCCAGATGATACTGTGACCACTTTTGGCCTGGTTTTCACAGACAGATGATGTTGTCTGTTGCTGGTGTTTGGACCAGTCACTTCTCGTCTACTGATGATGAACATTAGATGTGATAGAATTTCTGGGAGGTTGGTGGATCTTGAGTTACATTTTTGTATACTAACTGCAAAAACGCATACTTCACAGCATAAGAATTTCGCAAAGCGTTAGATACTTACTTTTGTTACTTGTAAGTTTTTGATGCTATGGACGCATTTTCTGTATTTAAAAAATACTGAATTTTGAATATCCAGTGACCAATAGCTCACTGTAAAACAAAAGTGTCCCACTGAGTGCACTCATATTGTACATATTGTTTAAAACGTACATTGTGAGCCATAATGTAAAGCCATAGTGTCAGAATATATATATATTCTTAAGGATGAATCCATTGGGATCCTCTGATATCGAATCAGCCATCTGCTGCACAATCTGAATCTCTGAGTGATATCCATACGGTAGCATACTTATACATGGCCATGGCCTTGACTGTGCTGTACACATAGTGAATTGTTTTGCCTCTGTGTTCCAAGCTTTTTTTGGCCTTGAAAGAAAATACCCGCTGTTTAGAAAAGTAGGTGTGCAGGTATAGTTGCCGTGCTGTCCTGTGCATTAACTGGAAGTGCGGTGGAAAGACAGATGCGTGGTACGGTGCTTACACCACAATGAGAAGCGTGTCTTGTACAAATGTGAACCGTAGCTGTAAATATATAGAAGCCTGCAGCAGCTACGTGAAGGTCATGTGAAATTGTGAGGCACTTGACAAACACAGTCAACTGCAACATGTGCCAGGTACAAACTGCAAAGGGTACTACGGTCTGAGTTATCTTGAGCATTTCTTCCATCAGATTAAGCTCTAATATCTGGAATATTTTATTAAATGTTTGGAGATTTTTACACGCAGGTCACACAGTCTCGGCGAGGCCAAGGCTAAAAATGCAAGGCTAATTTGGACATCAGTTTGGACAAGTCTAGTACCCACAATGCATTGGCAGGGTTTTAAGTGTGATGCATGACTTTAATTCCGTTAGTGGAATGTGGTCAGAGATCCAGCTGAAAGGGGACAGGATGGAGAGGAGGGGAGACCAGGGGAAAGGGACAAATGTTGAAGGAATAAAAAGAAAAAAAGGGGAGGAAGGAGAAGAGTCTGAGGAAAGAGAGAGAGGAGGGGGGTTGCATTCCTCCACACTCCCTCTTGTCCGAGGGTTTTTGGACAGGGCGAGGGGCAGCAGAGAGGGAAGGAAGGTGGAGGGTGGAGGAGAGGAGAGTGATGGAGCCAAGGGGAGGGGCCAGTGTGGCTTTTGTCTGCTTCCCACGTTTCAAAGCCAGTCTTGAAAAATGAATAGACAGAGGAAAATCAATTGCATGACCTTCACAGAGAGAAAGAGAGAGAGAGATTGAGAGAGCAGGAGAAGGGGGGTGGGGGGAGGGGGGAGGAGAGAGACAGATTATGGAAGGAAGGAGCAAACGAAAAGGAAAGGCTGAAGGGGGGAAAGTAAAATGACCCATGATGTTCGTTCCCATTCGGTATGTGTCTGTGTTTGCGTGTGCACTTATTTGCTCAGTGCATTCAAGGACTAAACCCTTTTATTTGAAATCATTTATATTTCAAAACCTCTCTGTGTTGAATAAATTTTTCTTTGGGGGACAGTTTTGTTTTTTCTATATTGCTCTCTATATTGTTTTGAAATGTCCCATTAAAGGATAGCTCCAGTTTATGTCAACTGCAGCCTTATTTTTGTTGCTTTTTTGTGGCAATCATTTCTATTACTTACAATAACACTGTACTCATATTGGGAAAACAGCAGCAACGCTAAAAAGCAGCCTGACAGGATCAGAAACATCAGTGGTCAGATGATCAGACAGGTTTTAAACAGGGTAACAGTTTCAGAGTGCAACTACAATGTCAGAAACTCACTGTGTGCACACAGTTTCAGTAAATGCAGTTTCTTAAACACATAGTTCTTGGTAAATTAACCTTTCAGGCACCACTTCACTATTCACACATGCAACTACATTCAGGAACATTTCTGTTTTGCGCCTTTTCACACACGCCATGACAATGCAGGAATACGTGGAGCAAGGGGCATTCCAGTAGATGGTAATGTAACATTTATACATACCAATGGCCATAACACTCAACGGAAGAAGAAGATGGGTCAAGGCCGGATGTACGTGTAAGCAGCAGAAGACGTTTCTCATTATTTTTGGTGCCAATGTTCTTGTAATGTATGTAATTTTCAACAAATTTTCAAGACAAATCATTTGCAAAAGCATTAACAAGGCAACTGTAAACAAGTCGTGGATTCACATACATAATCAGCGTCTTGTGATTGGTTCGCTTGCTCCATGTGAAAGCATCTTTTGTTAGACAGATGTAACCTTTTACTTTGTCCCTGCAATGTTACTGCTTTCATTCACAACACAGCCATACCAGCATTTTCCCTGAAATATTACTAGGTCTTGAAGTGGGAAATTGCCGTTACAGATTTACCTGAATATCAATCCCTGCTCCCATCCACACATGACCCCATGCTGGAAATGTTCCTGAACATTTCAGGGTATGGACTGCATGTGTGAAAGGGGCTTAAGAAAATTGCAGTAAACTGTCATGGATCTTAATGACTTCTAGCTCGCTGCTCTCCCTGGTTTAAAGTTTCAAATCTTTTGCACATCTGACTATGATGCTGGGTGTGGTTGTGTGTAGTCAGATGTGTACTCTCTTGCACCTGTAGCCACGCCCAGCAGTGATGTTACTGTGTACTGAAACATCCTGGAGTACACAGTGTACATCTCTGCAGCAAAGTGGAAACAGTGGGTCAGCAAAAACAGGATTTTCAGCTAATTTTAGGTTGCTTGTTATGTTTTTTGAAGAGCCTGGCTGCTACAGGATTTTTAGGCCAATTCTAATACTGATGTTTTAGAGTAAAAAATCCAATAGTGACTTATTGGTTTGGTTTTCAATAAAACATAAGATAAACTAATATTTTTGATAAGGATCTTTTTAAATGTAATTATTAAAGATTGGTAGCAAGTTGAAAAATAAACTTCTCATGTTCTCTGTAATGTAATGGAGACACTATTTCCAAGTTACCTCAGACATTTTCTCATCCAGCATGTACATTGATGCCTGCAATCTGCAATAAGCTGAATCACATCACAATCTGCTAATAATATTAGCCGTGTCGATATAATATATGTGCTAGAGCCGATATATATATAAAAAAAGATCTAAATTGTAATAAACTGGAATTACCCTTAAAAGCTTCTATAGTTTGAAATTAAGCAGTCCAGCTGATTCATTTAAGGTAATTTTTTGAAAGCATAAACTCTCTCTTTCTGCAAATCTGGAGCAACTGAACTTTTAACAGGTGCTGTATGGCAGCTGGAGAACCCCACAGTCTTTTACAAGGTACAGTACAATGACAACTCACCGCCAGCAACAGGGCCAGCTGAAGTGTTTTACTGTCTCTGTTAGTGAGGTCAAACACACCTCTCTCCTCCCCAGCGCTGGTGACATTGACTTTCATTCCGCCTCCACTCACTCCCTCTCTCCCTTCTCTTTTCTTTCATTGCCACCGTCGTCCTCACCTCCCTTTAGTCTCCCCCCACCTCTTCACGTGTCTCCCTGCGTCTGCCTCCCCTCTAATTCACAGTGTTTAAAGCAGCCGGGGCTTTTAAGGGAAGTTAATTGCACTCAAATTATGTTCGACCGCAAAAGGAGCGCAGGAGGAGAGACAGTGAGATAGAGGAGAGATAGAGGGAAGGAGGGAGGGATGGATGTCAGAGTGAGAAGATAATTGCGCCAGAGAAGGATGTTGCGATTAGGGTCACTCTTTCACTCTCAGCCAAAACGTCACATTTGGATGATAGTAAACAACTTGGCAGGTGATCAGGTTCCTGGTTTGAAAGGGTGAAACTATGGTGGCGGAGCCAAACTTAAGAGACAAAGACGGATAAGAAGACAGAGAGAGAAGGGGGCTTGAGAAAAAGAGAGAGGGGGCCTCTGTGTCTGTTATCTGTTTGGTTCCCATGGTAACATCCTAACCTGGTTAAAAAGGTTGACAATGTGGGGGAGGAGAGGAAGATAGTGTGTGTGTGTGTCTTCATGCATGTTGGTAGGGATATGTTTGGGTGTGTGCTCATGTGTGTGCGTGGCCGTTACTCATGGACTTAACTGGGACTAAATTATGTATTAGACAGAGGTATAATGAATATCATTCAAATGAAATTTCTATCTTTTCTTCTCGTGGCGCGCTGGGGAGACCCCGAGAATTGACCTGCAAGTCAGACTATAATTAACGTGTCCGATCGCGCCCCGTCCCATTCTGTCTCCTATTCCCACAATGAAATTAAACCTTGCAGTACAGTCCGGGGAAGCCAATGAAATGGGAGTGTGACAGAAAGGAATGATCAAAGATTTCAGGTGCACACGCACACACGCACATATTGCATGCATGTACACACTGCAAGCACAAGGGCAAAATATGTCTGAATGTTCACATGAACCATTTTAAAGGATTATTACAATTTGAGTCTTATTTTCTTGGTTTGGCAAGATAAGATTGCACTCTGTACTCACCAGAGTAATTGCTGAGATTTGGGAACATGGCAACAAAGTTACAGCAAAGTCAGACGAGGCAAGAAATGAGTCATCAGACAACGAGAAAGGTTGTAAACAAGCCAATGCTTTAGCCATATTATCTAAACCACTTGAGGTAAAAAAAAAAAGAAAGTGAG